>WMHX01000125.1:0-31025 GCA_013420875.1 Thelonectria rubi
ATATAAAAAATATTATATTAAATATTTTTAAAATTTTAATTTTATATAATAAAATATATATAATAAATTATATAATATATTTTAGCTTTTTATATATTATTTATAATTTATATATAAAAAAGTAATAACTTTATATTTTATTTATTTATATATTTAAGATCTTATAAATATATATATAATATATATATAATATATTTATATTTATATATATAATATATTTATATTTATATATATAATATATTTATATTTATATATATAATATATTTATATTTATATTTATATATATAATATATTTATATTTATATTTATATATATAATATATTTATATTTATATTTATATATATAATATATTTATATTTATATTTATATATATAATATATTTATATTTATATATATAATATGTTTATATTTATATATATAAGCTTTGTATATTAAATATATATAATATTAAAATTAAATATTTAAAATTATTTTATTTATATTTAATTTAAATATTTTAAATTTTATTATATATTTTAAAAAATATTTAATTATTTTATTAATTAAGCTAAAATAAAAGCTTATATAATATAATAAACTTCTTAAATATATACTCTAACTAATTCTCTATATATACTTTAAAACTATATTATTATAGCTATTTTAGTTCTATTTAATCTAGATTTTTTAAATAATAGCTTTTATGAGAGAGCAAAATGCCAAAGTTGTGGGGTGACGAAGTTGTGGGGACCGACTCTACCGTCTCCGTGTCCTGCAGGAAGAGATCTTTCAACATTCAGACGACCCGAAGATTCGAGCAGGGAAGCCTGTCGACGTTGTTCGCGATAACTAGACTCGCTGGTTGTCGACTCTCTATATGATGCGGCGCGGTCTCAAGTTGCGTCCGTTTCTCGGGGACCTAATTGAGAAGGTCACGCTTGAATTCAACAAGGAATGTCGCAACGGAGTTAGAAGGAGGGAAGAGATGTCCCTCTGTCTCCGGGAGGAGAGTCTTCTTAGCGAGAAAGATTGGAAAGCTATTGAGTTGATGGACAAGGTGCTCCTTGACTTCGAGGAGGCACTCCGGATGCTTGAGGGCGACGCCCAGAGCCGGGTGCGCAAAGGAGGCCGTATTGAGGCATACGGCAACATGTGGGACGTTACCTCAACGTACGAATTCCTGATGGACAGTCTAGAGCAGTGGAAAGCAGCAGCAGAGAACTACCCGGATCCGGAGCACTTCAAGATAAACATCAACTTGGGGTGGGATAAGTTGAACGAGTATTATACGAAGCGGACGAGACGCCAGCGTACTATGCTTCCGCCATTCTAAATCCAGTCTCACGTTGGGGATATTTCGAGAATACGTGGACCGACAAAGCATAACTGCCGTGGCTTCAGGAGGCAAAAAGAATGGTGAGGACACTGTGGGACGAAGAGTACAAATCACTACCGACTCTTTCGATATCGGATGAAGAACCTCCATTCAAGCGTTTAAAAGCAATGAGTGCGCTCGAGAGACACCGAGCCCACAGGACTTCGTCTCTGGCAGGCAGATGTTCTTCTTGGAAAGTTCACTGAATGCAGACCATGATGAATATGACCACTGGCTGTCGAGTCCCGACGCTAAGAACGACCCTCTTGTGACCGATCCCATCCAATATTGGTGGGAGAGACGGAAAGATTACCCTCGGCTGTCAGGAATGGCTCTCGACTTGCTGTCGGTGCCGCCTATGTCCGCAGAGTGCGAGCGTTTGTTTAGTGTCGCCGGGCAAATGGTCTCACCGCTGCGGACACGATTGGAAGCTAGCACGATAGGGATAACACAGACACTAAGGTCGTGGGTGGGAAATGGCCTAATCGACGCGGTGGATACGTTAAATTGATGTGTCGGGAGAGGTTCGGAATAGCATTATATGGGAGGCAGAAGAGGATGGCCGAGACGCTGGGGAGTAAGCGTTGGGGATCTCGGCGCGCGTATGCGGTTCAACCTCTTCAATTCAACGCCATCAATTCAATTTGGAGATGCGGTGGTTCAACTCTACGGGCCAAATGCTGAGTAAGCTGTTAACACAACGCAACGCGAAGGGCAAAATTGATGGAGCTGCCAGGGCCATGGGGCCGCACTGTCCAGACCGGGCGCCATATCCAATTATCAAAATGGTGCTCCTCCTCATTATTAAGAGCATGGATGAGGAGCCGGCAAAAGAGTTGGGCAGTATAGAATGCGAGGATCTGCTGGACTGGATCGCGCGGAGACGACAGCTGTTCAGCTGCTTTCCTTGATGCCTCCTGGAAGATGTGGTCGAGCGGAAGGACAAGGCGAGCAGCTTGTGTGGATATAAAGTCATTTATCACCCTGGTCGGGATCGCCCAAAAGGTGTAGTGCTGCTCGCCAGCTGTAGAATCGAGAGAGACCTCCCGGGTTATCGGGCCGGTGTGGGGAATCCGACCGGGCTCAAATGCGCCGTTGCCCCACATGGCAAGGACGACATCGAGCCGGAGGGTGACTTCTTTCCGGATCCCGAAATTAGGGTGTGTTCGCAAAGCGGAGATTGCCCTTAGATGCCGCTTATTAGCATCCCAGGCACGCATAAGGGAAGCGCGGTCGAGTTGGGGCACAAAGGCACGCTGGCGATCTTGGTTCATGCAGGCCAAGTCTTTCAACATGCTTTCATCAAGGCCAAGGGTATAAAACACCCCATCTCTAGGTAGAAAACACCCCAATTTGTGGCTATGATCCACCCTGACGCTGGTCCCGGCCCCTTGGTGTGTTTTGGCAGGCGGGAAAAGCACATCTGTCTAATGTCCCTCACTAACACACCATAATATACCATATAGCCATTATGAGCGACGCAACTAAGGACCTCCCGGCCACTGGGCTTAAAGCTATTCATAATATGCCTTTTCTGACCTTTAAGGCCGCCCGCAAGGCTATCGATAGCCTCGCGAGGGACTGGGGCTTTAGCCTCGCCATTAAGAATAAGCGCCCTACTGCTATAAACCCTCACACTATCATCCTCTATTGCAGCAAAGCCGGCATCTGGTCCAGTCAGGCAAATAAAGCTATTCATACCTCTCGAAAACGCAAGACGAGTAGCCAGCTAATAGGTTATTCCTTCTAACTATAGGTAAAGCTCGGTAGGGACTAGCAGTAGAGGCTTTAGGTGCTAAAGGAAGCCTCCCGGTCGGAATATAACTATAATCTCTTGCTAGCACTAGCTTTTTTGCATTATTAGTATTAAGAACTTGCTCCCCTTAAGTCTTAGATTATTAAGATGTAGAATAGTAATATTCGCCCTTATTAGATCCTTTTAAATATCTAAAAGAGCGAAAATCCAGTCCTATAAGCTATTATATATGCAAATATTTATGCTATTCTAGCCTGCTATTAGGCTATTAAACTGGGCGGCTATATTCCACTAGAATAGCTATTTCTTAAGCTTTAAGAGGTAAATAGTTTTTTCTTTTGCGAGAAATATAATAAGAAGAATAACTTAATAATATTATTTATTGCCCTAATATTAGCTATTAAGCTATATTATTAATATCCTAGAATTCTTATATTTAATAGTATATATAAGACTAATTGCTTTAATATACCCCTTTTTAATATCTATAGTATAACCTTAATATACTAAACTTATTAAATTGCAGCTATTTTTATTAGCAGTAAGGCTAAATATAATTTTATATAGGCTATCTATACCTTAGAGGCAATAATGAATAAATATAACCTCTTACTACTAATAATAATGATTTCTAATTGCGACCTTGCCTTTATTAAGGCCCTTAATGCCTACCCCTGACTTTATAATATCCCTTATATTCTCTACCTTTAGTATATTAATATAAACATTCTAGCTAAAACGAAAAAAAATTTTAGTCCCTCTATATTTAATAAGGCTATAGTGTAACGGTCCGGGTCAGTTCCTAACGTCTAGCGCAGAGGATCGGAGATCGTTCTATAGTATTATTAGCGGAGAGGCTAGGGCATTATACTGAGCAATATAGAAAGAGGTAGTTAAATATTATATCGCTTAATATATTAATTACTTTAAGAGTATTAAAAGTAATTAAAATAAAGTAATTATATTAAAAGCTAAGGTAGTATAGGGGCTTCCTCCTATTTACTAGAAATGAATATATATATATAGTCCCTTAGATTATAATTAAGAGAATAATTCTTTCCTTAGATTATAATTAAGAGAGTAATCCTTTCCTTAAATTATAATTAAGAGAGTGATCCTTTCTTTAGATTATAATTAAGAGAATAATCCTTTCCTTAAATTATAATTAAAAGAGTAATCCTTTTCTTAGATTATAATTAAAAAAGTGATCTTTTGGTAATTAGTTAAGTTTTAGTGGGGGCTATATTATGTAAGGTATTAGTTTATTATGGGCTATAATATAATATCTCCCCTCTATTAGTTTTATCCTTAAGGCTATATTTATAACCTTATAGTCCTAATAGTAATTAATTAATTTCTTCCTTTTATTACCCTTTTCTTATAGTTATATTAATAGGATATTAGGTTATATATTTAAAATGAAATCTAAAAAGGCTTTTAAATATAATTCCCTAATTTATTTTTTTAAGCTAAATTCTTATTCTATTAATATGCCTTATATATATTACTTTAAGTATAAACTGCAATTAGAGTATATAATAGATAATTTAGATTAGACTAATTGCTATAAGGAGTATATATTTTATAGATATATTTATAATAATATTCTAGTAGCTTTATTTTATAGGTTCTCTCTTTCCTTTTTTTATTTATTATATTAATATTTTTCTTTTTTATAGTAAATAAACTTATAAAATAGCAGAAAAAACTTAAGGAGGATAAAGAAGAGGTAAGGGAATGCATTCTTATTCTCTATTTTTAGCTTACTAAACTTTAGTTATTACTAGTAATAGCAATAAGTTAATTAGCTTAAATCTATAGGATTAAGAAGAAAGTAAAGGAAAAGGGGTCTAAATTATTTAAGCGTAATATATAAGAGTTAGATAAGGAGGATAATATCCTTCCTTCCTTAGAGGCTTATAAGGGTTAGGTTATTAAAAGCTTATAGTCCCTAGGCATGCTTAATAAGATTAATTAGTCTTCTCTTAGCTTAAGGGAGGATTTTAGTAATATAAGTATTTTGCTTATTTCTAATATTATTAGTGGAATTTCTTTAGGAGGCACTATATATAGGTAAGGTATTTTAATAGTTCCTATATATTTTTATTATTTTTATAGCCTTTCTATTTAATTAGGTATTTAATAGAGCTATCTTCTTTTCTTATATTAAGGATCTCTTCTACTTTATATTCCTTAAGGGCTTTCACTTTTATATCCTAATCTTCACTAGTTTTAGCTATAATAATATCTTCTATTAACTTAAATAAGGAAATATAAAAGATTAAATAGATCCTAACCTTTAGGGGTAGGTCTAGTTTATAATTATTATTTAAGATTTTTTTTAAAGATTTTATAAGGGCTAATATACTTAAAATCAAGCTTCTTATTAAATTGCTTTATATTAATATTCTTTATTGCAAGGAGTATTATATCTCCTTCTAAGAAGGTTAGTCCTTTTAACCTTTTCTAATTATAGTATTATTTATACTAATTCTATATAAAAGAGAGTTTAATATATAGCTCTTTATATAAATTCTTAAGCTAATCTAATATAAATATAGCTATTAGTGTGATAAGTCTATTCTATAATCCTCTATAAGCATTAAGGGTAAATCTAAAGTTTATATAGTTAAGTATAGTTTTTATGCTTTTATTAATTGCAATATTATAAGCTAGCTATATAGTAAGTAGCTTCTTAACCTAATTATCTTAAAGGTAGTTAATATAGTAGTGAAGGTAGGTTTCGATAATCTAATTTATTTGCTCTATTTATCTATTAACTTAAGGTCTCTATATAGTGCTTAATTTATAGTTTAGTCTAATCCTTACTATAAGGCATTATTAGAATTTCGAGAAAAAGAGTAGTCCTCTATCTAAGATAATCTTAAATAGTAGGCTATATATATTAATAATATTTTATAGGAAGATATAGGAAAATTCTTCTATATTAATTACTTCTTAATATAGGATAAAATAGGAAAATTTAATAAATCTATTAATAATAATTAGAATACTATTATAGGCTATATTTATAGTAGGGTCTAATAATAAAGGTAATTTTATAATAAAATCTATTATAATTAAGTCCTATAGTCTTAAGGCGATTAATTAGGGTTATAGGTATTTATATAGTTTATAGCATTATGCTTTAGTTTTTTTGCAAATAAGGCATTATTTAAGGATCCTCTTAATTATTTACTTAACTCTAGGAAAGGTAAATATTATCTTAATTTATTTAAGGGTTTTATTAATTCCTTAGTATTTATAGAGTGGGTATTTATAGATTTTGCATATAAGCTATTTATATAGCTCCTTTAGTATATGCTATTTATTAGTATTCTTAAATTTAGGTTGCTTTTAATTATGCTTTAGGATTTATTATAATAGTGGATTTCCCTATTTTACTATAAAAGTTATTATATTCTATATAATTATAAGGTACTATTTTAAGCACTTAGGGCATTAATTAATAATATCTTAGATAATCTTATTAATTTTATAGAAATTATAATTTTATTATATTTTTTATATTATTATTTACTAATTCCTATTATATAGTAGGGAATTATAGATATTAATTGCGATTTATTATTATGCTGCTGGGGGTATATAGATTTAAGGGCCTATTATAGGGTATTTATTCTTTCTTAGGGTTAGATTATTAGTTATATAGTCTATTCTAGTCTATCCTTAGTAGTATTGCCTAATAAGTTTAAAATATTAGGGTTTTAGTAGCAGTTTCTAGGTAATAGCAATATATTTCTATTTAAAGTGTCCTTTAGGAGTAAGGTATAAAAGTTATTCTTTAATCTTTACTTTCTTAATATTAAAATCGATCCTTTAATTAATAGTATTAGTTTATTTATTCTTAGAGCCTTTCTTATACTTAATAATATAATTAAATTTAAAGAGGTATTTAGTATATTTAAATTATTATCCGCTTAGTTTTTAGGTTATAGCGAAATGCAAGATATTCTTATAATTTATATAGACTATAACCTAATAGTGTAAGGAGCCCGGCACAACGAAGGCCCGCCGAGCGGCCAGCAACGGCAAGCCAAGGTAAACCCGGCTTAGTCAGCACAAGCCCTAGGCCCTAGAGGTATAAAGGGGCAATGCGGCCAGCTATAACTATAACTGGCCAAATTAAAATCTTTTATAATATTAATATATACCTTTCTATATATATTATTTCACTTTAATTATATAACCCTTATAATTCTTTAATTTCTATACCTAACTAGGGAATTAGCGCGAATTAAATAAATAGGAACGAACCTAGCGAGCGCTTACTAATGCAGGGCGAATATATAGAGGCCACCTAACTAGAAGCAAATTGAGCTACTAAAAATAATTACCTATATAATACTAATAATGCATAACTAATTAATTAAGAACTAGCTACCCTATTATAGGGCTAATATAGAGCCTAAGGAGAGATATTAATAATAGCAATTAATTAAATATTAGCTAAAGGCTTAAGGGATAATTTATATAGAGTAACCCTAACCTGCCGGGAGTAAATATAGAGGGAGCGATTAATAAGCTTAGGGTAATTAGCTAATAAGCACTTATAGGATAGGGGAGGCAATATATTAAGCTAGTAGGATAATTAGGGATTATATATGCTATTAGAATATAAGAATATAGGCGCGCTAGTTAGACTACTTTAGGAGCAATAGGCGATAATATAGAGGCAATAGCAATACTAGGAGTAATTAATATATATACTTATTAAGCGCTTAGTAAAGTTAGAGCTAATTAGGAGGACTTATAAGAAGCCCTTAATATATAATTATAAAGTCTTTATAGAGGATATTATAGAGGTTAAGGTAAATAATTAGATTTAAGTAATTAAAGTGGGGAATAAGCTTTAGCTAGATTATAATAATAAATAGTATATTAAATAGGTAATAATTAAGCTTTATTATATAATGCAAATAAAATAGTAGAACTATAGGAATAAGTAGGAAGCTATATAGGTAGAATTCCTTAATTTTATTTACTAAAAGCATATTAATCTAGAGATTAGGATTAGAAAGCTATAATAAGATATTAGGAGATTATAATAGAAGCCTAGCTAATTACTAATAGACTACTTTTAGGTCTAAAGTGCATTATATTTAATACTTAGGTTAGTAAATATAGAGAATAATAATAAGTATATATTTAATTTCTATATAGGCTTAAATAAGGAGCTTTAAAAGGAATTAATAATCTAAGAGAAGGAGCTAAAGGATACTAAAATAGTAATAATAGAGGTATAGAGGATCTAGGTTATTCCTAGTAAGTGCTTATAGAATAATAGCTAGAAGAGAGAATAGGAAGGACCTACCCTAAATTAATTAAGGAAGTCTCCCTACTAACTGCCATAAGGGCTAATAGGATAAGGCTACTACTAGCTAAATATAGCACTATAGAACTCTAATATAAGAGGATTAATAGGATAGAGGTAGTAGCCCCTAATAAGGGCTATATGCCTGCTAATTAGTCCGCACTATAGCAATAAACCTTAGGTAATATACTTTAAGTATAGGAAGTTAGGCTATAAGGCCATAAAGTATAAATTGCAATTAATAGGTTAATAGAAGCCTAAATAATAGAAGCTAATTTCTATATATATAAATTATATATATATAAAAGATAAGAATATTAATTTATTAGAAAATAAATAAATGCACTAAAAGCTACCTTATTATATATACTAAATAAAGAGGTAATATTTATAGGATAAATTATTTAGGGGAGAGTAATTACTTTATAAGAGCATACTAAATAAATAATATAGATAGATATAGATATAATATTATAAGTGGACCTTATTAGTATAAGGCTAGTAAAGGTATTAGGATTAAAGTTAGTAAAGGGCATAAAGGTTCTAATGCTAGTAAGTTATAATAGGAAGGAGTAGGAATTAGGGAAGGCATACTAGCTAACCTTTTTCCTTATTAATTTCTAGGGGTTTTTAAGGAAACTTTACTAATTATTTATAGAGTCCTTATGCCTAAAAGGGGCAGGGGAGCTATTACTATTAAATAACTTAATAAGTAAGGAGGGAATTATAATTAATATATAGAGGCATATATAGCATTATAAACCTATTTTAATTATAGAACTAGAGATATTTATAAGGGAGATAGTAAAGAATAATAAAAAGGTATATATTTTCTATATATATAATATATTAGCGCTAGATAAGCAGCTAATAGCCACTTTAGGTAAAGAAGCACTAGAAAGTAAAGTATTATTATTACTAAAATTAGAATTAAAGCGGGAAATATTTAATAAATATATAATAAAGGAATTACTATTATTTAAAGGAGTGGAATATATAATTAAGATAATATTAAGTAAGAAACTACTATTTAATTCTATCTACCCTATAAATAAATAATAAATAGAGATCTTAAGAGAATATATATAGGAGAATTTAATAAGTAGTTATATTATAGAGTTTATAAGTAAGGTAAAAGCTTTAATGCTTTTTATATTAAAAAAGAAAAGAATATTATAATTATATATAGATTATTATAAACTAAATGCAATTATAATTAAGAATAGATACCCCCTGCCCCTAATTAGGGATCTATTAGACTAATTAGTAGGAGTAAGATAGATCTTAAAGGTAGATATTAGAAATGCTTACTACTATATCCGCATTAAGCTAAAAGATAGATAAAAAATAGTTTTCTATATATATTATAGCTATTTTAAATATATAATTATACTATTTAAGCTAATAAATATACCTACTATATTCTAAATATATATTTACTAAGCACTAAGCAGGCTACTAAATATCTATTACATTATATACCTAGATAATATTATAATCTTCTCTAAGATATAAGATTAGTATATAAAGGACCTTAAGGAGGTCTTATAATAATTAAGGTAATTCTAGCTATATATAAAGCTATTAAAATGCGCATTTTACTAATAGGAAGTGGATTTTCTGGGCTATTATATTATTTAAAATAAAGTAAAAATAAAGGAGAGTAAAGTATAAATAATTATAGAATAGCTAATACTTAAGAGCTTTAAGGATATTTAGGTATTTTTAGGATTCTATAATTTTTACTATAAATTTATTTCTAAATATTCTAATAGAATTATACTATTAATATTAATATTAAAAGGGAGTAAGAATAGGAAGAAAAAAAGAGATTTCTATTAATTAGAAAAGGTAAAATAGGCATTCTAAGAACTTAAGGGAGCTTTTTATTCTATTATAATCTTATAGTATTAAAACCTTATATTATTTATATAAATTAAGATAGATATATTAAGTAAAGGAGTATTAAGTATTTTATTATAATTTAAGGGGGATTAATAGTAATTAATTACTTATTAATTGCAGAAGCTTATTAATATAGAGTAAAGGTAATATATTAAGCAATATAAGCTACTAATAATTATTAAGAGCCTAAAATATTAAAGCTATTATTTAATAGGACTATTAAAGAAATTCCTAATCCTAATAGACTATATAGCACTAAAGAGTATAATAAATATACTAGCATAAGACCTTTAGGGAAGGCTTACTAAATAGGTATATAGATTAATACTATTTAATTTTAATATTAAATATTAATTAGAGAAATAGAACCCTATAAATAGACTATCTAGAAGACTAGACTATATAGAGGGAGAAGTAAGCTATAAAGATATACTTCCTATATTAATAAAGAAATTCTAGCTAGTTAAGGAGCTATTATAGAGCGTTTAATAGAAGATTACTAGCTTAAAAATACTTAAGAAACCTAAGGTTATAAGGGCATATATATAAATAGTGCAAATAAGTCTTTAAGGGAGATAAGAATAGGGGAAGTCCTAACCCTAAGGGATAGAGAAAGAATTAAGCTTCCCTAATTACTAAGCGCAGAAGGCGCAGACCTCTATAGTTATTATGCATACTAGAAGGGCCGCAAGGAATGCCATAAAGCAGTTAGAGAATGCTCTATAAAAGATAGCCGCTTAAGGAAGCTATAGGAATTTATAGGGAATTAGAATTATTAATCTAGAGCAGTATATCCTATATTAAGTTATAAAGGCACTTATAGAAGGCAAAATAGCATTTCTCTCCTAATTATTATATATACTAAAAGAATTAATTAAAGGATTATAGATTAATAATTTATTTATTTAGTAATAATTAGTAAGGGTATAGGGAATAATTAGTAAAATTAAGTATTATTAATATAATAAGAATAGTATACTATTTTATAAGAATAGGCTAGTAATCCTAAAGTAATAAGCACTTTAAAGGGAAATCTTATATTAATATTATAAAGACCCTAAAATAGGATATATAAGCATAATAAAAATAGTGGAATTAATTATAAGGAAGTTCTATTAATAAGGGATTAATTAAGAAATTAAGAACTATATATCTTAATATTAGTATTATTAAGGGGTATAAATACTAAAGTACTAACTATATAAGCAATTAAACTTATTACTATTACTAGTATATCTATTTTAGGAAATTAATATAGATTTTATTATAAGATTACTAAATAGTATATAAATAAATAGTAAGAAATATAATATAATCCTAATAATTATATATTATATAATAAAGTATATAATATTTATCCCTATAAGGAAAATACTAAATGCAATATAATTAATATAATTAATATATAAATATATAGAATATAAGTTTAATAGCCTAAAAGGGATTATAAATAATAAAGATAAGCTCTTTATTAGTAAATTCTAGATAGACCTTATAAAGGAAAGAGTAATCTATTATTAATTATTTATAATATATTACCTATAGATAGATAAGCAGATAGAATGCCTTTATTAAATACTAGAGAAATATCTATAAGTATATACTAATAATTCACTAAATTAGTAAGCAGTATAGCTTTTAGAGGCAATATTTGCCTATAATAATAGCTACTATTAGACTATAGGGATATCCTTAATATATATACTATATAGCTATTATCCTTAAATAGTAGAATATATACTGTAGGAAATAAAGATTAGGGTCTAGGGAGTATAAGAGCGCATTAAGACTTTTTAGTAAGTATGCATTAAGGCGCAAAGATACTAGTAATAGGCAATAGAGAAGTAAGTATAGGGATATAATAAGCAGTATAAGCCCTAAGAATTTATAGTTAAATAGGTTATAAGCCTATTAATAAGGAACTTTCATTTTAAATATAAAAAACTAGCATTTAAGTTTATTCCTATTATAGTAATAGAATAAATAAGGATATAGGCATATTAAGTATACCTCCCTAAATAATATAAATAAATATATAATATATTTCCAGTTAGGCTACTTAAATTATAGAAAAGCGCTTATTAAATATAAAGTAAGATAGAGAATAAGCTTTTACTATTAGAAGAGGAAAGTAATAAATAGGAAGTAAAGGAGATTATTAGCTATAAAGGAGATAAGGAGGTATATTTCTTCCTAATTAAATAGGCAAAATAGTTAATAAAATATAATACTTAAGAACTAAAGGAATATTTAATAAATATATAAAAAAAGCTAAATAGCTATTAAAAATAAATTAAAAAGATATATAGAAAATAAAATAATTAAATAGAATTAGGAGGGGTAGTAAAGGACTGCTAAACTAAGCGCAATAAAGGGCCACTAAATAAAAGGCTATATAAAATAACTAATAATGCAATATAAGGCCACTAAAGTAATAAAAAATAAAGAAAAAAGGGAATAAAGTACTATTATAAATAATATTAATGCTTAAAGGGTAAAGGCCTAATAATAAGACCTAAAGCTAATTTATTATTATTATTATTATTAATAATAAAGTAGTAGAAGAGAGTAGAGCTATAGGAATAAGGAGTAGGCATTAATAAATAGGGATAGGCAAGCTAGAAAGGGATTAGTAATAATTTAATATTAAAAGTAATAATATAAATAGAGATATATTAAGAGAAATATATATTTAGGGGAGTGGTGCTATACTTATTTTAAGTAGGAATAGAGGGTATAGAGCTATTAGCAGTAGAAGAGATAGAGAGGGAAGGAGAGGCCAGGATAGGGGCCCTAAGAGATATAATAATATTAATAGGGATAGCGCAAATAATATAGTAATAGCTTAATAATGCCCTAAAAGTAATAAAAGCTATAGGTAATATAAGAGTGCTAGTAATATAGTAAATAGCTATTAGATATTTAGTGGTAATAGTAATAAAGTATAAGAATAGAGTCTTCTCCTTAATATTAAGGGCAGGACATTCCTTATAAATATAAAGCTATTATAGGCAGGAGAGGAGATTACTAATTAGGGGATAAGCATAAATATAGAGAGGCTAAGCAGCCTTAATTATAGCTATAAGGGCAGTAAGGTTATTATAAATATAAATAGGGATAAGGTTATATTAGAATTATTAATAAATATTTAATAAAGGCATTATAAGGAGTCTTAAGTAATATATTTATAACTATAAAGAGATTATAGTAAGTTAGTAAATTAAAATTAGCTCTTATAGCGATTATTTAGTAATTAGAGTAAGGGAGTTATTAGAATTAATAATCTAAATAGTAATAGCGCTATTAGGATTAATAAGGAACTTAGTAAGGGCTCGCTAGGCAGAGGCTATAGCCTTAATAGCCTACTAGAGCTATTAATGCCTAAGGGATAAAGGAGTAGCTAATAAGCTAAGAGCCTTAGCCTTACCTAATTTAAAATACTCTTTATAAGAAAATATAAACTTTATAAATACCTAATATTAATAAGTAAAGAGAATAAACTTAAGAGGAAATTAAAAGGCCTATTAATAATAGAATATATAAAGAGCAATTAGTAAATTTATATTAGAATACTTATAGCTAATACTCTTATAAATAGTGCAAATAGTACTTAATTTATTAGACTAATAATATAAAATATTAAGGCTTTAATAAGCTATATATATATATTTAAAATAGGGAATACCTATTTAATTAAATTATATAGGATTAGAAATAGTAAAATTAAAAGGAGGATTAGAAATATTAAAGGCTATAAGGATAGCTAAAATGCGCAAAAGAGCTATTAGAGGGCAGGGTAATAGGTTAGAGAGCGAGTAGTAAGGGAGGAGATAGAATAATAGGCCAGTAAGAGATTAGGGATAATGCAGTAATAGAAGGGAGGAATAAGGCAGTATAAAGAGAGGAATAAGGCAATATAAGGAGAGGAGAAATATATAGTAAAGAGAAATGCAAAATATAAAAAAGGGAAAAAATATAAAGTATAGGGGAGAGAGATATAGTTTTAAGGCAGAATAGGAAATTAATAAATGCAATATAATAAATATTAAGTAAATAAACTATAAATAAATAGTATATAGTTAATTAATTAGAATAATTATAATAAATAAAGTAAAAATAAATAAATAATATATAATTAATTAATTAGAATAATTATAATAATAATAATAATAATAATATTATAAGGAATATATAAAGTGCATAATAATTAACTATAAGATAAGAAATTAATTAAGGCTATTATAATAGGGTAATAATAGCTTAGGGACTAAGCCTTTAAGAGGGGGGGATAATTATAAGGAGCCCGGTATAATAAAGGCCTGCTAAGCGGCCAGTAATAGCAAGTTAAGGTAAACCTAGTTTAATTAGCATAAGCCCTAGGCCCTAGAGGCATAAAGGGGCAATGCGGCCAGTTATGACTATAACTGGCCAAGTTGAAGTCTTTCATAATACTAATATATACCTTTCTATATATACTATTTCACCCTGGTTATGTAACCCTTATAAATAGTAGCTTTCTAAAAGGTAATATTAAAATTCCTTAAAAGCATTAATAATAGCTAGGAATTCTTTATTATAGATTAGGTAATTAAATTCTATTTTATGCATTTTATAGGAATAGAATATAATAGGGTATAAGAGTCCTTTATTATTATATTATCTAATTTAAGCGCTAAGAGTAAAGTCTAAGGCATTTATTTTAAGTTTAATTAGTTATTTAGGGTTAAATATTTTAAGTATTAGTTCGCTAAGGATAAAGTCCTTAATATATTTAAAGGCTTTCTAGATATTAGGTAGCTAAAGAAACTTTCAGTCCTTATATATAAGTTCTAAGAATAATATAGCGATCTTACTAAAGTTCTTAAGAAATTATTAATAATAATTAATAAATCTAAGAAATATTTATATTTTTTTAATAGTAATTAGTATTAGCTAGTCCTTAATTGCCTGGATTTTCTTTAGGTCTATTTTAATCTTATTATAGGAGATAATATATCCTAAAAACTCTACTTTTAAGGTATAAAAATGACTTTTTTTGGGTTTAATTAGTAGGTTTGCATTTTAAAGGGCTTATAGTATTATATAGATATATTCTATATATTCTTCTTCTATTCTAAAGAAGATAAGAATATTATTAAGGTAGTATACTATAAATATATTAAGGTACTTATGCAGTATATTATTAATTATCCGCTAAAATATAATTAGCGCATTAATAAGTCTAAAGGGCATAATAAGGTATTCGAAAAGTCTATATTTTATTCTAAAGGCAATTATCTATTTATATCCTTCCTTAATGCGGATTAGATTATAGGCTCCTTTTAGATTAAGTGCAATAAAGTATTTTATCTTATAGAGTTAGTCCTTTAGTTTACTAATTAAAGGCAGTAATATCCGATCCTTAATTATTATATTATTAAGTATATAATAGTTTATAATAAGCTAGAGTTTACTATTCTTTTTAAGAATAAATATAACTAGATAGCCTATAGGTAATTTTAATATTTTAATATATCCTTTCCTTAATATATCTTTAAGGTAAGTCTTAAGCTTATATAACTATACTTTATTAAGGTTATAAATCTTATAGAATTTAATTATAGTTCTATCCTTAAGCTATATCTTATAGTCCTAATCTATATATAGTAGTAGACCTATTTCTATCTCTTTAGTAAATAGTTATTTATAAACTTAGTATTATATTAGTATATTCTATAGTCTATTATTATTATTAAATGCCTTCTATTTAAGGTTATTATTTAAGTATATAAATTATTATTTAAGGAGTATAACTATTTATTGCATTTATTATACTTAGCCTTTCTTATATTAGTATCTAATTCCTTTTAGAGGTATTAATTCCTTAATAGGTTAGGGAGTATCCTTGCATTAGCTCTGCCTATTTTCTCTATCCTCTTTAGTAGAAGGTTAAGATCTCATATTGTATAATAAATTATAGTCAGTATTGCTAACTGCATTACCTTAAAAGGCTTATACCTAGCTAAAATGCCAGCTAATAAGGGGGTTATAATAATATAGCTATAAATAACCTAAGATTAGGTTATATATATAGAGAGGTATAATATTAAAATATATACCTTAATTCTATCTTTTAATAAATACCTTAAGATAATTAATCTTATAGGTAATTAATCTATTTTTATATTAGAATTACTTTCCTTTAATATTATAGATTAAATATAGTTTATCTTTATCCTTTTATAGTAATTAGAGATAATTAATAACTTAAGGGTTAATAATATTTATCTTAGCTCCACTATCTATCTAAATAGTAAACTATTCGCCCTTAATTCATATTTATAATATTATCTATTATTTTAATATACTTAGGCTCTATATTGCACCTAGAGCTCTTTATAGAGGTTCTATAATTTCCTCTAGCTCTTATTAGTCTTATAGCTCTTTTATAGGCAGCATTTATTATTTTTTATTAGTTTGCTAGTTTATTATAGCTATTCTGCAATCTTTGCAGCTTCTACTATTTATAAGGGGCAGACTATTTATAATTATATAGGTTATTATATATTCTATTAATATTAATTAGTAATCTTTTTTTATTTATATTATTTATATTTTAGGAATCTGCAATTAAATATATTATTTATACTATTTATGCATTTTTAGGGGAATAGCTTATTATATTCTATAAGGATATTAACCTTTAGGTATTATAATCTTTAGATGCTTTATTAGGTTATTAGGTTATTAATATAGTACTATTATTTTAAAGTATAGTTTCTTAAGTATTCTAAATAGTAATTATTTACAGTCTTATTAATAAGGTATATTATATAATTATAATTAAAGTATAAGATCTATAAAATAGTATAGTAATTTAGGTATATTATTAAAAGGATAGGCGCATTATCTAGGTGCAGTGCGGGCGCTTCTTTATGGTATGCTTCTTCTTGCGTAATTCTATATATATAGAAGTTTTCTGCATTAAAGTCCTATCCTTTTTATATTGCTTAGTGGATTAGGTTTTAAGAGGTATTATTATTATATAAATTAAAATCTAAAAGTATTTTATTATTAATAGTATTATTTTCCTAAGTATTTTTAATCTCTTTTAGAAAGATATACTAATATTAGATATTTAGTTCTAATATTATAGTTTAATTATAATCTCTAATTATTAAGAATAATACCCTATTATTAGCTTTAAATATTATTTATTAGTTTTTAATTAGGTTAATTAATTCTTTATTTATAGGGCTAAGGTTTATTATTTCCTATATAATAGTGCATTCTTATTAATAGGCATTTATAGTATTATTCTACTATTATCTAGTTTCTTATTAAATATTACTAGGTATTTTATTACTTAAGATAGAATTAAATTCCTATTTATTATTAAGTTATATAATTATAGTAAATATCTTATTGCCTAATTTTAAGGTTATAGAGAATCCTTTAGGAATAGGTCTTTAAGTAAGGTACTTAATAGTATCCTTTTAGATAGCTTATTAAATATAAATCTATTAAAATGTAAAGTAGTTATTTAATTAAGCTTTATTATAGTCTTTATAGAGTGCTTAGCTATTTAGCTAGATTAGTCCCTTAGGGGTTCCTATTTTATTATATCCCTATTGCGCTATTATAATTATATATTTATTATTACCTTAAGGCTTATTAGAGTAATAGCTATTATTCTTATTATCTCTATATATAAAGTAGGCATTATTATAATAAATTATTTAGTAAAATAATTTATATTTAATTTTATTTTTAGTAGTTATTTTAACTACTAGTTAAGGTCCTCCCTATCTATATATAATAGCTTTAAGGGCTTATCTAGTAGGTATAGGTTTAAACTTTCTATTAGTTTTATTAGGGTCTTAGTACTTATACTTAATATGCCCTTTCTTACTGCAATCTTAATAAATAATCTATAAGAAATCTCATTAAGTTGCTCTAATTTCTATTAGACCTATATGCATCCTTATAGAAATATTGCTATTTTATTATTCTTAGTTCTTTCCCTTGCCCCTTTAGTATTAATTTAGGTAATAAGGGTTATAAGGGGTATTGCATCTAGCTCGGCATTTTTAGGATTTCTCTTTTTTATATTTATATTATTATTTATTAATCTTAATAGCTATAGTAATATACTTAATAAGGGTATTAGGTTATTTAGCTTTAAAGATCTTATTCTTAATTTCTTCCTTTAATCCTTTATAGAATATCTTAATAAGTATATTATTATTCTATTTAAGTTTAATTGCAATTTAGCGAAAGGCAATAGTATAGATAGCAGTAGATCTAGTTTGCTTAATTTTATAGATATTAATAGCTATATATTATTCCTTATTAATTATTCTAAATATATCCTTAAGTGCAATTTTAAAGTTATTTTATTCTAAAAAGATATTAATAGTCTCTTAGTCCTATATAACCTTATTATTATATTTAAAGTAGTCCTTTATAATAGGTTCGAACTATATAGCTATAATGCCTTCTATGCAATTATAGGCATATATAACCCTTCCTTTAGCTAAAGTAAGCTTATATAGGAACTATTAGAAATATATTCTAAGGCATATAATAAAAGGCACTATATCTTTAGAGTTTCTATTAAATAGTTCTAACTAGAGGGGTTTAATTACTTTACTAAGGTTATATCCTATCTTATAAGCTTAAATAGGGTTTTAAGCCTATAGTTAAGTATATAGCTCCTAGACTATTACTTGCAATTATTAGACTTTAGTAGCGACTTCTATATTAATTAGGGGGATATTATATATAAAAGGTGCATTATTTAATATAGAGCTTAGGGTATTAGCAGGTTAGGTTCTAAATATACCTACAATAATATAATATTACTTAGGGTTAATGCAATAACCTTCTAAATAAGAGCTTTTAATATATAATAGTCCGGGTTAGTTCCTAATATCTAGCGCAGAGGATTAGAGATTATTTTATAATATTATTAGTAAAGAGGCTAGGGCATTATATTAAGCAATATAGAAAGAGGTAGTTAAATATTATATTACTTAATATATTAATTACTTTAAGAGTATTAAAAATAATTAAAATAAAGCAATTATATTAAAAACTAAAGTAATATAGGGGCTTCCTCCTATCTATTAGAAATAAATATATATATATAATCCCTTAGATTATAATTAAGAGAGTAATCCTTTCCTTAGATTATAATTAAGAGAGTAATCCTTTCTTTAGATTATAATTAAGAGAGTAATCTTTTCTTTAAATTATAATTAAGAGAGTAATCCTTTCCTTAGATTATGATTAAGAGAGTAATCCTTTCTTTAGATTATAACTAAGAAAGTGATCCTTTAGTGATTAGTTAAGTTTTAGTGGGGGCTATATTACGTAAGGTGTTGGTCCGTCACGGGCCATGACGTATAGTCTATACCTACTAACACCCCAACTTTACTGCCTTCCTTAAGGCCTAAAATGGCCTCCTTTTTGCGAATATAGTTAAAAAATATACTGCCTAACTAGCTAAATTCTTAGCGCCTAGAAAATACCCTCTTAGCGCTATAAATTACTGCCTAAATACTTAATTAATACCCTAAAAGGATAAATTAATTAATTATTATATTAGGAACTATTATCACTATAGGCATATAATAACCTTAATAGTAAAGTTATTATATTTATATATTAAGTAGCTATTATAGTCTAGCTAGGGCGACCTAAAGACTATCTTCTAGAAGTTACTGCTTTTCTAGAGCCTCCAGGAGAATATAATTGCCTTTAAGATCCTTTATTATAAGAATAAAGTTAGGAATAATACTAAGGAGTTCCTTTATTTAATTATATAATATAAGGTCTTATTAATAGCCCTAAAGCTTATTTAAGAGGAACACTATAGCCTATATAAAGACACTACTATCTACCTAGAAAAGCCATACCTATTATACGCAATAATCTTAATATATAGGCTACTATATTAGCACTAAATTTAATAATATTTAAGGAATAAAGAGCTATTATAAATAGAGGAAATTAATAGCTTTTAATACTAGAACTAGAATACTAATAGCACTATACTTAATAGTATTAGCAGTATAGATACTCCAGCCTTCCTCTATAAGCCCCTTATTATTAGGGCAAAAGGCAGGCCTAAGGGGAGTCTTAGAGGCTAGAAGGGCACCAATACTACCTACTAGAACATCCCCTATGCCTATAAGCTCGCATAGGAAGCCAAGCGCCTAAAAGGCAGGGCTAATAAGGCTAATAAGGCTACATAGTGGCAACTGCTGCTATTAATTGCGCTAGCGGCCCTTTAATGCCTAGTAGCTCCACTGACCTTCTTAAAGTATAGCCTAGCCGCTATCTAACTGCTAGATATATATAAACTGGGCATAAGGATATAGTATTCCTATTAGGAGGCTATTTAGAACCTTAAGGACGCCCCGGATAAGGAAATCAATAGTTTTAATAGCACTAGCGATAATAATAATAGCAGCGATAGGGGCAGTAATAATAAGGCTATTCCTAATAGCTACTAAAACTACATTAAAGTTGCAATATTGTAGCTTTTGGAGCTTCTAATACTATGCCCTATAAGCCTGGCCCTAAAAATAGGTCCTACAATGGCCTCATTTTATAATAGGTTATTACAATTATTTGCGCATAATGCCTCTAGTGAAATGCAGCTTAAGGAGGACTTTCTAGGCAATTTAGGGGATAAATTAAATGCTAACTTTAAGTATAAGCTTAATGCCCGGCTCCTCCAGCTTAAGCAGGAAGAATATAGGGCTCTAGAGGAATTAGCAGACTATAAATAGCTTTATTTTATATTAAATGCCCTAAATCCCTAGGTATTAACTTTATTATGGTGCAGTATAATTATATAATATAGATTAACTGACTTAAAGATAGATATGCTTTTCCCGCCTGCCAAAACATACCAAGGGGCCGGGACTGGCGTCAGGGTGGATCACAGCCACAAATTGGGGTGTTTTCTACCTAGAGATGGGGTGTTTTATACCCTTGGCCTTCATCAAAGGCGAGGAGCGGAAGGTAGCCCGAGCTGAAGAGTTGATAATCGCTGAACATAACCCCGAAGAGCTCCTTATTACAGTTGTATGCCTTGGCGCGGATGATGCCGGGCTTTCGGGCTTCCGGGTGACCTGGATTCGAACCCCGCGTTGGCTTCGCCTTGGCATAGTAGGTCCCCGCATCGCGGAGGAGGAAAGAACGGTAGAATGTGGCGTTAAGAGAGGCGTCCGGAGCTATATTTTGGAGACGCCTGTGAAGATGGCTGTTACAAGCGCTTTTCCATAGCAGCGTCCAAGGCTCGGCATTGCCCTGGGCGTGCTGCGGCGACGATGGTGGAGGACGAGTCGTCGTGGAGTTGATGAATTAGGCGTCGCTGATGGCGCAAGGCAATTCCGGCCTATTTCCACTATGATTTGTTGGATTAGTAATGACAAAGGCCGGTCGATGTGCGGTATTATACGGAGCTCAAGTGGGATGCATCTGGGATGAGACCGAGCCCGACACGTATCTCTCGAAAGCGGACGGGTGAGGCACCTACGTGCTATTGCGTGATGGGTGCAACCGCGTACGTGCCCAGATATTGGTCGAGTCAGCTCAGACTCAACGTGAATATCACGCGCTTAGCCGAGCAATATCTCGTAGCAAGCCGCCAACTACCTGCTACCGCGTGACAGCCCGCAAATCACGGCGTGTAGCCCTTATAGCTGGACACCAAATCTATCCTTCTTCCTCGACCAGCCCAATGGGTTCCGTACCAGAAGCCAACGGGGCCTCCCCTGAGTCCCCTCCCACAGTGTTTAAACCAGGAGTCCGAGTGGCCGTCATTAGCGCGGGCGTGAGCGGTCTCTGCGCAGGGGCTCATCTCAAGCAGGGGGCCAATGTCACCGTCATTGAACGGTCAGCAGTGTCGTCTGGCGTCTGGCACTTTAATGCCAGGGTCGATGCCCGCAGTGTCGAGTATCCGAGCAAGCCAGCCTCAGCTGGAGATTACACCACGGCCATGCCCGGCCAGTTCCTCGCTCGAGCTCAGAGCCTTGCCGACCAACAACATCCCCTCAACACGCCCGACCGAGACGCTTTGGAAGTCGCCTTTGCTCCCCCCGGGCCGTGCTACTTAGGTCTTATGAATAATATCCCGATGACATTACTATATAGTAGTCCTCGATCTTGGCCTAAGGGAACGGCCAATAATGTTAGCCACTGGGAGATTAAGCGATACCTTTAGGATCTAGGCGTCAATTATGGGGTCCAAAATATAATTCTCTATAATACGCATATTAAGGAGGCAGTTAAGTCTACTAATAGCAAGCACTAGCTCCTTAGAATAATTACGCTACTAGCTAGGGGCAGGGAGCTATAAGTTATTAAGAGGACTTAGGACTTTAATGCTATTATTATTTACTTAGGGCATTATAATCTCCCTTATATTCCTGCTATCCCTAGTCTTAATAAGTAGAAAGATGCCTTCTGCAATAAAGTTATTTATACTAAAGAATATTAAGACCTAAAGCCTTTTTAGAATAAGAATATTCTTATTATTAATAGTAGTATATCCTTATTAAATATCTATTAAGAGCTAAATAAGGCTATAAATAGTATTTATTAGAGCACTAAAGGGGGGAGATTTAATTATATTACTATAATATTCCTATCTTTAATAAAGACGGTTAGAGAGGTTATTAAATTTATCCTAAATTATCACGGCCCGTGTTGGGACCAATGCATATCACATGCCTCTACCCACATTATGCACTAATTACGAAAGGTTCATTTTAGTTCACCTTATGAACCTAAATGAATTAGGAAAAGGGTTTATTCTGGATTACTTAATAACCCCTAATAAACCCTAATATTATAAATACTATTTAAGATATTTATTATTAATAGATAGGAGGAAGCCCTTAAGCTATTTTAGCTTTTAATATAATTGCTTTATTTTAATTACCTTTAATACCCTTAAGTAATTAATATATTAAGTAATATAATATTTAACTACCTCTTTCTATATTGCTTAATATAATACCCTAACCTCTTTATTAATAATATTATAGAATAATCTTTAATCCTTTATGCTAGATATTAGGAATTAATCTGGATTATTATATATTAAAAGCTCTTATTTAAAAGGTTATTATATTAACCCTAAATAATATTATATTATTATAAGTATATCTAGAATTTAACCTATTAATACTTTAAGCTTTATATTAAATAATATATTTTCTATATATAATATCCCCCTAATTAATATAAAGGTTACTATTAAAGTTTAATAATTATAAGTAATAGTTTAGGAGCTATATATTTAGCTATAAGCTTAAAACCCTATTTAAGTTTATAAGATAGGATATAATTTTAATAAAGTAGTTAAACCCCTTTAATTAGAACTATTTAATAGAAGCTCTAAAGATATAATGCCTTTTATTATATATCTTAGAATGTATTTTTAATAATTCCTATATAAGCTTATTTTAATTAAAGGAAGGGTTATATATGCTTATAGTTATATAAAAGGCATTATAGTTATATAATTCGAATTTATTATAAGGGATTACCTTAAATATAATAATAAGATTATATAGAATTAAGAGATTATTAATATCTTTTTAGAATAGAATAACTTTAAAACTATACTTAAAGATATATTTAGAATAATTAATAAGGAATAATATATAATTATTAATATTTATAAGATTAAGTAAATTAGATTTATTGCTATTTATATTATTACCTTTTGCTAAATTGCAATTAAATTTAAATAGGATAATAATATATTTATTAAGATCTTTTATAAAGGATTAAAGGAAGAAATTAAAAATAAGATCTTTAAAGCTAAATAATTTAATACCTTTATTAAATATATTACTATAGTTATTAAGATTAATAAATAATAATATAAATATAAAAAAGAGAAATCCTAAAAATGCTAAATTAAATATAATACCCCTTATAACCCCTATTATCTAAATTAATATTATGGAGGTAAGGGAAAGAACTAAGAATAATAAAATAATAATACTTTTATAGGGATATATATAGGTTTAATAGAAATTAGAGCGATTTAATAAGATTTCTTATAGGTTATTTATTAGGATTATAGTAAGAAAGGGCATATTAAATATAAATGCTAAGACCCTAATAAAACTAATAGAAAATTTAAACCTATATTTGCTAGATAAGCCCTTAGAGCTACTATATGCAGATAGGGAGGATTGCAATTAATAGTTAAACTAGCTGCTAAGAATAAAGTTAAATATAAATCGCTTTATTAGATAACTTACTATAATAATGCTTACTTTATATATAAAGATAGTAAGAATAATAGCTATTACCCTAATAAGCCTTAAGGTAATAATAAATATATAATTATAATAATATAATAAGGATATAATAGGATAGGAACCCCTAAAGGACTAATCTAGCTAAATAGCTAAGCACTCTATAAAGACTATAGTAAAGCTTAATTAAATAATTATTTTATATTTTAATAAATTTATGCTTAATAAGCTATTTAAAAGGATATTATTAAGTACCTTACTTAAAGATCTATCCCTAAAGGATTCTTTATAACCTTAAAATTAGGTAATAAAATACTTACTATAATTATATAATTTAATAATAAATAGGAATTTAATTCTATCTTAAATAATAAAGTATTTAGTAATATTTAGTAAGAAACCTAATAATAGTGAAATAATACTATAAATGCCTATTAATAAGAATATACTATTACGCAAAAAATAGTAAATTTTAGCCCTATAAATAAAGAATTAATTGATCTAATTAAAAACTAATAAGTAATATTTAGAGCTAATAATAGGGTATTATTCTTAATAATTAGAGATTATAATTAAGTTATAATATTAAAACTAAATATTTAATATTAATATATCTTTCTAGAGGAAATTAGAGATATTTAGGAAAATAATATTATAAATAATAAAATGCTTTTAGACTTTAATTTATATAATAGTAATACCTCTTAGAACTTAATCTATTAAGTAATATAGAAAGGATAGGACTTTAATGCAGAAGACTTTTATATATATAGAATTATATAAGAAGAAGTATATTATAAGGAAGTATATATACTATACTTAAATAATGCGCCTATCCTTTTAATAATATACTTAAATTATTGCATTATTTTATAGGTCTTATGCTTTAATTATAATTATATAATATACCTTATTAATAAGATTATAAATAATTACTATTTAGAATACTTAAGAAGCTATATTTTAAAATAATAGTATTATATTAATAACCTAATAACCTAATAAAGCGTCTAAAGATTATAATACCTAAAGGTTAATATTCTTATAGAATGCAATAAGCTATTTCCCTAGAAATATATAGATAATATAAATAATATATTTAATTGCAGATTCCTAGAGTATAAATAATATAAATAAGAAAAGATTGCTAATTAGTATTAATAGAGTATATAATAACCTATATAATTATAAATAGTCTGCCCTTTATAAATAATAGAAGCTGCAAAGATTATAGAATAGTTATAATAAGCTAGTAAATAAATAAAAAATAATAAATACTGCCTATAAAAAAGCTATAAGACTAATAAGAGCTAGAGGAAATTATAAAACCTCTATAAAGAGCTTTAAGTGCAATATAGAGCCTAAATATATTAAGATAATAGATAATATTGTAAATATAAATTAAAGGCAAATAGTTTATTATTTAAGTAGATAATAGAGTTAAGATAAATATTATTAACCCTTAAGTTATTAATTATTTTTAGCTATTATAAAAGGATAAGGATAAATTATATTTAATTTATAATATTAAAGGAAAATAATTCTAATATAAAAATAAATTAATTACCTATAAGATTAATTATCTTAAGGTATTTATTAAAGGATAGAATTAAGGCATATATTTTAATATTATATTTCTCTATATATATAACCTAATCTTAGGTTATTTATAATTATACTATTATGACCCCCTTATTAGCTAGTATACTGGCTAGGTATAAGCCTTTTAAGATAATGCAGTTAGTAATATTAATTATAATTTACTATATAATATAAGATTTTAACCTTTTACTGAAAAGAATAGAGAAGATAGGCAGAGCTAATATAAGGATACTCCCTAATTTATTAAGGAATTAATACCTCTAAAAGGAATTAAATATTAATATAAAAAGGGCTAAATATAATAAATATAATAAATAATTATACTCTTTAAATAATAATTTATATATATAAATAATAATTTTAAATAGAAAGCATTTAATAATAATAATAGACTATAGAATGTATTAATATAATATTAAGTCTATAAAAGACTATTTACTAAAGAAATAGAAATAGATCTATTATTATATATAGATTAGGACTATAAGATATAGCTTAAGGATAGAATTATAATTAAATTTTATAAGATTTATAATCTTAATAAAGTATAATTATATAAGCTTAAGACTTACCTTAAAGATATATTAAGAAAAGGATATATTAAAATATTAAAATTATTTGTAAGCTATTTAATTATATTTATTCCTAAAAAGAATAATAAATTCTAGTTTATTATAAATTATTATATACTTTATAATATAATAATTAAAAATTAAATATTACTATTTTTAATTAGTAAATTAAAGGATTAATTTTATAGGATAAAATACTTTATTGCATTTAATTTAAAAGGAGCTTATAACCTTATCTGCATTAAGGAAGGATATAAATAGATAATTGCTTTTAGAATAAAATATAGACTTTTTAAATATTTTATTATGCCCTTTAGATTTATTAATATATTAGCTATATTTTAGTAAATAATTAATAATATATTATATAAGCACCTTAATATATTTATAGTATATTATTTTAATAATATTTTTATCTTCTTTAAAATAGAATAAGAATATATAGAATATATTTATATAATATTATAAGCCCTTTAAAATATAAACCTGCTAATTAAACCTAAGAAAAATTATTTTTATGCCTTAAAAGTGGAATTTTTAGGATATATTATCTCTTATAATAAGATTAGAATAGACCTAAAGAAGATTTAGGCAATTAAGGACTAGCTAATATTAATTACTATTAAAAAAGTATAAATATTTCTTAGATTTATTAATTATTATTAATGATTTCTTAAGAATTTTAATAAGATTATTATATTATTTTTAGAATTTATATATAAGGACTAAAAGTTTCTTTAGCTATTTAATATCTAGAAAGCCTTTAAATATATTAAGGACTTTATTTTTAATAAATTAATATTTAAAATATTTAACCCTAAATAATTAATTAAATTTAAAATAAATATTTTAGATTTTGCCTTTAGTGCTTAAATTAGATAATATAATAATAAAGGACTCTTATACTTTATTGCATTCTATTCCTATAAAATGCATAAAGTAGAACTTAACTACCTAATCTATAATAAAGAGTTCCTAGCTATTATTAATACCTTTAAGGAATTCTAATATTATCTCCTTAAAAGCTACTATTAAATTATAGTCTATATAGACTATAAGAATATTTTGCATTTCGCTATAATTTAAGAACTAAATAGATAATAATTTAAATATATTAAATACCTCTCTAAATTTAATTATATTATTAAATATAAAAAAGGCTTTAAGAATAGATAAATTAATGCTATTAATTAAAAAATAGATTTTAAGATTAGAAAGGTAAAGATTAAAGAGTAATTCTTATATTATACTCCTAAAGGATATTTTAAATAGAAATATATTATTATTACTTAAAAACTACTATTAAATACTTAATATTTTAAACTTATTAAGTAATACTACTAAAAATAGATTAGAATAGACTATATAATTAATAATCTAACCCTAAGAAAGAATAGATATTCTATAATAGGCCCTTAAATCTATATACTTTTAGTAGTATAATAATAAATTATAATTAATATTTATAATTCCTTACTATATAATAGGAATTAATAAATAATAATATAAAGGATATAATAAAATTATAATTTTTATAAAATTAATAAGATTATTTAAGATATTATTAATAAATACCTTAAGTGCTTAAAATAATACTTTATAATTATATAGAATATAATAATTTTTATAGTAAAATAGGGAAATCTATTATTATAATAAATCCTAAAGTATAATCTAAAGTAACCTAAATTTAAGAATACTAATAAATAATATATACTAAAGGAATTATATAAATAGCTTATATATAAAGTTTATAAATACCCACTTTATAAATACTAAGGAATTAATAAAACCCTTAAATAAATTAAAATAATATTTACTTTTCTTAAAATTAAATAAATAATTAGAAGGATTCTTAAATAATACCTTATTTATAAAAAAACTAAAGTATAATGCTATAAACTATATAGATACCTATAACCCTAATTAATTGCCTTAAGACTATAAGACTTAATTATAATAGATTTTATTATAAAACTACCCTTATTATTAGACCCTATTATAAATATAGCCTATAATAGCATTCTAGTTATTATTAATAAATTTATTAAATTTTCCTATTTTATTTTATATTAAAAAGCAATTAATGCAAAAGGATTTTCCTATATCTTCTTATAGAATATTATTAATATATATAGCCTACTATTTAAGATTATTTTAAATAAAGAACTACCCTTTTTCTTAAAATTCTAATAATGCCTTATAGTAAGAATTAGACTAAATTATAAACTAAGCACTATATAAAGACCTTAGGTTAATAGATAGATAGAGCGAATAAATTAGGTTATTAAAACCTACCTTTATTACTATATTAACTATCTTTAGGATAATTAGGTTAAGAAGCTACCTATTATATAGCTAGCCTATAATATTGCAACTAATAAAAGCATAAAAATTATACCTAATTATATAAACTTTAGATTTACCCCTAATGCTTATAGAGAATTATAGAATAAATTTATTATATTAATAGCTATATTTATATTAAATTAGCTTAAGAATTTATATAAAGAGCTATATATTAAACTTTCTTTTATATAGAACTAATATAAATAATACTATAACTAAAAGAGGTTAAAGGGACTAACCTTCTTAAAGGGAGATATAATACTCCTTATAATAAAGAATATTAATATAAAGCAATTTAATAAAAAGCTCGATTTTAAATATATTAGCCCTTATAAAATCCTTAAAAAAATCTTAAAAAATAACTATAAACTAGACTTACCCCTAAAGGTTAGGATCTATTTAATCTTTTATATTTTATTATTTAAATTAATAGAAAATACTATTATAATTAAAATTAATAAAGATTAGAATATAAAAGTGGAAGCCCTTAAGGAATATAAAGTAAAAGAAATCCTTAATATAAGAAAAGAAGATAATTCTATTAAATACTTAATTAAATAAAAAGGCTATAAAAATAATAAAAATATATAGGAATTATTAAAATACCTTACTTAAGTGCAATACCTTTTAAAGAACTCCTACTAGCAGTAATAGGATTAAAAATAGAAATATTAAAACCCTTTAAGGAACTCTAATTAATAATACTTATAGCGCCTAGAGATTATGCAGCCCTAATAGACTACTGCTTATTTAAAAGAGCCCCCTCTTAGGAATAAATACTATCCTCCTTATCTAATTTAATTATCCCTTAAATAAATAAATTATTACTGTAAGATTTTAATAATTCGCACTACTTATATAAATAATTTAATTTAAATAAAACCTCCTATAATTCTACCTTAATTCTCTTAATATTAGATTTTACCTTTTTCTATTAAATAATATTTTATAAAATTATAAAATTAAAAAGGAAAAAAATAGAAATAAAAGGAAAGGAATTTATAAAAAGCAATAATACTATTATTATCGCAAAAATAATTATATTTAATATATACCTAATAGTAAGATAACTTTTTAACTATTTAATATATTTATTTATTCTTAAAATAATATAAATAAGGCATAATATTAATACCCTTAAAATTAATATATATAATAAGATTAAAATGCTTAGATTTAGATTTTAAAATGTAATTTAATATAATAATTAATAAAATATAATATAAAATAATTAAAAAAATAAATTTAACTAATTATAAAGGAATTAAATAAAATTAACTTTAAGGCCTTAAGGATAAAACTAATAAAAGGGAGATATTATATTATAGCCTATATTAAGACTAATATATATTATATACCTTTATCTATATTATATATTAATTATAAAAAATTTACCTTAATTTACCTTATAAACCTAAATAAACTAAAAAAAGGGTTTATTTTAGATTACTTAATAACCCTTAATAAACCTTAATATTATAAATATTATTTAAGATATTTATTATTAATAAATAGGAAGAAGCCCTTAAGCTATTTTAGCTTTTAATATAACTATTTTATTTTAATTACCTTTAATACCCTTAAGTAATTAATATATTAAGCAATATAATATTTAACCACCTCTTTCTATATTGCTTAGTATAATGCCCTAGCCTCTCTGCTAATAATACTATAGAATGATCTCCGATTCTCTGCGCTAGACGTTAGGAACTGACCCGGACCGTTATATAAATCTAGATATTTCTATAGTAAATTGTAAGGAGCCCGGCACAACGAAGTCCCGCCGAGCGGCCAGCGACGGCAAGCCGAGGTAAACACGGCTTAGTCAGCACGAGCCCTAGGCCCTAGAGGCATAAAGGGGCAACGCGGCCAGCCACGACTG
>WMHX01000126.1:0-18739 GCA_013420875.1 Thelonectria rubi
TATATAGGAATATAATATAATTTTCTTCTTAAGAATCCTATAGCTATAGGTTTATTATTCTTTAAAAGAATTATATTATTTTTCTTTATATAAGAATAGATATTATTTAAAGAAGATTAGTTTATAATATTTATTTATAATTAGAATATATATATAATATTTTTAATATAAAATCTTTTTTTATAATTAGGAAATTTTATATATAAATTTCTTATTCTTTAGATATTTATAATATAAGCTTTGCCCTAAGAAATAAGTTTATTTATAAATTTAAAGTCCTTAAAATAGGATTTTTTATATATTATATATATAATAGTATTAATATTATAAANNTATTATAAATAAAATTAATAATTTTATTATTATTATTAGTTTTTTATATATTAAATACCTTATTTTCCTTAAAAATTACTAAAAAATATTAAAATTCTATAATTATAATTCCTAAAGGTATTTTAGAAGGTCTTTCTAAAATATTATTAATTATATAGGCTCTTACCTTATAACTTATTATATTTAAATCTATAAGATTTAAGACTTTTAAGGTCTTAAAGCTATTTAAAGAGAAAGAAAAATCTTTTTCTTTTATCTTAAAGTCCTAAAAGCTAATTAGATTATTAAATAGGGATTTATTAGCTAATAATAGCTTCTCCTATTTTTTCTCTTTTTAGACTATAGCCTTATTAGGCTTAGACCTCTTCTTAAAGATCTTATTTTCCTTCTTTAAAGCTTTATAGTTTTTTATAAAGCTTTTAGGAGCCTTATAAGGATATAATTAAAAGCAGTCTTTAGAAATATAACCCTATTTTTTACAATTAGTATATTTAAGACCTACTTTTCTAATTCTTTACGGTTTCTTGCCTTTTATAAGGTTTATTCCCTCTAATTAATTCTAGATTCTTTTAGATTTATTTAATAAAGAAGAGAATAGGGATTCTAAAATATAAATATTTAGATTATTTCTTAAAGCTTAAGAAATATTAATTATATAGCTAGAAAAGCTTTTATCTAGACTATATAAAACCTAGATTATAATAACTTTTTTAGGGATTTAAATATTCCTAAAAGCTAATTTATTAGAAAATTCTTTAATTTTATTAAGATATTCTTTTATAAATTAATTATTTAAATAAATATTAAAAAATTCCTTTATAAAAAGAAATTTATTAATAAAATTAAAGGAATTATAAAGGGTTTTTAAGGCATTTTAAGTAAATTTAATATCTTTTATATATTTAATTTATAATAAGAGTCTATCCTCTAATAGGAGGTTTATATTAGTTAAGGCCTTTTAAGTCTTAATATATTCTTTAGTATATAAAATATTTAAAAGTTTTTCCTTAATTAGGAAAGCCTTAATTCTAATAGCTTAAATAATATAATTTTTATTATTTTTAAGTTTAATAATTTAAATTTTATTATTAAAACCTATTTTATATAAATTAATTAATTATTCTTTTTAAAATTAAAAATTTAATATTTTAATTAAGAAATTTAAATATAAACTCTCTAATTTAAAAGGCACAAAAAGATATACTAAAAGTTTAATATATTAATTAAATAGCTAAAAGTTATAGCTTTTTAATAATATAGATATTAATTAAAATAATTAAAGTTTAAAGGAATTATAATATTTAAGGCTAAATTTAAATAATGTAAAATATAGAAGGGAATTATTAATAATAGAATTAATAGATTAAATTATAAAGTATATTATTTAATAGGTCTTATTAAATAAGTAAGGAAGGTATTTTAAGTAATTTAGATTAATTATAATTTAATAATAAGGTAATTAAATAAAAATTAGAAGAATAAAGAGAAATATAATAAAAATAAAGGAAAATTAGAAAAATTAAATTTTTAGGGGAAAGGGCTAATAAAAATTAGCAAAAGTAATATATAAATGCTCTTTAGAAGCTCCTAAATATAAAACCTAAGCTTATAACCTAAAAAGGTATAAAAAATAATAAAACATAATAAAGGGAAGCTTTAAAAGAAGTTTAAAAGATAAAATAAAGAGATAGAAAGATTCTAATTAAATATTAAGAATTAATAAATAGAGATAATTATAATAATATAAAGATTATCTTAATTAATTAAGAGAAAATATATTAAATTAATAATAAATATTATAAATAGAGAGGGAAAAACCCTTATTATTTATAAATAATTTCTTAATTATTATTAGTTTATATATAATAAAATATATATTAAATAAAAGGTATATTAATAATAATTATAATAATATAAAGAATTCCTCTTATAGACTAATAAGGAATATATAATCTATATTTAGAATATATAATACCTTAAAATATATTTAATATAAAATTTTTAATATATCTAGAAATAGAAAGTACTAATTGCCTAATTAAGTAGTAATAGCTATAATAGGAAAGTGGGGCTCTAATAAGAGAATAGTGTAATATAGTATTTCTAATATAATATCTAGCTATTAGACCCACTTATTTATTTTAATAATAGGTTACTTAATTAGGTAAGTGTATAATATTCTCTTAATATCTTTTAATTAATAAGATATAAAAACTATAAAATATATTATTATAATCTTTAGATTTTTGCAGTTTTAATAGTTAGGTTTATTATCTTATTAGATAAATATTAGAGGAGTTATTTATAAGAGAACTTTTATTATTTTATATAAAGGGCTTTTATAAATTATAAAGCCTAAATTAATTAAAGTAAATAATTAAAGTCTTACTGCAAAGAACTCTAATATTTATATTAATTAAGAGCATTAAGCTAATTTGCTATATTTTATTTACTATTCTTACTATAATAGTCACTAATAAGCTAGACATTAAGAACCTTAAAATTAATTTTAAATGCCTTATATAAAATACTAACTAAATAAGCCCTTATATGCTTCCTAGCTTACTATCCCTTATTATTAGCCTTCGCTAACTATGCTTTATACTTAACTTAAATCTTACTAATTTCGCTAATACCTTACTTTAGGGATCTAGCCTTATTTAATTTATTAGGCTATTTCTTAAGCTTTTAGAATTTTCGCTTAAATTTAAGTATTGTAATAATTTTAATTAGTTTTTAGGATTTACTATAATGCTAGACATTCTAAAATTAGAAGTATTAACGCTCTGCTTAATAGATTGCACTAGCAAGCAGCTAGTAAATCTCCTTCTTTACTATAAAAAAACGCTTTAGGAAATTAGCTTTAATAGTATTAATCTTATAAGCAGCGCTAAGTCCTAGCACTTCCTAATTAAGGAAATCCGCAAGGGCTTAAATATTATTTATTTCTCTATAAATAAAAGTATAGTAAGAGATATTAATATATAAGGCAGGGAATAACTAAAAGCTATTAATGCGTAAGGCCTTATTAACATTATAGCTATACTATTAAGTAACTAGTAAGTAATAAGATATAAGTAACTTTTAGAAATACTACTTTTGTATTATTTATACTAAGTAAGTATTTACCTAAAACCCTAGCGCAAGCTTAAATTATTAAGGTTTAACCTTTAATTTTAGTAGCTTACTAATACTTACATTAGTAAGTTGCTAATAATTAATTTTATGTAGGGAATGTTTTATTATTTATATAATAAGGGTTAGCTAATAATTAAAATAAGTATTAGCTAGTAATTACTAGTTTAATTATTATAAGGGCTATAGTAAGTTTAAAAATAAGTAGAAATATAAAATTAGTATTTATAATTTAATTAATATTAATATTAATTTGTGAAAATATAAGATTATAAGCTTATAAATTTATTTACTTTATAATGTCTTTTTTTAAGGGTTATTAAGCAATAGGGTTTAAGAGTATAAGTTTAATTACTATAGCTAATAAGAATGTATCTTAACTTATAAAGTATAAAAGTAGCTATAAACTATTAGTCTAATTATTTTCAGCTTAAAGGAAGTTAATATAAAATAAAGGGTTAAAATAAGTTATTAATATTAAAAAGTAGCTAGGGTAATATTATAGCTTAGTTTACTTAATAGGGCTTAAAAGAGCTATTATATACTATTATAATTATAACTAATGCAATTATTAATTAGGAGAAGGAGTTCCTATAAAGTCTAATCTTACTTAAATATATAATTAATCTTAAGGACTTAAAGGGTAATAATATTAAGCTTTAATACTTACTATAACTATTATATAACTATAAATTAAGTATATTAGGAAATATAATAAATTATTATCCTTAGCTGTAGGGCAGGAAAAGGGGGAGCTAATTAAAAATGCTAGGAGTAAAATTAAAATGCTCTTAAAGTAAGTTAAGAGCAAATTTACCTTACTCCTAGAGTGGGTTTAAGAGCAGATTTATCTTACTCTTAGTCTTTATTATTTAATATAGCTTAACTCCCTTTTTTTTTATTGCTTATATTATTTTCTTTTTAATTAGAATTAAGCTTTTTATTATTATATTTTAGATATGAGTTAAATATACTATAAGGATGCTAGTCTAGAGCTGGAATATAGCTTAGTAATTAAATATTTATAATTAAGGAGAAAGGGAAGAGTTTTCCCTATAGGGCGGGCTTGCTATAAGGAAGCTATAAGCTTGCAATAACCCTTCAGGCCGGGTTATTCTTAACTCAGCCCGGCTAGTCCCAGTACCTACTAAGACAAACTAATGGGCTACGCCCTTCTCAAGCCTCCTGCTTAATCTTACTAATAATGTTTTGCCTGGCCCTTAATAAATGGACAGTTCTAATTGCAGTATCTTTATGCTTTAAGCAATTTATAACTTTCTCCTTTACAGCTTGCTACTGCTAGCCTTAAAGCTTAATAAATCCTATCTTTAGCTTATTTATCTTTTTAACCCTTTCGAGCCTATATTAAGCGTCTTAAGCAAATTTATTAACTTAATTATTTTTAGTATTACTTTATTATTAAGCTATAATAGAATTATAAGTAAAGATATTAAATTACTAAAACTTATAATCTCTAATATTATAATTTTTTTATTAAAATTTTAATAATAGTATTAATATATTATTTTGCTTTTTATTATATTAAATACTAAAATATTTAAGCTTATAAATATAGCCTTATTTAATAACCTTAACTTAAAGAGATAGTTACCTTTACACTTAAGTAAATTATTAAAAAAAGTAATATTAAGGTTTACTATATTTATTTATAATATCTTATATTTAGTTTTATCTCTTTCCTTCTTAATTTCCTAATTAATTAGCCTTTTTACTTATATAATAGTTTATTTCTATATAATTATTACTAAATTTATAAGAATATTCTTAGGGTTAGCTTAAGGCTATATATTGCTTAAAGTCCCCTTAATACCCTAAATAACTTACCCTTATATGTAAAATATCTTTCCTTTATAATTATATTATAGATTTTTTTTCTTATTATTTATTAATTTAATTATAAAATTAATTTATAAATTTAATTAATTTAAAAAAGATAATTATTTATTCTAAATAATAAGCCCTATTAGAAGTATCTCTAACTTTATTAACTAAATAAGAGGCACTATAAACTTAAGTAATAAAGCAGTACTTAAATAAGACTAAAAATATAATATAAATCTTTATAGTATGCCTTACTATATAGCCTTAATAAGAGGTCTTTATTACTAAAAGTTAGCTATAGAGATTTCTTAATAGCTTAGTAGTAAGTTTTATAAAAGATAGTTTTATAGCTAGTAGCCTTTATTCTCTTAGAAAAGATTTAGCTATATAGTTTTAGTAGCCCTTTAATTTAGTAGACTATTTACTTATAGATATAAGCTCTCCTAAACTAAGATTTAACTCCTCTTAGTAGTATTGCCTTAAACATAAGTAAGGGCTATAAAGGTGAGTATCTCTATAGGGTAATTATATAAATACTGCATTAAATTAAAGCTCTAGCTAACTTATTATTAATAATTTAGAGCAGTTTAATTTCGCGGCGTGCTTTATAAGCTCGTAAAGTGAAGGGGGCAAGGAAGAGCAGCTAATTACTATAAGCCTTCTAATATAATATTACCTAATTGTAAATGCGCAGGGTATAAACTATATAGGAAGACTCATTTATAATAAAGGACTGTATTTAGTAGTCTTAGTTAATTTCTAATACTATCTATTTAGATATAATCTTAGCAAGGTTAAATTTAAGCCTATCTTTATTTATCTAGAGAAATACTAAAACTCTAACATTATAACTAAACACTCTTATTAATTCCTATCTATATCTTAACATACTTTAGAGATAATATTTAAGGAACTTATATATCCCTCTACCTTTCAGTTTAAGCGTGCGCTCTCTCTAACTTTATTAGCCCTCTACTTATAGTTTTAATTAACTCTCTATTTAGTATAATCTTAGATATAAAGACAGTTAGGCCAAAAAAGAAAGGCAGTATTAGCTTTTAGGTTTAAACCCTCTTAACTATGTAAGATAATAAGGATATCTTAGTATTAATCTTATAGCTAAGATATCTCTTATATATATAGTGTGGCTAAGACGCGTCTAATATCTTATTGCTAATCTTAATTACTAAGATAAATGCTAATATAATTATAGCAATACTGCAGCTTACTTAAGATATATAATAAATGTATTTTACGTACTATTAATATAGGCTGGTTTATTATAAATAAATACTGCATTATAGCTAAGGACATTCCTATTTATTTTACTGCTCTCCTTTTTAACCCTTTAAAATAAAACGCTTATATTAAGTAGAACTAGCTAGATAAGTAGTATAATAATGCAATTAGCAGAGCATAAGTAATTTAAGAGGAAGAATATAATATTAAGCTCCCTATTAAGCCTCTAGCTAATTTAAGCACTATTATAGACTTTATAAAATATAAGAGTAATAAACTAGCTTAATTAGTAAGAAGTATAAAAATAAAAGACTATTATATTGCATTCTAAGGATAATTTTATAACCTTTAAAATATACTAATTAGCTAATAGAGATTGATTTTATACTGCTTTAATAATAGTATGCATTTAAGCAGTAAAGAAGATATATACAACTTAGCTATATAGCTATTATAATACTCTCTATCTCACTAGAGTTATCTAAGCTAAATAGAGCCTTCTTTAGGGCCCGCGGGATATACTTATAGGATAGGCTGCAAATAAAATATATAAATATTAAGAGGGTAAAGTATATAAGCAATTAGCTATATAAAGGTTATATTTTATATCTTGCAGTGGATTTAGGTTATTAATAATATTTTCCGTATTAAAAGATAATCTTATTAATTTAAATAATAATTTAGAAGATAGGGAGGATATTAATTAATATAGAATAGAGTTATTAAACTAATTATTTAATTTTATTGCCTTATTTAGCTTACTATTATATTTCTTATTTTATTATTTTATCATATATATTTTTTCTTATTTTATTTTATTTAATATGTTAAGGGATTTCTTAAGGTTACTTATATATGCTTCCGCTTTTAATAATTGCGTTGCTATTATATATTTAACTATAATCTACGCTTAACTATAAAGACCTAAAGGGATTATAGTCTTAATATAATAGCTTATACTTTAATAGCTTAAGCAGCCCTATTATATTTAATAATTATTTTATTCTTTAACTTAATAAAGTGTGTAATTTCACTCTTAAAAGAGATGCTTATACTAGCCTACAATTCCTAAATATCTTCCACTTCCTAAATTATATTATCCTCTTCTCCTACTCACTATTATTTAAATTCTTAGTAATTAATATAGAAATCTGCATTTATAAGCTATTAATTATATAGAGCAGTATTAATTCCTTTATTTAGTTTATAGAAAAAGGTTTTAATAAGCCTTATAGCCCTCTTTAAATATCCCTCTCTTTAAATAAACCTTTAAGAGCTCTATTACCTTTTACTTAAGGCTAAATAGAATAGAAATAATCCCTAATTATTAAGCTAAATAGGAAATAACTTTTAGGATTTATAATAGTATAATAATAGGGTTAAGCTGCTTATATTTATTAAAATCTTAAGTAAAGGTAGTTTCCTAATTTTAAAGGATCTAAAAGTAAATATTTTACTCTTTAAAATTAAAATCCTTTTTTACTTAATTAAATAATTCCTTATATTAATTAAATATAAATTATATCCTTTTCTTTATTATTAAGAATTTTAAGGTAATAATATTATTATATAGTGCATTTTATTCTAGTTTTCCCTTTATATTTTTCTATTTTCTTTCCTTTTAATAAAAATCCCCTTTTAATATAAAACTATCTAAAAATTAATTATTAATAGAGTGGATCTTAATACCCTTCCACTTAAAGAGAGTATTTATACTTATATAGGGGGTAATATAAGGGTAGTAATCCTCCTTTTTCTTTTTTTTCTTTTTCCTCCTTTTTCTTCTTAATTTAATATTCTATTTTTCTTTTTTTAATTTAATATAAGCTATTATTATATTTTCTATTTATTCTTTCTGCAATTTCTTAATAATTAATTAAATAATAGATTTTAAATCCCCTCAAGATAAATATTAAACTAATTTTAAATTATTATTTCTTTTTAAAGGGAAGTTATTTAATAGGTCCCTTAAAAAGAGGCTTATAATTTATATTTAAATATTATCTTTATATTTTTCTAAATATAAGACTTCTTATTTAATTAACCTTAAATCTAAAATTATAAAATAAATATTATTTAAATTTATTCTAATTATTATTTAATTAAAAATAATAAAATAATTAAATAAAAACTTAATAATTTAAATAAAAAATATATTTAAAATAAATAGAATTATAATTATTTCTAAAGGGGCAATAAATATTTAAATTAAAATATAAATATTATTAAAAGATAAAATAATATTATAAAATCTAATTATTTTAATTTTTCCTTTAAAATAAAATATAATAGAAATTTAATAAAAAGGAATTACTAAATAGTATTTTTCTATTAAATTATTTATAATTAAATTGCCCTTTAATTTAAAATTAATAAAAGCCTTAATTATTTCTCTATTATAATACTAAAAGTAGATTATTACTTTTAGGGTATCTTATATATATATTAAGACTTAAGATTTATTAATAAATAAAATAAAATATATAATAATCTTTAATTAATTAAATAATTCCTAAAAGAGTATAAATTATAAATAAATAATAAAATTAATAATATATTACTATTTATTCCTATTAATATAAAATACTATTTAAATAATAAATTATTAGGTATTAATAGGGTATTAATATTATTTAGGTCCTTAATGTAACAGTCCGGTTTAATTCCTAACATGGAAACCTAAAAAGGGGTCATTCTGGGTTTTATTAGTGGAGAGGTTAGGGCATTAAAGGCAATTAAGCAATAAGAGAGTAAATAAATATTATATTGCTTAATAATTAATTACTAAGAGTGCTAAAAGTGATTAAAAATAAGCAATTAATAAATCTCTTAGGTAATTAGTATAAAGCAGTTATATTAAAAGCTAAAGTAGTTTAAGGGCTTCCTCCTATCTACTAATAATAAATATCTTAAATAGTATTTATAGTATTAAGGTTTATTAGGGGTTACTAAATAATCTAATATAAACCCTTTCCCTAATTTACTTAGGTTTATAGGGTAAATTAAAATAAACCTTTTATAATTAGTGAAAAATATAGGTAGAGGCATATAATATATATTAGTCTTAATATAGGCCATAATATAATATCTCCTCTTTATTAGTCTTATCCTTAAGGCCTTAAAAGTTAGTCTTATTTAATTCCTTTGCAATTAATTAAACTTATTCCTTTAATTATTTTCGCATTATGCCTTACTAATTATTATATTAAGTCGCATTTTTAAATCTAAATCTAAATATTCTAATCTTATTATATATATTAATTCTAAGGGCATTAATATTATGCCTTATTTGCATTACTTTAAAAATAAATAAATATATTAAATAGCTAAGAAGTTATCTTACTATTAGGCATATATTAAATATAGCTATTCTTATAATAGTAATAATATTAGTGCTTTTTATAAGTTTCCTTCCTCTTTTTCCTATCCCTTTCTTTTTTAATTTTATAGTTTTGCAAAATATTATTTAATAGAAAAAGGTAGAATCTAATATTAAGAGAATTAAGGTAGAGCTGCAGGAGGTTCTTTTTAGGTTGAATTAGTTATGCAAGTAGTGCAAGCTATTAAAGTCTTATAATAGTAATTTATTTATTTAGGGGATAATTAAGCTAAATAAAGAGGATAATATTTATTCTTAAGTAGAGGCTCTTCTAGATAAATAGCAATCTATTAAGGCTATATAGTCCTTAGGCGCTATAGGCATTATTAATTAGAGTTCCTTAAAGGGTTTTAATATTTCTACCTTTAATTTTATTGCTATTAATAGAAGTTCTTTAGGAGATATTATATATAAATAAAGTATTTTAATAATTCCTATATATTTTTATTATTTTTATAGCCTTTTTATTTAATTAAATATTTAATAAAGCTATCTTCTTTTTTTATATTAAGGATTTCTTTTATTTTATATTCCTTAAGGGCTTTAATTTTAATATTTTAATTTTTATTAATTTTAATTATAATAGTGCCTTCTATTAATTTAAATAAGGAAATATAAAAGATTAAATAGATCCTAACCTTTAATAGTAAGTCTAATTTATAGTTATTTTTTAAGATTTTTTTAAGGATTTTATAGGGGCTAATATACTTAAAATTAAGCTTTTTATTAGGTTGCTTTATGCTAATATTCTTTATTATAAAGAGTATTATATCTCCCTCTAAGAAGGTTAGTCCCTTTAGCCTCTTTTAATTATAGTATTATTTATATTAATTCTAAATAAAAGAAAGTTTAATATATAGCTCTTTATATAAATTCTTAAGCTAGTTTAATGCGAGGATGGCTATAGGTGCAATAGGTCTATTTTATAATTCTCTATAAGTATTAAGGGTAAATCTAAAGTTTGCATAACTAGGTGTGATTTTTATGCTTTTATTAGTTGCAATATTATAAGCTAGCTATATAGTAGGTAGCTTCTTAACCTAATTATTTTAAAGATAGTTAATATAGTAATAAAGATAGGTTTTAATAACCTAATTCATTCGCTCTATCTATTTATTAACCTAAGGTCTCTATATAGTGCTTAATTTATAGTTTAATCTAATCCTTATTATAAGGCATTACTAGAATTTCGAGAAAAAGGGTAATCCTCTATTTAAGATAATCTTAAATAGTAGTCTATATATATTAATAATATTTTATAGGAAAATATAAGAAAGTTCTTCTATATTAATTACTTCCTAATATAGAATAAAATAGGAAAATTTAATAAGTCTATTAATAATAATTAGAATGCTATTATAGGCTATATTTATTATAGGGTCTAATAATAGGGGTAAATTTATAATAAAGTCTATAATAATTAAGTCCTATAGTCATTCTAAGACCAATTAGGGTTTAAGGTATCTATATAGCTTATAGGATTATGCTTTAGTTTTTTTGCAAATAAGGCATTATTTAAAAATCCTCTTAACTATTTTATCACGGCCCGTATTGGGACCAACACATATCACGTGCCCCTACCCACATTATGCACTAATCGCGAAAAGTTCACCTTAGTTCACCTTATAAATGCAAGTAAACTAGGGAAAGGGTTCACTCTAGATCACTTAATAACCCCTAATAAAGCCTAATACTATAAATATTATTTAAGATATTTATTATTAATAAATAGAAGGAAGCCCTTAAGCTACTTTAGCTTTTAATATAATTATTTTACCTTAATTACTTTTAATACTCTTAAGTAATTAATATATTAAGCAATATAATATTTAATTACCTCTTTCTATATTACTTAATATAATACCTTAGCCTCTCTACTAATAATACTATAAAATAATCTCTAATTCTCTATACTAAATATTAGGAACTAACCTAAACTATTATATATTAAAAGCTCTTATTTAGAAGGTTATTATATTAACCCTAAATAATATTATATTATTGCAAGTATATCTAGAACCTAACCTATTAATACCCTAAGCTTTATATTAAATAATATACCTCCTATATATAATATTCCCCTAATTAATATAGAAATTACTACTAAAATCTAATAATTATAAGTAATAATCTAAGAGCTGTACGCTTAGCTATAGGCTTAAACCCCTATTTAAGCTTATAAAATAGAATATAATTTTAGTAAAATAATTAAACCTCCTTAATTAGAACTATTTAATAAAAGCTCTAAAGATATAATACCTTTTATTACCTATTTTAGGATATATTTCTAATAATTCTTATATAAGCTTATTTTAATTAAAAGAAGGGTTATATATGCTTATAATTATATAGAAGGCACTATAGCTATATAGTTCGAACCTATTATAAGGGACTACCTTAAATATAATAATAAAATTATATAGAATTAAAAGATTATAAATATCTTTTTAGAATAAAATAATTTTAAAACTATATTTAAGGATATATTTAGAATAATTAATAAGGAATAATATGCAGCTACTAATATCTATAAGATTAAGCAAATTAAATTTATTACTATTTATATTATTACCTTTTGCTAAATTATAGCTAAACTTAAATAAGATAATAATATATTTATTAAGATCTTCTATAAAAAACTAAAAAAAGAAATTAAAAATAAGATCTTTAAAGCTAAATAACCTAATACCCTTACTAAATATATTATTATAGCTATTAAGATTAATAAATAATAATATAAATATAAGAAAGAGAAATCCTAAAAATACTAAATTAAATATAATACCCCTTATAACCCCTATTACCTAAATTAATATTAAGGGGGCAAGGGAAAGAACTAAGAATAATAAAATAGTAATATTTCTATAGGGATATATATAGGTCTAATAGAAATTAGAGCAATTTAATAAGATTTCTTATAAATTATTTATTAGGACTGCAGCAAAAAGGGGCATATTAAATATAAATGCCAGGACCCTAATAAAACTAATAGAAAGTTTAAACCTATACCTACTAGACGAGCCCTTAGAGCTACTATATGCAGATAGGGAGAACTGCAACTAGCAGTTAAATTAGCTATTAAAAACGAAATTAAATATAAATTGCTTTACTAAATAACTTATTATAATAATACCTACCTTATGCATAAAAATAGTAAGGATAATAGCTACTACCCTAATAAGCCTTAAGGTAATAATAGATATATAATTGCAATAATATAATAAGGATATAATAGGATAGGAACCCCTAAAGGACTAATCTAGCTAAATAGCTAAGCACTTTATAAAGACTATAATAAAGCTTAATTAAATAATTATTCTATATTTTAATAGATCTATACTTAATAAGCTATTTAAAAAGATATTATTAAATACCTTACCTAAAGATCTATCCCTAAAGGACTCTTTATAACCCTAAAATTAAATAATAAAATACTTATTATAACTATATAATTTAATAATAAATAGGAATTTAATTCTATCTTAAGTAATAAAGTACTTAACAATATTTAATAAGAAACTAGATAATAATAGAATAATACTATAAATACCTATTAATAAGAATGCATTACTATATAAGAAATAGTAAACCTTAGCCCTATAAATAAAGAATTAATTAATCTAATTAAAAACTAATAAGCAATATTTAGAGTTAATAATAAGGCATTATTCTTAATAATTAGAGATTATAATTAAGCTATAATATTAGAACTAAATATTTAATATTAATATATCTTTCTAGAGAAAACTAGAAATATTTAGAAAAATAATACTATAAATAATAAAGTGCTTTTAGACTTTAATTTATATAATAGCAATACCTCTTAAAACCTAATCTACTAGGCAATATAAAAAGGATAGAACCCTAATATAAAAGATTTCTATATATATGGAATTATATAAGAAGAAGTATATTATAAGGAAGTGCCTATATTGCACCTAAATAATATACCTATCCTTTTAATAATATACCTAAATTACTATACTATTTTATAGATCTTATATTTTAATTATAATTATATAATATACCTTATTAGTAAGACTATAAATAATTACTATTTAGAATACTTAAGAAGCTATACTTTAAAATAATAATATTATACTAATAACTTAATAACCTAATAAAATATCTAGAGACTATAATACCTAAAGGTTAATATCCTTATAGAATATAATAAGCTATTCCCCTAGAAATATATAGATAGTATAAATAATATACTTAATTATAGATTCCTAAAGTATAAATAATATAAATAAGAAAAGATTATTAATTAGTACTAATAGAGTATATAATAACCTATATAATTATAAATAGTTTACCCCCTATAAATAGCAGAAGCTGCAAAGATCGCAGAATAGCTATAATAAGCTAGCAAACTGATAGAAAATAATAAATACTGCCTATAGAAGAGCTATAAGACTAGCAAAAACTAGAGGAAGTTATAGAACCTCTATAAAGAGCTCTAGGTATAATATAGAGCCTAAATATATTAAAATAATAAATAATACTATAAGTATAAATTAAGGGCAAATAGTTTATTATTTAAATAAATAGTAAAGCTAAAATAAATATTATTAACCCCTAAATTATTAATTATTTCTAATTATTATAAAAGGATAAAGATAAATTATATTTAATTTATAATATTAAAAGAAAGTAATTTTAATATAAAAATAAATTAATTATTTATAAAATTAATTATTTTAAAATATTTATTAAAAGATAGAATTAAGGCATATATTTTAATATTATACCTCTCTATATATATAACTTAATTCTAGGTTATTTATAGCTATATTATTATAACCCCCTTATTAGCTAGTATATTAGCTAGGTATAAACCTTTTAAGGTAATATAGCTAGTAATACTAATTATAATTCACTATATAATATAAGATCTTAACCTTCTACTAAAAAGGATAGAGAAAATAGGCAGAGCTAATATAAGAATACTCCCTAACCTATTAAGGAATTAATACCTCTAAAAAGAACTAAATACTAATATAAAAAAGGCTAAATATAATAAATACAATAAATAATTACACTCCTTAAATAATAATTTATATATATAAATAATAACCTTAAATAAAAAGCATTTAATAATAATAATAGATTATAGAATATATTAATATAATATTAAATCTATAAAAGACTATTTATTAAAAAGATAGAAATAGGTCTATTATTATATATAGATTAGGACTATAAAATATAGCTTAAAGATAGAATTATAATTAAATTCTATAAGATTTATAACCTTAATAAAGTATAATTATATAAGCTTAAGACCTACCTTAAAGATATATTAAGGAAAAGATATATTAAAATATTAAAATTATTTATAAGCTATTTAATTATATTTATTCCTAAAAAGAATAATAAACTCTAGCTTATTATAGACTATTATATACTTAATAATATAATAATTAAGAATTAAATACCACTACCTTTAATTAGCAAATTAAAGGACTAACTTTATAGGATAAAGTATTTAATTGCATTTAATCTAAAAGGAGCCTATAACCTAATCTATATTAAGAAAGGATATAAATAAATAATTGCCTTTAGAATAAAATATAGACTTTTTAAATACCTTATTATGCCCTTTAGACTTATTAATATATTAGCTATATTTTAATAGATAATTAATAATATACTATATAAGCACCTTAATATATTTATAATATATTACCTTAATAATATCCTTATCTTCTTTAAAATAGAATAAGAATATATAGAATATATCTATATAGTACTGCAAGCCCTCTAAAATGCAAACCTACTAATTAAACCTAAAAAAAGTTATTTTTATACCTTAAAAGTGGAATTTTTAGGATATATTATCTCTTATAATAAGATTAGAATAGATTTAAAGAAGATTTAAGCAATTAAGGACTAGCTAATATTAACTACTATTAGAGAAATATAAGCATTTCTTAGATTTACTAATTACTACTAATAATTTCTTAAGAATTTCAATAAGATTATTATATTACTCTTAGAACTTATATATAAAGACTAAAGGTTTCTTTAACTACCTAATATCTAAAAAGCCTTTAAATATATTAAGGACCTTATCCTTAGTGAACTAATACTTAAAATATTTAATTCTAAATAACTAATTAAATTTAAAATAAATACCTTAGATTTTACCCTTAGCGCTTAAATTAAATAATATAATAATAAAGGACTCTTATACCTTATTATATTCTACTCCTATAAAATGCATAAAATAAAACTTAATTACCTAATCTATAATAAAGAGTTCTTAGCTATTATTAATACTTTTAAGGAATTTTAATACTACCTCTTAAGAAATTATTACTAGATTATAGTCTATATAGACTATAAGAATATCTCGCACTTTACTATAACCTAAAAACTAAATAAATAATAATTTAAATATACTAAATACCTCTTTAAATTTAACTATATTATTAAGCATAAGAAAGGCTTTAAAAATAGATAAACTAATGCTATTAATTAAAGGATTAATTTTAATATTAAAAAGGTAAAGATTAAAGAATAACTCTTATACCTCACTCTTAAAAGACACCTTAAATAGAAATATATTAATATTACCTAAAAACTACTATTAAATACCTAATATCTTAAACTTATTAAGTAATACTATTAAGGATAAATTAGAATAGACTATATAACTAATAATCTAACCCTAAGAAAGAAAGGATACCCTATAATAGGCCCCTAAATCTATATACCCCTAATAGTATAATAATAAATTATAATTAATATTTATAACTTCCTACTATATAATAGGAATTAATAAATAATAATATAAAGGATATAATAGAATTATAACTTTCATAAAATCAATAAAATTATCTAAGATATTATTAATAAATGCCCTAAATGCTTAAAGTAATACTTTATAATCATATAAAATGCAATAACTTTTATAATAAAATAGGGAAATCCACTATTATAATAAATCCTAAAATATAATCTAAAAAAACCTAAATTTAAGAATAATAATAAATAGTATATACTAAAGGAGCTATATAAGTAACTTATATACAAAATCTATAAATACCCACTCTATAAATACTAAGGAATTAATAAAACCCTTAAACAAATTAAGATAATATTTACCTTTCCTAAAGTTAAGCAAATAATTAGGAGGATTCTTAAATAATGCCTTATTTATAAAAAAACTAAGGTATAACGCCACAAACCATATAAATACCTATAACCCTAATTAATCGCCTTAAGACTATAAGACTTAATTATAATAGATTTTATTATAAAACTACCCCTATTATTAGACCTTACTATAAATATAGCCTATAATAATATTCTAATTATTATTAATAGACTTATTAAATTTTCCTATTTTATTCTATATTAAAAAGTAATTAATATAAAAGAATTTTTCTATATCTTCCTATAGAATATTATTAGCATATATAGCCTACTATCTAAAATTATCTTAAATAAAGAACCACCCTTTTTCTTAAAATTCTAGCAATGCCTTATAATAAGGATCAGACTGAACTATAAATTAAGCACTATATAAAGACCTTAGGTTAATAGATAAATAGAGCAAATAAACTAGATTATTAAAACCTACCTTCACTACTATATTAACTATCTTTAGAATAATTAGGTTAAGAAGCTACCTACTATATAGCTAGCTTATAATACTATAATTAATAAAAGCATAAAAATCACACCTAGCTATATAAACTTTAGATTTACCCTTAATACTTATAGAGAATTATAGAATAAACCTATTATACTAATAGCCATATTTATATTAAACTAGCTTAAGAATTTATATAAAGAGCTATATATTAAACTTTCTTTTATATAGAACTAGCATAAATAATACTATAATTAAAAAAGGTTAAAAGGACTAACCTTCTTAAAGGGAAATATAATACTCCTTATAATAAAGAATATTAATATAAAGCAATTTAATAAAAAGCTTAATTTTAAATATATTAGCCTCTATAAAATCCTTAAAAAAATCTTAGAAAATAATTATAAACTAAACCTACCCCTAAAGGTTAGAATCCATCTAATCTTTTATATTTCCTTATTTAAATCAATAAAAGATACTATTATAGCTAAAATTAGTAAAAATTAGAATATAGAAATAAAAGCCCTTAAGGAATATAAAGCAGAAGAAATCCTTAATATAAGAAAAAAAAATAGCTTTATTAAATACTTAATTAAATAAAAGGGCTATAAAAATAATAAAAATATATAAAAACTATTAAAATACCTTATTTATATATAGCGCCTTCTAAAGAACTTCTACTAATAATAATAAGATTAAAAATAGGAATATTAAAACCCTCTAAGGAACTCTAATTAAAGATACCTATAGCGCCTAGGGACTGCATAGCCCTAATAGACTACTACTTATCTAGTAAAGCCCCCTCTTAAGAATAAATACTATCCTCCTTATCTAATTTAATTATCCCCTAAATAAATAAATTACTATTATAAGACTTTAATAATTTATACTACCTATATAAATAGTTTAATTTAGATAAAACCTCCTATAATTCTACCTTAATTCTCTTAATATTAGATTCTACCTTCTTCTATTAAATAATATTTTGCGAAATTGCAAAATTAGGAAGGAAAGGGATAGAAATAAAAAGAAGGGAGCTTATAAAAAGCAATAATGCTATTACTATTATAAAAATAATTATATTTAATATATACCTAATAGTAAAATAACTTTTTAGCTATTTAATATATTTATTTATTCTTAAAATAATATAAATAAAATATAATATTAATACCCTTAGAATTAATATATATAATAAAATTAAAATA
>WMHX01000127.1:362-40029 GCA_013420875.1 Thelonectria rubi
TTTTAAATATAAAAGATTTAAAAGATATAAAAATCTTTAGATTTATAATTTATTATAAAAATAAAGTCCTTACTTTTAAATTAAATATTAAAGCTTATAAAGGAGTTATTATAGGATTTCTAGATAATTACTATAAAATTTAGAATTATAAAAAGAAAATTATAATAATTTCTAAAGATATTATTATTTTAGAAAATATTTTTCTAAATAAAAAGCCTATAAATCTTATAATAAATAATAATAATAAAAAGGAGAATAATCTTAATAATTTAATTAAAAATAAAAAGTTTTTAATTAAGATTCTCAAAAAGCTTTCTAAATATTATAAGGATTTTAAAGAAATTTCTTTTATTTATATTTTAATATATACAAAAAGACCTAAATCTTATAGAATTTTTTATTTATAATTAAGCTATAAATAATAAAAATAAAGAAAAATAGATTATTTTTATATAATTAGAAATATATAAATTATTAAGATAAAAAACCTAAAGTATTTTTAAGCTTTTTATAGAAAAAAAGGCTTTAAAAAGCGATTAAATTTATAAAATAAAAATTAATTCTAATAATAATATATTAAAATATAAATCCTACTAAATTATATAAGGGTTTAATTAAATAGAAAATATTAATTATAATAAAACTTTTGCAATTATTTATAAGCTAGAAAATATAAAGATTTTTTTTATATTAATTATTATAAATAATTAGGAAATTTTATAATATAATATAAAAAATACTTTCATATATTTTTCTTTAGAAGAAGAAATATATATTATCTTATTTATAGGCTTTAAAGATTATATTTTTAAAAACTTAAAGATATTAATAATTCCTTTTTTAAGAAAGAATTAAAGAATTAGGATTTATATTTAAAATTAAATAAAGCTTTATATAATTTAAAATAAAACCTTAAATTATAATATAAATTTCTATTTAAAAACCTTAAAAAATAAAACTTTAATCTTATATTTTATAATAACGGAATATTTATAAATAAAGAATTTTAGATCTTTATACTATATTATATAGATAATTTAATAATTATTAGCCCTAATAAAAATAAAATTTTAAAAATAATGCATTTATTATCTTTTAATTTAAAACTTTAATATTTAGGGGAAATAAATAGCTTTTTAGGAATATAAATATATATAAATAGAGAAAATAAAGGACTATATATAAACTAAATAAAATATATAAATAATAAACCTTTAGAATATAGAAAAAGTAAAATTTTAATTATTAAAATTCTTTTTATTTTTAGAAATAAGCTTAAAAAAAATAATTATTATCCCTTTTAAAGAAGAAATATTATCCTTTTAGTAGGAAATAGGATCTTTATTATTTTTAGTCTTAAAGATTAGACTAGATATATTATTTTCTATTATAAATATATCTAAATATGCCTCTAAATTAGATCCCTTTTATAGGAAGGCTTTAAATTAAATCTAGAAATATTTAAATATTTATAGAACTATAGAGTGATATTATAATTATAATATAGATTTAAAATCTTAAGATATAGTTATAAGAGGCTATAGTAATTCTAATTAGGCTGCTAATTTATATAATAGAAAGTTTATAAATAGATATTATTTTTTCCTTAAAAATAATATAATTAATTAGAATTATACTAAATAAAAATATATAATAATTTCTATTTATAAAATAAAATATATAGTATTAAAAGAAGCTATAAAAAAAGCTAAATCTCTAAATAATATTTAGAAATATATTTTAAAAAACCTTTCCCTATATAATAATAAGATTATCCCTCTTATTTTAATAAATAATAAAGCTATTAAAATTATAATATAAAATTTATCTTTTTATAAAAGATCTAAATATATAAATATCTCTTATTATTTTATTAGAGATAAATTTAAAAGAGAAATATTTATTTATTTTCTATTAAGTCTAAAGATAATATAGCTAACTTTTTTATAAAAAGTCTTAAATTAATAGATTTTTATAGATTTTTAGGACTTTTATCTCTATATAACTATAAACTAGAAGATAATTAATTAAATAAAGTTAAATAAAGTTTTATAGAGCTTTTTATTCTATTTCTCCTTTATTAGGATTTTCTTTATAATAAGAGGTTTTTAGAATACTAATTTTCCTTTATAATAATAAGAAAAGTCTATACTTTTTACCTATATAAAAATCTAATCTTATTTTTAATAAGGCAGAGAGTTTTTATATTTTTCTCTTATTAAAAATCGAATTTAATAAAATTNNNAATCCTTATATAATATATTATATATTATAACCTAAAATATATTATATAAAGCTTTAAGGGGGCTATAAAAGCCCTTTATATAAAATAATAAAAGTTCTCTTATAAATAACTCCTTTAATATTTATTTAATAAAATAATAAACTTAATTATTAAAACTGCAAAAATCTAAAGATTATAATAATATATTTTATAATTTTTATATCTTATTAATTAAAAGATATTAAGAGAATATTGCATACTTGCCTAATTAGGTAATTTATTATTAGAATAAGTAAGTAGGTCTAATAGCTAGATATTATATTAGAAATACTATATTGCATTATTCTCTTATTAGGGCCTTACTTTCCTATTGCAGCTATTACTGCTTAATTAGGCAATTAATACCTTTTATATCTAGATATATTAAAAATTTTATATTAAATATATTTTAAGGTATTATATATTTTAAATATAGATTATATATTTCTTATTAGTTTATAATAGGAATTTCCTATATTATTATAATTATTATTAATATATTTTCTATTTAGTATATATATTATTATAAATAAATTAATAGTAATTAAGAAATTATCTATAAATAATAAGGGTTTTTGCCTTTTTATTTATATTATTTTATTATTAATTTTAATATATCTCCTCTTAATTAATTAAAATAATCTTTATATTATTATAATCCCCTTAATTTATTAATTCTTAATATTTAATTAAGATTATACTATCTCTTTATTTTATCTCTTAAACTTCCTTTAAAGTTTCCCTCTATTACTTTTTACTATTTCTTATACCTTTTTACCTTTATTATTATATTAATTATCTTTAGAATAATTAAATTAAGAAGCTATTTATTATATAATTAGCCTATAATATTATAATTAATAAAAGTATAAAAATCACATTTAGCTATATAAACTTTAGATTTACCCTTAATGCCTATAAAGAATTATAAAATAAACCTATTATATTAATAGCTATATTTATATTAAATTAATTTAAAAATTTATATAAAGAATTATATATTAAACTTTTTTTTATTTAGAATTAATATAAATAATATTATAATTAAAAAAGATTAAAAGGACTAATTTTCTTAAAGGGAGATATAATACTCTTTATAATAAAGAATATTAATATAAAATAATCTTATAAGAAGCTTGATTTTAAGTATATTAGCCCTTATAAAATCCTTAAAAAAATCTTAAAATATAATTATAAATTAGACTTACCCCTAAAGATTAAGATCTATTTAATTTTTTATATTCTTTTACTTAAATTAATAAAAAATACTATTATAATTAAAATTAATAAAAATAAAAATATAAAAATAAAAGCCTTTAAGAAATATAAAATAAAATATATTCTTAATATAAAAAAAGAAAATAGTTTTATTAAATATTCAATTAAATAAAAAGAATATAAAAGTAATAGTAATATGTAGAAATTACTAAAATATCTTATTTATATATAATACTTATTAAAGGACTTTTACTAATAATAATAATAGAAGAAAAACTAACTATAAGGTCTAAATTTACTAAAAAGCCTAAACTTAAGGAAGCTTAATTAATATTACTAAAAATATTAAGGGACTATAAGTCTTATACTATAAACTGCTCTTAGGAATCTAATACCTTTAATAATTTATTCTTTTCCTTTAAACCCTATAAATTATAATAAATTATCTCAGAATATTTTATTTTTATTTTACTTTTTATTTACTAAATATATAATAATTAGCTTATAATTATTATTATTTATATTTAAAAATTAATAAGCTATTTATAAAGTTTTAATATATTATTATTAATCTCCTCTTTGTTTACTTTTAATCTTTTTTTTTAATTTATTAATTTTATTATTATATTAAAAAATTCATTAATAATAAAAAAGAATTAAAAAAAAAAAAGAAAAAAAAGAATAAACTTATAAAAGGAAGCTATTTAAATATTATTATAAGATTTCTCTATACTTATATACTCTATATAGTAAGAGGAATTCTTAGCTATTTAATATTACTTTTAGTAATAAAAGCACTAAATGTAAAATATATTAATAAGATTACTTACTTTTTTAATTATAAAAAGAAAGATTTTATATTTACTATCTTTTTATTAAAAAATCTTAGAAATATAACTTAATATTTTATTAATATAGCACTATATAAAGGAAAGAAGGAATTTAATAAAACTAATAAAATAAAAAGCAATATAATTAAAAGTAATATTATTCCTAAAATAATATATTTTATAATACTTATTACTCTTAATAATACTATAAGATATATAAATATATTTATTATTAATAAATAAGAAAAAGCTTTTAAGCTATTTTAGCTTTTAATATAATTACTTTACCTTAATTATTTTTAATACTCCTAATAATTAACTATTAAATAATATAATATTTAATTAACTATTAAATAATATAATATAATATTACCTCTTTATATTACTTAATATAATGCCGTAGCCTCTCTACTAATAAATAATATAAATAAACTCTAAGTTATTCTATTAAGAATTAATCCAAACTATTATAATATAGTTCTTAATAATAATTTTAGTATTATTCCTAAATGTAATAGTATGCGAGTTAGGGATCTTAAATATAGTACTTTAGATATTATTTGCGCTTATAAGATTTCCACTTAAGCTATATACTTATATATTATATATAGTATTAGTCCTAAGCGCTGCTAATGGAATATATAGTATTATCTTCCAGCCACTTAATAGTAGGGATATTATTAATCTTTAAAATAGCTAAAGGATAATAGTTAAGATTGCCCTTATTACTATATAAGGCCGCTATTAGCATAAAAAGCTTAAGGAGCTAAATTCTATAGCTTAATATAGATATAAAGCTAAAGCCAGGTTAATAAAATGCCATAATATAGAGCAGAGTACTAAAATAGAAAAATATAACAGTCCGGTTTAATTCCTAATATAGAAACCTAAAAAGAGATCATTCTGGGTTTTATTAGTAGAGAGATTAGGGCATTAAAGGCAATTAAATAATAAAAGAATAAATAAATATTATATTATTTAATAATTAATTATTAAAAATACTAAAAATAATTAAGGGTAAATAATTATAAATCTTTTAAATAATTAATATAAAATAATTATATTAAAAGCTAAAATAATTTAGGGGCTTTCTCCTATTTATTAAAAATAAATATATATATATAATTCTTTAAATTATAATTAAGAAAATAATCTTTTTTTTAGATTATAATTAAGAGAGTAATCCTTTCCTTAGATTATAATTAAGAAAATAATCTTTTAATAATTAATTAAGTTTTTATAGGGGCTTTATTATATAAGGTATTAGTCTATTATAGGCTATAATATAATATCTCCCCTTTATTAATCTTATCCTTAAGGCTATATTTATAATCTTATAATCCTAATAATAGTTAATTAATTTCTCCCTTTTATTATTCTCTTTTTGCAATTATGCTAATAGGATATTAGGTTATATATTTAAAGTCAAATCTAAAAAGGCTTTTAAATGCAATTCTCTAGTTTATTTTCTTAAATTAAATTCCTATTTTACTAATATACCTTATATATATTACTTTAAGTATAAGCTGCAGCTAGAATATATAATAGATAATTTAGGTTAAACTAGTTATTATAAGGAATATGCATTTTATAGATATATTTATAATAGTATTTTAATAGCTTTATTTTATAGGTTCCCTCTTTCTTTTTTTTATTTATTATATTAATACTTTTCTTATTTATAATAAATAGATTTATAAAATAATAGAAAAAACTTAAGGAGGATAAGGAAGAAATAGGGGAATATATTTTTATTTTTTATTTTTAATTTATTAAATTTTAATTATTATTAATAATAATTATAAATTAATTAGCTTAAATTTATAAGATTAAGAAGAAATTAAAGGACAAAGGGTCTAAATTAGTTAAGTATAGTATATAAGAGTTAGATAAGGAGGATAGTATTTTTCTTTCCTTAGAGGTTTATAAGGGTTAGGTTATAAAAGACCTATAGTCCCTAAGTATGCCTAATAAGGTTAATGAGTCTTCTTTTAGCTTAGGGGAGGATTTTAATAATATAAATATTTTACTTACTTTTAGTACTATTAATAGAATTTCTTTAGGAGGTATTATATATAAGTAAGGTATTTTAATAGTTTTTATATATTTTTATTATTTTTATAGCCTTTTTATTTAATTAGGTATTTAATAAAGTTATTTTCTTTTTTTATATTAAGGATTTCTTTTATTTTATATTCCTTAAGGGTTTTAATTTTAATATATTAATTTTTATTAATTTTAATTATAATTATGCCTTTTATTAATTTAAATAAGGAAATATGAAAGATTAAATAGATCTTAATTTTTAGGAATAAATTTAATTTATAGTTATTTTCTAAGATTTTTTTAAGGATTTTATAGGGGCTAATATATTTAAAATTGAGCTTTTTATTAGGTTATTTTATATTAATATTCTTTATTATAAGGAATATTATATCACCCTTTAAGAAGGTTAGTCCTTTTAATCTCTTCTAATTATAATATTATTTATATTAATTCTATATAAAAGAAAATTTAATATATAGCTTTTTATATAAATTCTTAAGTTAATTTAATATAAATATAACTATTAATATAATAAATCTATTTAATAAATCTTTATAGGTATTAAGAATAAATCTAAAGTTTATATAGCTAAGTATAATCTTTATATTCTTATTAATTATAATATTATAGGCTAGCTATATAATAAATAGCTTTTTAATTTAATTATCCTAAAGATAATTAATATAATAGTAAAGGTAGGTTTTAATAATCTAGTTTATTTACTTTATCTATTTATTAACTTAAGGTCTCTATATAGTGCTTAATTTATAGTTTAATTTAATTCTTACTCTAAGGTATTATTAAAATTTTAAGAAAAAGGGTAATCCTCTATTTAAAATAATCTTAAATAGTAGACTATATATATTAATAATATTCTATAAGAAGATATAGAAAAATTCTTTTATATTAATTACTTTTTAATATAAAATAAAATAGGAAAATTTAATAAGTCTATTAATAATAATTAAAATGCTATTATAGGCTATATTTATTATAGGGTCTAATAATAGGGGTAGTTTTATAATAAAGTCTATAGTGATTAAGTCCTATAGTTATATAGTAACTAATTAGGATTATAAATATCTATATAGCTTATAGTATTATGCTTTAGTTTTTTTAAAAATAAGGTATTATTTAAGAATCTTTCTAATTATTTATTTAATTTTAGGAAAAATAAATATTATTTTAATTTATTTAAGGGTTTTATTAATTCTTTAGTATTTATAAAGTACGTATTTATAGATCTTATATATAAATTACTTATATAGCTCCTTTAATATATACTATTTATTAATATCGTTAAATTTAAGTTATTTTTAATTATATTTTAGGATTTATTATAATAGTGGATTTCCCTATTTTATTTAATAGTTATATTTTCTATTTTAATTTAATTATATTAAGAGTAGGTATTTTATAATTTAGTCTATTTTATAAATCTAAATAGCTATAATAGTTTATTTATTTTTATTTAATTATAAATATATAAATAGCTATTTCTAGATAATTATAATATATTTTTATTTAAAATGCCCTTTAGGAATTAAATATAAGAATTATTTTTTAATTTTTACCTTTTTAATATTAAAATTAATTTTTTAATTAATAATATTAATTTATTTATTTTTTAAGTTTTTTTTATATTTAATAATATAATTAAATTTAAAGAGGTATTTAATATATTTAAATTATTATTTATTTAATTTTTAAATTATAACAAAATATAAGATATTCTTATAGTCTATATAGACTATAATTTAATAGTAGCTTCCTAGGAGATAGTATTAAAATTCCTTAAAAGTATTAATAATAGCTAGGAATTCTTTATTATAGATTAAATAGTTAAATTCTATTTTATATATTTTATAAAAGTAGAATATAATAGGCTATAAGAATTCTTTATTATTATATTATTTAATTTAGGCGCTAAAAGTAAAATTTAAGGTATTCATTTTAAATTTAATTAATTATTTAGGGTTAAATATTTTAAATATTAGTTTATTAAGAATAAGGTCCTTAATATATTTAAAGGCTTTTTAGATATTAGGTAATTAAAAAAGCTTTTAATCCTTTTATATAAGTTTTAAGAGTAATATAATAATCTTATTAAAGTTTTTAAGAAATTATTAATAATAATTAATAAATCTAAGAAATACCTATATTTCCTTAATAATAATTAATATTAATTAATCCTTAATTACTTAAATTTTCTTAAGGTCTATTTTAATCTTATTATAAGAGATAATATATCCTAAAAATTCTACTTTTAAGGCATAAAAATATTTTTTTTTAGGTTTAATTAATAGATTTATATTTTAAAGGGCTTATAATATTATATAAATATATTTTATATATTCTTCTTCTATTTTAAAAAAGATAAAAACATTATTAAAATAATATATTATAAATATATTAAAATATTTATATAATATATTATTAATTATTTATTAAAATATAATTAATATATTAATAAATCTAAAGACTATAATAAGGTATTTAAAAAGTCTATATTTTATTCTAAAGGTAATTATTTATTTATCTTTTTCTTTAATATAGATTAGGTTATAAGCTCCCTTTAGATTAAATATAATAAAATATTTTATTTTATAAAATTAATTCTTTAATTTATTAATTAAAAGTAATAATATTTAATTCTTAATTATTATATTATTAAATATATAATAATTTATAATAAATTAAAATTTATTATTCTTTTTAGGAATAAATATAATTAAATAATCTATAAATAATTTTAATATCTTAATATATTTTTTCCTTAATATATTTTTAAAGTAATTCTTAAGCTTATATAATTATACTTTATTAAGATTATAAATTTTATAGAATTTAATTATAATTCTATTTTTAAATTATATTTTATAGTCTTAATTTATATATAATAATAAATTAATTTTTATTTTTTTAATAAATAATCTTTTATAGATTTAATATTATATTAATATATTTTATAATTTATTATTATTTTAAAATGCTTTTTATTTAAGGTTATTATTTAGGTATATAAATTATTATTTAAGGAATATAATCATTTATTATATTTATTATATTTAGCCCTTTTTATATTAATATCTAATTACTTTTAAAGGTATTAATTCCTTTATAGGCTAAAAAGTATTTTTATATTTACTCTATTTATCTTCTTTATCCTTTTTAGTAGAAAATTAATATTTTATATTATATAGCAAATTATAATAAATATTATTAATTATATTATTTTAAAAAGCTTATATCTAATTAATATACTAACTAATAAGGGGGTTATAATAATATAGCTATAAATAACTTAAGATTAAATTATATATATAGAGAAATATAATATTAAAATAAATACTTTAATTTTACTTTTTAATAAATACTTTAAAGTAATTAATTTTATAAATAATTAATCTATTTTTATATTAAAATTAATTTCCTTTAATATTATAAATTAAATATAATTTACTTTTTATCTTTTTATAATAATTAAAGATAATTAATAACTTAAAGGTTAATAATATTTATTTTAGCTCTATTATTTATTTAAATAATAAATTATTTGCTTTTAATTTATATTTATAATATTATTTATTATTTTAATATATTTAGGCTTTATATTATACCTAGAGCTCTTTAGAGAGGTTTTATAATTTCCTCTAGCTCTTATTAGTCCTATAGCTCTCTTATAAGCAGTATTTATTATTTTTTATTAGTTTATTAATTTATTATAGGTATTTTATAATTTTTATAGCTTTTACTATTTATAAGGGGCAGATTATTTATAATTATATAAATTATTATATATTTTATTAGTATTAATTAATAATCTTTTATTATTTATATTATTTATATTTTATCAATTTATAATTAAATATATTATTTATCTTATTTATATATTTTTAGGGGAATAGCTTATTATATTATATAAAGATATTAACCTTTAAGTATTATAGCCTTTAAATACTTTATTAGATTATTAAATTATTAATATAATATTATTATTTTAAAATATAGCTTTATAAGCCCTTTAAATAATAATTATTTATAGTTTTATTAATAAGGTATATTATATAATTATAATTAAAATATAAAATCTATAAGATAATATAGTAATTTAAGTATATTATTAAAAGGATAGGTATATTATTAGGATATAATATAAGTGCCTCTTAATAATATATCTCTCCTTATATAATTCTATATATATAGAAGTCTTCTATATTTAGGTTCTAGCCCTTTTAGAGTACTTAATAAATTAAGTTTTAAAATATATTATTATTATATAAATTAAAATCTAAAAGTATTTTATTATTTATTATATTATTTTTTTAAGTATTTTTAATTTCCTTAAGAAAGATATATTAATATTAAATTATTAGTTCTAATTTTCTAATTTATTTATAATTTTATTTAATTAAGAATAATTTAATATTATTAATTTTAAATATTTTTTATTATTCTTTTATAAATTTAATAAATTTATTATTTATAGGGCTAAGGTTTATTCCTTTTATTTAGTCTTAAATATAGTTATTTAATTAAGACTATATTAAATAGCTATAGGCCTTAATATAATATTATTATTCCTTATTATAGATTAGGTTATTGCCTATTAGGCCTATAGTTCTTATTCTAATTATAATAAGTATTTTATTATTTAATTTAATAGTAGTAAAGAGTCCTTTAGGGATAGGTCTTTAAGTAAGGTATTTAATAGTATTCTTTTAGATAGTTTATTAAATATAGATTTATTAAAATATAAAGTAATTATTTAATTAAGCTTTATTATAGTCTTTATAGAGTGCTTAGCTATTTAATTAGATTAATTCTTTAAGGGTTCTAATTTTATTATATTTATATTATATTATTATAATTATATATTTAGTATTATTTTAAGGCTTATTAAGGTAATAATTATTATTCTTATTATTTTTATAAATAAAGTAAGTATTATTATAATAAATTATTTAATAAAGTAATTTATATTTAATTTTATTTTTAATAATTAATTTAATTATTAATTAAAGTCCTCCTTATCTATATATAATAGCTTTAAGGGCTTATTTAATAGGTATAAATTTAAACTTTTTATTAATTTTATTAAGGTCTTAATATTTATATTTAATATACTCTTTTTTATTATAATCTTAATAAATAATTTATAAAAAGTCTTATTAGGTTATTCTAATTTTTATTAGATTTATATATATTTTTATAGAAATATTATTATTTTATTATTCTTAATTTTTTCCCTTATTCTTTTAATATTAATTTAAGTAGTAAGGGTTATAGGGGGTATTGCGCTTAATTTAATATTTTTAAGATTTCTCTTTTTTATATTTATATTATTTATTAATCTTAATAATTATAGTAATATATTTAATAAGGGTATTAAGTTATTTAGCTTTAAAGATCTTATTTTTAATTTCTTCTTTTAGTCCTTTATAAAAGATTTTAATAAATATATTATTATTCTATTTAAATTTAATTATAATTTAGCAAAAAGTAATAATATAAATAATAATATATTTAATTTATTTAATTTTATAAATATTAATAGCTATATATTATTTTTTATTAATTATTCTAAATATATCCTTAAATATAATTTTAAAATTATTTTATTTTAAAAAAATACCAATAGTCCCTTAGTTCTATATAACCCTATTATTATATCTAAAGTAGTCCCTTATAATAGATTTAAATTATATTATTATAGTGCCTTTTATATAATTATAGGTATATATAACCCTTCTTTTAGTTAAAATAAGTTTATATAGGAATTATTAGAAATATATTTTAAAATATATAATAAAAGGCATTATATCTTTAGAGTTTCTATTAAATAGTTCTAATTAGGGGGGTTTAATTACTTTATTAGGGTTATATTCTATTTTATAAGCTTAAATAGAGTTCTAAACCTATAGCTAAATATATAGCTTTTAGACTATTGCTTATAATTATTAGATTTTAATAGTAATTTTTATATTAATTAAGGGAATATTATATATAAAAGGTGCATTATTTAATATAGAGTTTAGGGTATTAATAGATTAAATTTTAAATATATTTATAATAATATAATATTACTTAAAATTAATATAATAACCTTCTAAATAAAAGCTTTTAATATATAATAATCTAATTTAATTCCTAATATAAAAACCTAAAAAGAGATTATTTTAGGTTTTATTAGTAAAAGAATTAAGGCATTAAAAATAATTAAATAATAAAAGAGTAAATAAATATTATATTATTTAATAATTAATTATTAGAAATACTAAAAATAATTAAAAATAAATAATTATAAATATTTTAGATAATTAATATAAAATAATTATATTAAAAGCTAAAATAATTTAAGGGCTTCCTTTTATTTATTAGAAATAAATATATATATATAATTCCTTAAATTATAATTAAAAAAATAATCCTTTCTTTAGATTATAATTAAGAGAGTGATCCTTTCTTTAGATTATAATTAAGAGAGTAATCCTTTCCTTAGATCACGATTGTCACGGCCCGTATTAGGACTAATATATATTATATGCCTCTACCTATATTATGCACTAATCATAATAGGTTCACCTTAGTTCACCTTATGAACCTAAGTAAACTAAGGGAAGGGTTTACTCTAGATCACTTAATAACCCCTAGTAAACCTTAATATTATAAATACTATTTAAGATATTTATTATTAATAAATAGAAGGAAGCCCTTAAATTACTTTAGCTTTTAATATAATTATTTTATTTTAATTATTTTTAATACTCTTAAGTAATTAATATATTAAGTAATATAATATTTAACTACCTCTTTCTATATTGCTTAATATAATGCCTTAGCCTCTTTATTAATAATACTATAGAATGATCTTTAATTCTTTATGCTAGATATTAGGAATTAACCTAGATTATTATATATTAAAAGCTCTTATTTAGAAGGTTATTATATTAACCCTAAGTAATATTATACTATTATAGGTATATTTAGAACTTAACCTATTAATACCCTAAGCTTTACATTAAATAATACACTTCTTACATATAATATTCCCCTAATTAATATAGAGGTTACTATTAAAGTCTAATAATTATAAGTAATAGTCTAAGAGCTATATGCTTAGCTGTAGGCTTAAAACCCTATTTAAGCTTATAAGATAGGATATAACCCTAGTAAAGTAATTAAACCCCTCTAGCTAGAACTATTTAATAGAAATTCTAAAGATATAGTGCCTTTTATTATATATTTTAGAATATATTTCTAATAGTTCCTATATAAGCTTATTTTAGCTAAAGGAAGGGTTATATATGCTTATAGTTATATAAAAGGCATTATAGCTATATAATTCGAATTTATTATAAGGGATTATTTTAAATATAATAATAAGATTATATAAAATTAAGAGATTATTAATATCTTTTTAAAATAAAATAACTTTAAAATTATACTTAAGGATATATTTAGAATAATTAATAAGAAATAATATATAATTATTAATATCTATAAGATTAAGTAAATTAGATTTATTGCTATTTATATTATTGCCTTTTGCTAAATTGCAATTAAATTTAAATAGAATAATAATATATTTATTAAGATCTTTTATAAAAGATTAAAAAAAGAGATTAAAGATAAAATCTTTAAGGCTAAATGACCTAATACCCTTATTAAATATATTACTATAGCTATTAAGATTAATAAATAATAGTATAAATGCAAAAAAGAGAAATCTTAAGAATGCTAAACTAGATATAATACCCTTTATAACCCTTATTACTTAAATTAATATTAAGGAGGTAAGGGAAAGAATTAAGAATAATAAAATAGTAATATTTTTATAAGGATACATATAGGTCTAATAGAAATTAGAGTAATCTAATAAGATTCCTTATAAATTACTTATTAGGACTATAGTAAGAAAGGGCATATTAAGTATAAGTGCTAAGACCCTAATAAAACTAATAGAAAGTTTAAATCTATACTTACTAAATAAGCCCTTAGAGCTACTATATATAGACAGGGAGGACCTTAACTAGCAATTAAACCAGCTACTAAGAATAAAGTTAAATATAAATTACTTTATTAAATAACTTATTATAATAATGCCTGCCTTATATATAAAAATAGTAAGAATAATAATTATTACCTTAATAAGCCTTAAGGCAATAATAAGCGCATAATTATAATAGCATAATAAGGATATAATAAGATAGGAACCCCTAAAGGACTAATCTAGCTTAATAGTTTGATGGGGAAAATAACACAACTACATAACACCACGACCCGTGAGACGGCGTGTAGGGTAGGTAGCGGAGGGAGGGAGCGAGACCGGAGGAAAAGAGGGTTTTCTGCAGGAAAACGCCAAAATAAATGCAGCCAGGGCTTATAGCTAATAGGGATAAAATAGAACTAAATAATTAATTAATAAGAGATAATAATAATACTTTAAATAAAATAAATAAACTTTAATTCTTTAGGGGGAAAATATATATTAAGGAGGTCCTCCTCCTAATAGGGAAATCCTTCCCCCTTTATGCTAAAGCTGGCTAATTGCAGCTAGGCGCATAAACTAGCTAAAAATCTATTAGCTAATAAAAATCCTTTAGGCCCTATAATTATTTATTTTTATTAATTATTATTTTTTATTATTATAAACCTCCCTATAAAGAATAATTTTTATCCTTAAGATTTAAATTCTTTATAATATATTAAAACTAACCTCCCTAATTCTATTATTCTTTTATATTTATTTTTTTAAATAAAGCTTTTAATTTATTTAATTACCTCCCTAAAAGTAAGGTTCTCTTTATTAAAGAAAGCCTAATTATTCCCTTAATTAGATTAATAAGCCTAATTTATTATTAGCTAAGCCTAATTTATCTTTAATTAAATCTAATTTAGCTTAATAAGATTAGAGTATTTTAATTAGGCGCTCTTAATAGTTAGGTATTTAGAGTATAGGCCTAAAGATATTTAATATAGGGCTTAGGGCTATTAAGCTCTTGCAAGATAATAGAATAGGCATATATTTAGGTATTAAGCATTATATTTAAGATAATATAATTAGGGGAAGTAGGTTAGATAGTATAATAGAGGGGGTATAAGGCTAGTAATATTAAGGATTATTTAATCCTTTAGAGTTTATAAGCTTTTATAGGGTTATAGGAGGAGGGGGCATTAGTGCAAGTAGAAGCTTCTAAGCTAGAGGAGGTAGTATTTAGTCCTATTTAGGCCGAGAGGGTAGTAATATAAATAACCTAAAAGTTATTTAAATACTGCATTTTAGAGCTTTATTATATAAAGATCTAGTAATAGCTTTATTGCTCCTAGAAAGCTAGAATATAATAAGGATAAAATAGTTCTTTAGGGTCTCTATAATCCCTATTTATTAGGATATTAAGATTAATTTATTAGGAATATATATAATAAAAATCTTAATTTAGCTTAAGGATAATATAGGTTAATTAGGTATTTTATTTAGATTAAGGGCTAAAAAAGGCCTAATAATAATATTCTATATATTAAGCACTTTAGGATTATTTAATAATTTAATAAGATTAAAGAGCCTGCCCTTCCCTATTATATTAAGGCATTTTAATCTATTAATTACTAATCTATTAATAATAATTAGCTTTTATATAGGCAATTAATTAGGTATTTAGGCAGCCTTCTTTTTTAGTAATTTCTAAGGGGCTATAAGTAATACTAAAGGTTATAATATTACTTACTTTTTTAGGGACTATAATAGTATTTTAGGAGGGGGTAAGGCATATAGCTTTATAAGTAAAGCTAGCGCTATAATAAGTATATTAATAGCTAGGCCCTAAGGCCCTAGGGCTAGAGTTATATAGTAGGGGAATATAGGGTTAATTAGGCGCTCCCTATATAGGAGGTACTATATAAAGCCTATCCTCCTATCCTTATATTCTTTTTAGGCAATTAGAGGCATAATATAATCTATAACCTATATAGAAGGGGGCAAGGTAGGTAAGGCTCGATCTTAATAGGAGTTAGTCTTATTTATAAAGTAAATAATATAATAGCTCTTCTAAGTAGGGGTTATAAAGAATCTATATTAATTAATTAATTAATAATTATTCTAATAAATTAGGTTTATAGCCTTATTATAAGGAGGAATATTAATAAATTAATATTAAAAGGGGCCTAGATCCTTTATTAGGTTATATAGCTATAAATACTTTAAGACCCTAAACTGCTAAATACTTAATTCCTTAAAGGCAGCCTATAAGAATAGCTAGTAAATGCATTTAAACCCTTATTCTATATTATTAAGCAATATTTAGCTAAAATTATTTATTAAAGTTAATATTTAATCTCTTAAGGGGAGGCAATTATCCTATATTGCAATATATTATTCTAGATCTTTTATTATTATAGATTATATAGGCATATATCCTTTAATATAAGTATTTATAAGGCTATATTAAGCAATTAGGGCCTTTAAAGAATACCTAATAAATAATTAAATATTAAGGAATATATAGATTATTATAATATACTTATAACTCTATTTATCTAGCTAGGCATAAAAGGGGGGGTAAAGGACCTTAAAGTAGTAAGGGAGGGCTATATTGCTTAGGACCTACTAGAAAGCCAGGGCAAAGAGCTTATAATAAAGATTAGCTCCCTATTTCTATATATTAAAGTAAATAATACATTTAGAGCCTTAATTAAAAATATAAAATACCTAATAAGTATTCTTAAAGTTTATTAGCTCTATTATAAACTATTTATTATAAATAGTAGTTTTTATATATATAGAGAAAGTATAATTTAAGTTTTCTCTATAATATAATATTTATTTAATTCCTTTATTTAAAAATATAATTAATAAATTTAGGGTTATTTAATTAAATAGATAGTATTTAATAATCTTTATATTTAAATAAATAATAAGGGGACTAAAAGTAATAGTAATTAGATCCTTTATATTATATTTAATTATAGTAAGAATTGCTTATAAGGCAGATAGTTCTATTTAATCTTTATTAATAAAAGTGCAAATTATACTCTAGATATTTATATAATATTAGGCCTAGCTTATAGTAATAATTTATCTATTTTTATAATATTTTTATAGTAGAATATCTATAAAGCTTATTATAATAGCTTCTTAGGAGATATTAAGGTCTAATTAGGAAGTCTATAATAGCTATTAAGTATAAAGGTAGATAAATATAGATTATATATAAATAGTAATTATTAATAATATAGCTATTAAGGATTTATTATATAAATAGAATTAGCCCTTATTTTTATTTTAATAGATAGTAAATTATTTAAATTTATTAATTAAATAATAAGATTAGCTTAGAAAGTATTAAATATTATTATCTAGGCTAAGGGTTTTAATTAGGGTTATTACCTTTAGGGGCTAGAGTTAGAGATTGCTAATTCTGCAAGCTGTATAGGTTCTAGGCATCTCTTCCGCCATTTAGGAGGGTAATAGGGTTAAAAGGTTATCTAATTAGATAGTTTGTATACTTACTAATATATTAGGTAGCTTAAGTAAGGAGTAAGGGTTATAATAAGAATATAGGAAGAGGGTTAGTAATATAAGGAAAGTAGGGTAAGAGAAAAAGAAAGTAAGAGAGGATTTATTTATTTAAATATTTAAAAGTGTAAAAAGGAATAAATAGTTATTTTAAGTATTTAGGGAATAATTTAGGCCTAAGGCCTTAATATATAGTATATTTAGTTATTTATTTGCTTATTTATTTAGGCATTAGTGCTAGGCAATTATTTTTTAGTCCTTTATCCCTAAGGTCAGTTTAAATCTTAAGCTTCTTCCTTTTTCTAACCTCCCTAACTCCTTATCTTCCTTCTATTTAACTATTTAATCAAATATAGCTCCCCCTCTCTTTACTATTTAGGCAATTAAGGGCATTAAAAGGGCTTAGGCTAATCTCCTTAATATTTCTAATTAATTAATTAGCTAGCTTTAGAATATTAAGTTCTGCAAATAGACCTAAATATCCTAGCTCTATTATAATATAATTTAATTATTAATTATTAAAATTAGATTATATTAGTTCTAAAATATAAATTCTTTTTTTCTTCTATTACCCCTTTATTCCTATTAATTAGATAATTCCTTAATTTAATAATAAGTTTACTATCTAGATTTACTTATAAATAGCCCTTAATTAATTTAGGCAGCCTTTATATATTAAGCTAGCTTTATAAAAGATAAAGGAGAAATTAATAAAAATATTACTTTATAATTAGATTAAATTTATTAATTAAAAGAATTGCATTTTAGAATTTACTATTAAAATTATTAAGTTAAAGGCTATAAAGCTCTAGTTTATATATATTCTAATAGATCTTACTTATAAATATAATTACCTAATCTAGGAGATCTTATATTAGCTTAAGTACTTAAAGGCCCTAATTATAGCTTTTATAGGGTATTAGAACCTAATTATATATTTATATTATATTTAGACTTATTTATCTAATATTTCTACTAATTAGGAGTATATTCTTATTTTATTTTATATTTATTAATTAATCCTAGGCTTTATAAAGGGGTAATATATTAATTGCATCTAGCACTCTTATAGTAAGTGCAAATAGATTTTATTATATAAATACTAATTAACTACTCTTAATATTAAAAAACTATTTAATTATTTCTAAAGCTTTATTAGGCCTAAGAATCTTAAGATTTATATTATAAGAGTTCTTAATTAGGCTAGCTGCCCTTAGATCTTAGAGATAGAGGAATTAGATAATTTTATATATAGGGATCCTAAAGTAAAGGTAAAAGTAAAAAACTATTAATTATAAGATAAAGAGCTTAGCTTCTTCCTATTATAATAGTAGCTAAGCTTTAATAGGCTATTAATTTAATAGGTTTTATTAATAATTAGCTTTAAAGGGGGGGTAAAAGGGGCAAGTAATATAATTAATAGGGAATTAGGTTCTTTAGTAATCTAATCTTAGGCAGTAGTAGACCTTAATCTAATGCTCTTTAAATAGAATATTAAAATAATAAAGAGTATAAGTAATATATTATTTTCTCTATTCTCTTCCTCCCCTTAATAATAAGGAATAATACTTAAAACCTTTATTATTAATTACCTCCTTATTATATCTTTCTAGATTGCAATTATATATTTAACTAGTTCCTAACTATATTTATATATTTTATAGCTTCTATTTTGCTTATTTAAGGGATAATTATTTTAAATTAAATTAAAGGCACTATTATAAAAGGTACTATTAGGCAATCCTTATTTATATTATCTTTATTATTTAGTTTATATTAAGTATTAATAATATATTTATTCTTAATATTTTCTTTCTAATTAAATAATTCTTATTATTAGGGCTTCTTATTATAGAAAAGGCATTTTGCAAATTAAGGGTTATTCTTATTAGTATTAATAGCCTATTACCTATCTTTATCCTTATAGAACCTCTTAAGGTAGTCCCTATAAATAGAAATTAGAAGCTTAAGGCTACCTTAGAGCTAAAGGCAATATATTTTATTACTTAATTTGCAAATTATAATATATAGGCTAATCTATTAGGGCTTAAGCTTAGCCTCTTAAAATAAATCTCTAGCTTAATAGGAATTATAGTAGAGCATAAGGTTATTTACTTAAATAGCTTATTTATATAAAAGCCTTAAATAGTTCTAATTAATATAAGCAGCTAGCTTCTAGTAGTATTTTATAGCCTTCTGCCTTATATCCTCTATATCCTTATCTAGCTGCATAATAATCTTTAGCCTTACCTTAATTATTTAATTATATATTTTTATTTTATTTTAATTAATAATTTATTATATTAAGATATTTACTTTAAGTAAGAGAATAGGCTTTTATTTATAAATTAAATAAAATAATAAGTAATTATAAAATGCTTAAAATATAGTGCAATTAATTAGGAGGATATGGCTTAAATTATTAGGCTATATGCCTAAATATATAGGGTTCTATTTTGCAATAAATTTAGCAATTAATTAATATTTAGCTTTAATAATTCTATTTGCCTTTAGGTTATATATTAATATTAAAATAACTTTTGCCCTTAAGGCCTATAAAGTAGGTTTAAAGTCTTATATTAATTTTAAGCTATTATTTATTATTATTATTAGGATTATTCTCTATTTAGAGATAATACCTTATATAAAGACCTTAATAGCGCTTATATTTAATGCAAGGATAGCTATAGCCTTTACTTACCCTATTAGATTATAATAGGCTTTTAATAGGTATTTATAGCCTTAAGCTTATAAGAGGTATTAGGTATTTATATAGATCTTAAATATTAATTATTTAAATTATATTAATATAGTATACTCTTTAACCTTAATTATTAAGTATTCTTAATAGACTTTATAGACTTAAATGCAAGTAGTTATCTTAATCTATATACTTGCCTATTAATATCTCCTCTAAAGGATAGTAATAGTTAAATTATAGCCCTTATGGCCTAAATTAATATAATAGGATATAATTAATTAGTTCTTAATTATTAAATTAGATATTACTAAATGCAGGGGTCTATAGAATCTATTTTATTTATAGCCTTAGCGCTAGAGGAATCCTCCCTAAATAAAATATTAAGTGGCTTCTTTTTTAATTTAGGTGTATTTAATGGCTATTAAGCTAGTAGGATATTATATAGTATAAAGAAACTCTTCTAATTATAGCTATTTGCCTTTATATTTAATAGCTAAATATTATATTTACTTAATATAATTAATTTTTAGGTCTTTAAGTTAGAGTTTATTATTAATTAGCCTTAAGTTTTTAAATATAATTAAATATAAATATAAATTAATAAAGTCCTTAATATTATCCTTTATTTCTTTATCCTTTTAATTAAATAGTCCTACCTATTTTTATAATAATCTATTAATAATTAAATTCTTAATACTTTTAATATATTAAATTATAAAATTAAAAAGGAGAATATAATTTAATTATTAAATAATTAAGGCTTTAGGAATATTACTAATATAGCTATTAAGCTAATAAATAAGGACTTATAAATTAGTCTTAAGGGTAAATAATATATTATAAATTATCCTTTATAACCTTTTAATTATATAAAGAATAGCTTAATACTCTCTCTTTATAGTATTATATTTATATTCTATATTATTCTATAGTCCTAATTTAAATTAAATTAAATATCTCTTTTTATTAATTACTTATATAAAAATGCATCCCTATTTATATAGGCTAGTATTAATTATTAGGATTACCTCCCTAGCTTCTAGGCTATAGTCTAGTATAATTAATATAAATATAGAGATTACTTTATATTTTAATATCTTTAGAGCTTTTATTTAATTTAGTCCCTAAGTAAATTTAATATCCTTCTTAAGGAGTATTATAAGGGGTCTTATAATTAGTATAAAGCCTATAATCTAATAATAATAATACTTAATAATACCTAAAAATAAATAAACTTCTATAATAAAATTGCAATTTTTCTACTCTATAATCTTAATAATCTTAAACTCCTTTAGAGCTTAGCTATTAATACTATATAAATAGCCTATTATTATAATTAACCTTTAATAAAATTAAAATTTTAGGATTAATATTATATATCTAGATAGTTCTATATTAAGGAGGGTCTTATTAAGGTTAATTAGATGCTTTAGAATATACTATCTAACGCTAGGCCAGGCTAGCTTATCTTTATATATAGTCTTAGGTCCCTTAATAATAATATTATTTAGGAAAGTATAGTAGATATTTAGGAGGAGATTAAATAGGATTTAAATAATAATCTATAAGAATTAAGTAATAGAATTAATAGCTCCTTATAGTAAAATATATATTTATAGGAGTCTAATAAGCATTTAGAAAGTTATTAAGTCCTTACTTTTCTTATTTAATAGTACTTAATTATATCTAAAAAAGAAATTAAGGAATAAAAATATTTTATATATTATTATATTTATTAAAAATTTATTTGCATTTAAGGGCATAAAGCTATTATATATTATATACTTATTAATATAAATAGCTAAATTAATTAAATAGATCTTACTATTCTTTTTAGCAATTAATATAAATAGGTTTTAATAGGCCCTATAGCCCTCCTTAAGTATCCCTCTTTTTATGCAAACCTTTAGAAGCTCTATTACCTTCTGCTTAAGGCTAGGCAGAATAGGGATAGTCCTTAATTGCTAAGCTAAATAGGAGATAACTTTTAGGACTTATAGTGGCGCAATAATGGGATTAAGCTGCCTATACTTATTAAAATCCTAAGCTAAAATAGCTTCTTAATTTTAAAGGATCTAGAGGTAAATATCTTACTCCTTAAGGTTAAAATCCTCCTTTATTTAATTAAATAATTCTTTATATTAATTAGGTATAAATTATATTCCTTTTTTTATTATTAAGAATTTTAAGGTAATAATATTATTATATAATATATTTTATTCTAGCTTTCCCTCTATATTCTTTTATTTCTTCTCCCTTTAATAAGGGTCTCCTTTTAATATAGAACTATCTAAGGGTTAATTATTAATAGGGTGGATCTTAATGCCCTTCCGCTTAAAGAGAGTATTTATACTTATATAGGGGGCAGTATAAAAATAGCAGTTCTCCTCTTTCTTCTTTTTCTTCTTCCTCCTTCTCCTTTTTAATTTAATATTCTATCTTATTTTCTTAAATTTAATATAGGCTATTATTATACTCTCTATTTATTCTTTTTGCAATTTTTTAATAATTAATTAAATAATAGATTCTAAATCCCCTTAAGATAAATACTAAATTAATTCTAGATTATTATCTCCTTTTAAGGGGAAGTTACTTAATAGGTCCCTTAAAAAGAGGCTTATAATTTATATCTAGATATTATCCTTATGCTTTTTTAAGTATAAGACTTTTTATTTAATTAACCCTAAACCTAAAGTTATAAAATAAATATTGCCTAAATTTATCTTAATTATTATCTAATTAGGGATAATAAAATAATTAAATAAAAGCTTAGTAATTTAAATAAAAGGCATATTTAGAATAAATAGAATTATAACTATCTCTAAAGGGGTAATAAATATTTAAATTAAAGTATAAATATTATTAAAATATAAAATAATATTATAAAATCTAATTATTTTAACCTTTCCTTTAGAATAAAATATAATAGAAATTTAATAAGGGGTAATCATTAAGTAGTATTTTTCTATTAAATTATTTATAATTAAATTGCCCTTTAATCTAGAATTAATAAGGGCCTTAATTATTCCTTTATTATAATACTAAAAGTAAATTATTATTTTTAGGGTATTTTATATATATATTAAGACTTAAGATTTATTAATAAGTAAAATAAAATATATAATAATCTTTAATTAATTAAATAATTCCTAAAGAAATATAAATTATAAATAAGCAATAAAATTAATAATATCCTACTATTTATTCCTATTAATATAAAAGTACTATTTAAATAGTAAATTACTAAATATTAATAAAATACTAATATTATTTAAATCCTTAGGAAATATTATATAATTAATATTGCATTTCTTTACTATTAAATTATAATAAGATATAATATTAGGAATCTCTATAATAATTATAAAATAAATAGCTAAAATGTACTATTACTTTCTAGATTCTACCTTAATAATTAGCTTTTCCTATTTAATATACTTAATATTATTAATGCCTATTATAATAATATTAAAATCCTTTACTATAAATTTAATAATTTTAAATATTAATAAGAAAGTATTATATATTAATATTAAGATCTTCTTATTATAAATCTTATTTAAGACCTTCTAGCTAGCTTTATTATAGGCTAAATTATTAGTATAGAGGTTCCTAAATCGCAATGCCCTCTTAACCTCCTTTTAATTAGCTATTTTATATTAATTTATAATATAGGGGATAAAAGGGGTACTATCTTTTGCAGTAATTATCCCTACTATTACTTTAATTAAGAAGGACTAGACTTAAAGTTTATTATCTTTTAAGTTAGATATATTATAAATAAAAATAGGGTTTATCCTTAATAGAAGTCCTATAGGTTTAATAGAACTTAGCTTTAATAAAGGTCCTATAGGTTTAATAACCATACTAAATATATTAATTAAATAATTACCTATAAGATCTAGAATATATTAGGCAAATTAGTTAAAGCATTCTTATTTAAATAGGGTTAGACCTTATTTATATTCTAACTAAATAGAGCTTTTAATATTATTAATTTAAGCTTAATATTTTAAATTAAGCAAAAGATCTAGCTAATAAACTAAAAGTCTCCTAATATATAATTAAAAGGCTAAAGAGGTATAATATATAACTAAGCATAAAAGAACTAAAGATTCGCATTTAATGCCTATAAAGTAAGCACCTATAGAAAAGTTATACTTAATATATCCCTTCTAGTAATTATTATTATATAGTTTATATTAATTAGGGAAGTAGCTAATACTCTAATAATACTAATATAACCTCTTTATATTAAATTAATATAAATTTCAAATTTAAATAGTATAAACCTCTATAATAGGCTTATTATTTAAGTAATTAAATAGATCTAAAATTAAATATAAATTCTTTATATTTTTAAGGCCTTAAATATAAAATTTCCACTTCTCCTCTTAAGCTATTATTTATTCCCTTTTATTTTTGTAATTAATAATTAAGGCAAACTAGATTTTAAGGTTATCTATTTTAGCTATTAGTAGGTTAATAGCTTCCTTTATAGGGTTAATAGGTTTTATAGGCTAGGGCAATATTAGGCCCTAAGGTGGGAATTATAGTATAAGGGGAGGTCCTGGGATTATATTATAGTATCTTAGCTATTAATACTAGTTCTAGAGAGGGGCTAAGTAGTCTCTAGGGTTGCTAATATATGGTTTTATTGTAGATCCTTAGCATTAGATAGCTAGCTTAATCTTAATATAATTTAAGACTAGCTTAAAAAGCTCCTTATATAACTTCTAGCCTAATTAATTAAAGGTTATATAGTACTAATAATAAAGTATAATAATAATAGAGTTTAGGATTACCTTATAGAAAGCTTACCTAGCCTTATAGCTATTATCTATTTCCTTAATAATCTAGGAAATAAAATAGTAATATTATAATATTTATATTTAGAATGCTTTAAGGTTATTATTTAATAGGCTATATTAGTTTATTCTATTTAGCTTAAGTATAGCTAATTTTAATTAATTAAGATTACTATTCTTAAAAGTAGCCTTTAGGCACTTTTTAATTTTATCCTAAATATAATTTTTAAATATATATTTTATATATTCTTTAATATATAGCTTAAAATAATATAATTAAAAATATTTAAGCTATTTAATTTTATTATACCTTTAGTCTTTAATAATAAATTTAAATTAGGTAAAATAATCTATAATATTTTAATTATTAAATCGAGCTAAAGGGATATTAAGGCACTAAATAGTTTTAATACTAAAGGTATTCTTAATTACTACTATAAATTTATTAATAGTAATCTTATTAAGTATAATTTAAATAGGGGGTATTATTATATTAAGGCCTATCTAAAAGCTTTCTAAAGATTTAGAGGCTATATTTAAGTAGCTATAAGCTAGGCTTAAAGTAATAATAAACTATAATATAGGAGTAGGATATATAAGTGCCTTTAGGGTTATAGGGCAGGAGGAGGGTCTAGTAAATACTTTTCTAATTTATCTAAATGCTAATTACTAAAGCCTAAATATTAATTAATAGTCTTAATTGCAATTAATTAAATAGTTATTAAATTATTTTTCTATAAGGGGTTAGGCTAAATATTATAAGGGTATTAACCCTAAAAGTAGTTTCCTAAGGATACTTTTAGGCTAAAGGCCTAAATCTTTAGGATTAAGCAGTATAATAGCTATAATACTCTTAAGCAGTATACTTAAATCTTTAGTCTCTATTACTATAAGGGATAGTATATTCTTAAGCTATATACTTAAGTCCTTAGTCCTAATTAAACTAAAGGACTGCCCTAATTATCTATAAGCAGGTAAGGATCCTAGGGTTAGGTTTAATAACTAATTAAATAGAATTACTAATATAATTTAGATTATAAATTAAAATAATATAATAAATAGTTTAAATATTAATAAGGGATTACTATTATATTAATTCTTCCTCTTATATATATTAGTCTTCTTATTATTATAGCCAGCTGCTTTTTTTAAGTATGCAAACTATATAGATATTATCTATAGGCCTATCTTAATTACTTCCTTAGAGATACTATAGCTTATTATTATATCTCCTATTTCCTAGCTAATTATTATTAATTAGGGGTTTAAGGCTAAAGTATTTGCCTATTTAGGGGTAAGATTTAAAACTAATAATTTAGCCACTTTAGCTAGTATTAATACTCCTAGATAGTCTATAAGGATAGTAATTAACTAATTAATTATTAAGGGGGTTTCTAATATAATAAGTATTAATTTAGACCTTTAGTTTTTTAATAATAATTACTATTTATTATAATTTATAAATAAAATTAAATCCTTTATTATTAATAGCACTATTATAAATAAACCTAAAATAATATTAAATTAAATAATCTTTAATAAATTAAAGCTAAATTTTATTTATTTTTATTAATTATTTAATTAATTAGATTTAATAATTAATATTATATTAATTAGAGATTATTAGGCAAGAGTGGGAGTTTTTTAGGGTCTTTTAAGGTTACCTATAGAATAACCTTTATAACTATCTCTATTATTCCTGCTTCTTGCTCTCTCTTTATATTTAGGTTTTCTAGCAATAGCTTAAAAGTATTACTATCTTTCTAATTAATTAGTTTTAATCATAAAGGCAGCTTATTTCCTTAGCATAATCTCTAAATTTAATAGGGAAAATAATATAATTATATAATATTATAACCTATAAGATAGCATATAGGGTAGGTAGTAGAGGGAGGGAGCAAGACTGGAGGAAAAGAGGGTTTTCTGCAGGAAAACGCTAAAATAAATATAGCTAGGGCTTATAGCTAATAGGGATAAAATAGAACTAAATAATTAACTAATAAGAGATAATAATAATACTTTAAATAAAATAAATAAACTTTAATTCTTTAGGGGGAAAATGCATACTAAGGAGGTCCTCCTCCTAATAGGGAAATCCTTCCCCCTTTATACTGAAGCTGGCTAACTGCAGCCAGGCGCACAGACTAGCCAAAAATCCATCAGCTAATAAAAATCCTCTAGGCCCCATAATTGTTCATTTCCGCCAATCGTCATTTTCCACTGCCATAATAGTTAAGCGCTTTAGAAAGACTATAATAAAGCCTAATTAAATAACTACTTTATATTTTAATAGATTTATACCTAATAAGCTATCTAAAGGGATATTATTAAATACCTTACCTAAAGACCTATCCCTAAAGGACTCTTTATAACCCTAAAATTAGGCAATAAGATATTTATTATAATTATATAATTTAATAATAAATAGGAATTTAATTCTATTTTAAGCAATAAAGTGCTTAGTAATATTTAATAAGAAACTAAATAATAGTAAAATAATATTATAAATACTTATTAATAAGAATGCACTATTATATAGAAAATAATAAACTTTAGCCCTATAAATAAAGAACTAATTAATCTAATTAAAAATTAATAAGTAATATTTAGAATTAATAATAAGGCACTATTCTTAATAATTAGAGATTATAATTAAATTATAATATTAAGACTAAATATTTAATATTAGTATATCTTTCTAGAGGAAATTAGAGATACTTAAGAAAATAATATTATAAATAATAAAGTACTTTTAGACTTTAATTTATATAAGGGCAATACCTCTTAAAACCTAATCTATTAGGTAATATAGAAAGAATAGGACCTTAATGCAAAAGACTTCTATATATATAGAATTATATAAGAAGAAATATACTGCAAGAAAGCGCCTATACTGCACCTAGATAATATACCTATCCTTTTAATAATATATTTAAATTACTGTATTATTTTATAGATCTTATGCTTTAATTATAACTATATAATATATCTTATTAGTAAGATTATAAATAATTATTACTTAAAATACTTAAGAAGCTATACTTTAAAATAATAGTACTATATTAATAACCTAATAATCTAATAAAGTGTCTAAAGACTATAATACTTAAAGGTTAATATTCTTATAGAATGCAATAAGCTATTCCCTTAGAAATATATAAATAGTATAAATAATATACTTAATTATAAATTCCTAAAGTGCAAATAATATAAATAAAAAAAGATTATTAATTAGCACTAAAGGAGTACCTAATAATTTATATAATTATAAATAGTCTGCCTCTTATAAATAGTAAAAGCTATAAAAATTGCAAAATAGCTATAATAAGGTAGCAAACTAATAAAATATAATAAATATTACCTATAAAAGAGCTATAAGACTAGCAAGAGCTAGAGGAAATTATAGAACCTCTATAAAGAGCTCTAAGTGCAATATAGAGCCTAAATATACTAAAATAATAAATAATACTATAAATATAAATTAAAGGCAAATAGTTTACTATTTAAATAAATAGTAAAGCTAAAATAAATATTATTAACCCTTAAGTTATTAATTATCTCTAGCTATTATAAAAAGATAAGAATAAACTATACTTAATCTATAATATTAAAGGAAAGTAACTTTAATATAAAAATAGACTAATTACCTATAAGATTAATTATCTTAAGGTATTTATTAAAGGATAGAATTAAGGCATATATTTCAATATTATACCTCTCTATATATATAACCTAATCCTAAGTTATCTATAGCTATACTATTATAACCCCCTTATTAGCTAGCATACTAGCTAGGTGCAAGCCTTTTAAGGTAATATAGCTAGTAATACTAATTATAATTCACTATATAATATAAGATCTTAACTTTCTACTAAAGAGAATAAAGAAGATAGGCAGAGCTAATATAAGAATACTCCCTAACCTACTGAGAAATTAATACCTCTAAAGGGAACTAGATACTAATATAAGAAGGGCTAAGCATAATAAATGCAATAAATAATCGCACTTCTTAGATAATAAGTTATATACTTAAATAATAACCTTAAATAGAAAATATCTAATAATAATAATAGACTATAAAATATATTAATATAATATTAAGTTTATAAAAGACTATTTACTAAAGAAATAGAAATAGGTTTGCTATTATATATAAATTAGGACTATAAGATATAGCTTAAGGATAAAACTATAATTAAATTCCATAAGATTTATAACCTTAATAAAGTATAACTATATAAGCTTAAGACTTACCTTAAAGATATATTAAGGAAAGGATATATTAGGATATTAAAATTATCTATAGGCTATTTAATTATATTTATTCCTAAAAAGAATAGTAAACTCTAGCTTATTATAGACTACTATATGCTTAATAATATAACAATTAAGGATTAAATATTACTGCCTTTAATTAGCAAACTAAAGGACTAACTTTATAGAATAAAGTATTTTATTGCACTTAATCTAAAAGGAGCCTATAACCTAATCTGCATTAAGGAAGGATATAAATAAATAATTACTTTTAAAATAAAATATAGACTTTTTAAATACCTTATTATACCCTTTAGACTTATTAATGCACTAGCTACATTCTAATAAATAATTAATAATATATTATATAAATACCTTAATATATTTATAATATACTATTTTAATAATATTCTTATCTTCTTTAAAATAGAATAAGAATATATAAAATATATCTATATAATACTATAAGCCCTCTAAAATATAAACCTACTAATTAAACCTAAAAAAAGTTATTTTTATACCTTAAAAGTGGAATTTTTAGGATATATTATCTCTTATAATAAGATTAAAATAGACCTAAAAAAGATTTAAGCAATTAAGGACTAGCTAATACTAACTATTATTAAAGAAGTATAAGTATTTCTTAGATTTATTAATTACTATTAATAATTTCTTAAAAATTTTAATAAGATTGCTGCACTACTCTTAGAACTTATATATAAGGATTGAAAGTTTCTTTAGCTACCTAATATCCAGAAAGCCTTTAAATATATTAAGGACCTTATCCTTAATGAATTAATATTTAAGATATTTAACTTTAAATAATTAATTAAATTTGAAATAAATGCCTTAGATTTTACCTTTAGTGCCTAAATTAAATAGCGTAATAATAAAGGACTCTTATACCCTATTATATTTTACTCCTATAAGATATATAAAGTAAAATTTAATTACCTAATTTATAATAAAGAGTTCCTAATTATTATTAATACTTTTAAAGAATTCTAATATTACCTTTTAGGAAGCTATTATTAGGTTATAATCTATATAGATTATAAGAAATACTTTATTATAACCTAAGAATTAAGCGGATAATAATTTAGATATATTAAATACCTCTTTAAATTTAATTATATTATTAAGTATAAGAAAGGCTCTAAGAATAGATAAGCTAATACTATTAATTAAAGAATCGATTTTAATATTAAAAAGGTAAAAATTAAAAAATAATTCTTATACCTTACTTCTAAAGGATACCTTAAATAGAAATATATTACTATTACCTAGAAATTACTATTAAAACCCTAATATTTTAAATTTATTAAGTAGTACTATTAAAGATAGACTGGAATAGACTATATAACTAACAATCTAACCCTAAGAAAGAATAGATACTTTATAATAGGCCCTTAAATCTATATACCTCTAGCAGTATAATAATAAATCGCAATTAATATCTATAACTCCCTGCCATATAATAGAAATTAGCAAATAATAATATAAAGAATATAATGAAATTATAATTTCTATAAAATTAATAAGATTATCTAAAATATTATTAATAAATGCCTTAAGTGCCTAAAGCAATACCTTATAATTATATAAAATATAATAACTTTTATAGTAAAATAGGGAAATCCACTATTATAATAAATCCTAAAGTATAATTTAAAGAAACCTAAATTTAAAAATACTAATAAATAGTATATACTAAAGGAGCTATATAAATAGCTTATATGTAAAATCTATAAATACCTACTTTATAAATACTAAGGAATTAATAAAACCCTTAAATAAATTAAGATAATATTTACCTTTCCTAAAGTTAAGCAAATAGTTAAGAGGATTCTTAAATAATGCCTTATTTATAAAAAAACTAAAGTATAATATTATAAACTATATAAATACTTATAACCCTAACTAATTGCCTTAAGACTATAAGACTTAATTATAATAGATTTTATTATAAAACTACCCCTATTATTAGACCTTACTATAAATATAGCTTATAATAGCATTCTAATTATTATTAATAAACTTACTAAATTTTCCTATTTTATTTTATATTAAAAAGCAATTAATATAAAAGAATTTTCCTATATCTTCCTATAGAATATTATTAATATATATAGCCTACTATTTAAGATTATCTTAAATAGAGGACTACCCTTTTTCTTAAAATTCTAATAATACCTTATAATAAGGATTGGATTAAACTATAAACTAAATACTATATAGAGACTTTAGGTTAATAGATAAATAAAGCAAATAAATTAAATTATTAAAACTTACCTTTATTACTATATTAACTACCTTTAGGATAATTAGGTTAAGAAGCTACCTACTATATAGCTAGCCTATAATACTATAACTAATAAAAGCATAAAAACTACACCTAGCTATATAAACTTTAGATTTACCCCTAATATATATAGAGAATTATAGAATAGACTTATTGCATTAATAGCTATATTTATATTAGACTAGCTTAAGAATTTATATAAAGAGCTACATACTAAACTTTCTTTTATATAAAACTAATATAAATAATACTATAACTAGAAAAGGCTAAAGGGACTAACCTTCTTAAAAGAAGATATAATACTCCTTATAATAAAGAATATTAATATAAAGTAACCTAATAAGAAGCTCGATTTTAAGTATATTAGCCCCTATAAAATCCTTAAAAAAATCTTAGAAAATAACTATAAATTAGACCTACCCTTAAAGGTTAGGATCTATTTAATCTTTTATATTTCCTTACTTAAATTAATAGAAAATACTATTATAGCTAGAATTAATAAAAACTAAAATATAAAAGTAGAAGCCCTTAAGGAATATAAAATAGAAAAAATCCTTAATATAAGAAAAGAAGATAATTCTATTAAATATCTAATTAAATAAAAAGGCTATAAAAATAATAAAAATATATAAGAATTATTAAAATACCTTACCTATTTATAATACCTTCTAAAGAACTTCTATTAATAATAATAAGATTAAAAATAGAAATATTAAAACCCTTTAAGGAACTCTAGTTAATAATACTTATAGTGCCTAGGGACTGCATAGCTATAGACTACTGCTCATCTAGAAGAGCCCCCTCTTAAGAATAAACGCTATCCTCCTTATCTAATTTAATTATCCCCTAAATAAATAAATTATTATTATAAGATTTTAATAATTTATATTACTTATATAAATAATTTAATTTAAATAAAACCTCTTGCAATTTTACCTTAATTCTCTTAATATTAAATTCTACCTTTTTCTATTAAATAATATTTTATAAAACTATAAAATTAAAAAGGAAAGAAATAAAAATAAAAAAAAGGGAATTTATAAAAAGTAATAATATTATTATTATTATAAGAATAATTATATTTAATATATACCTAATAATAAAATAACTTTTTAGCTATTTAATATACCTATTTATTCTTAAAATAATATAAATAAAGCATAATATTAATACTTTTAAAATTAATATATATAATAAGATTAAAATGCTTAAATTTAGATTTAAAAATGCAACCTAATATAATAATTAGTAAAATATAATATAAAATAATTAAAAGAATAAATTTAATTAATTATAAAAGAATTAAATAAAATTAATTTTAAGGCCTTAAAGATAAAATTAATAGAGAGGAGATATTATATTATAACCTATATTAAAATTAATATATATTATATACCTCTATTTATATTATATATTAATTATAATAAGTTTATTTTAATTTATTTTATAAATTTAAATAAATTAAGAAAAGGGTTTACTTTAGATTACTTAATAACCCCTAATAAACCCTAATACTATAAATACTATTTAAAATATTTATTACTAATAAATAGAAGGAAGCCCTTAAATTACTTTAGCTTTTAATATAATTACTTTACTTTAATTACCTTTAATACTCTTAAGTAATTAATACATTAAGCAACATAATATTTAACCACCTCTTTCTATATTGCTTAGCATAATGCCCTGGCCTCTCTGCTAATAATACCACAGAACGATCTCCGATCCTCTGCGCTAGACGTTGGGAACTGACCCGGACCGTTATAACGATTAAGAGAGTGATCTTTTAATAATTGGTTGAGTTTTTATGGGGGCCTTGTTATGTGAGGTGTTAGTCCGTTATGGGCCGTGATAAAAAAGTGCTTATTATAAGCGGCAATGAACTAGAATAGAGGTTAATAGGCTGCAGGTCTGGTTGCATAGAAATGCTCCTTACTAGCGATCGTAAGTCCTTTATTATATCGTACTGGCAGGAATACTTATCCTTCTTAAGCTTTATCTAGATAATTTTAATGCTGCCCAAAATATTAATACTAAGAATAAGGTACTCCTTAAGGGGGTTAGTAAGGGCCTTAAGCATGCTCTAAAACTTAATATAGGGGATAAGATAGTCCAGAAGTTTAAGATCGCGCTTCTTATCAAGAGGAACCAACTTCAGGCAGGCAATTCTAATAAAGGGAGGCACATCAAGATGCACCGATTCATTTAGCATACCACCTTTAGCCTTATAGGCCTCAGAGAGGATCTTACACAGCTCCTCATTACGGGCCAATAGCTCTTTCAAGTCGAAGGCGCGAGGAAGTGCAAGGTGTTGTTTCGATGGGTCCAAGGCCAACGGGACAACAGCGGCCAGGCCCACGAGGGCGAAGATGGCGAGATCAGAGCGCATCGTGACCAGGCCCAGGAAGGATAGGAACTGACTTGGGAGAATTGAGTCGAACTGGGAGGGGACACGGCGGTCAAAGTTCTTGATAGGGCTAATTGGCGATAATGGCAGGTTTAGTGAAGAGAGAGCGGTGTTATGTGGTTATATACGTAGCAAGGGATCGCGATCCATCAAGTGAGAAAGGTTCACTACCCGAGGCCTCCCCGCCGACTTGCATGCGGAATACAGAAGTCAGAGTCGACATACGTACCATGACAGCAAATGCCTTGTCATCCATTACATGAGAGTCCTCTAGCCCGAGAAGTGCCTTCGGACATTTATCGCGGCGGCTCATAGGGCTACTTCGAGGAGGGGCTTTTGCTAACTGCTCAGCCCCGTGGGGCTGCTACAGCTTGATTGAATGGGCCAATGCTTGAAAGCTGGGGCTTGGAGCTGACGGCAGATGCAGGGCGTGCCAACATGCGATTCGGATACATCGTGGCAGGGCTCCATGAGCAAGTTTGTTGATCCCGCTGTGAATATGGATCATTTGGCCCACTCCAGCCTCTCAAGCTTACTTTAACCCCCGGACAAGGCGCCCTGGTCGGTGAGAGTGATCGAAGATTCGTTTCGGCGCGCCTTGTTAGTTTGGTCACTGTCGAGCGAGCCAGTCTACTGGCCTTACGTGAGAAGTTTAAAGCCAAAGAAATATCTTGATATAGTCCCAAGTGTTAGACGCAAAAGCATATTGCTTCTATAGAGCCCATCGCGAGAATGGCATCAAGCAACCTCACAGTTCGACTGATCAGCCATCACCCAGGGCTGAGAAAGATCGGGTCCCACGAGTAATCCTTCCAGCCCCCCTTGGCAATTCTGACACGCTGGTACCATTGGATGCCAGCAAACCTCAGACGCTTATTCGCCAATGTGATTTTTCGCACTTGGGACTTTGGTACGGTTATTTTGATGGGGGCCATGAAAAGGGACCTTGGTTGCTTAGAAAGTTAGCGCCCTCGAATATGTTGTCGCCTGCCATCTCATCCGCCCGATGAGAACAAATCAACCATTGCCACGCGACGTATCCATAGTGGCAATGCACACATCATGGGCGATTTTGTTGAAGGGAATATTACATTAGGTACTCGATCAACGCATACTGTCGATCAAAGCGATAGATGCGGCCTTGTCAGACTATGTATCCGACTGCACCAGGTGACGAGAACGCTCTGTCAACGGGTAGACGAGTAGCCGCATGCCTAAATCTAAGAATAGTTGGACTCGATTCGAAAGGATTGCAGCGCACTTCACACCATGTAATACATATCTCGGTGCAATATCGGAGTCCAGAATATTGTATACTTCCACATTTTAATGCCGCAATGCGCGACGAGCCCTCAGAAGCCTACATCAAACAATTCTTCCAACCTCCTTCTAAAACTTCCTGAGTACGCTGCTTTATCTTCTTATTCCCGAAGAATAGGTTCAATGGGAATCCCCCCTTGTATGTTGGCGACCTGGGTGTATGGCATATTCAGACCCACGAAGTCGACCTGAACACCATGACTGCACCACCACAACACGATCTACCTTACATCACTGCATATATTGCTTTCTTGACTACTCACTGCTTATCCCTACCCCCTTTACCGTCGTATACTCGATCCTCTCACCAAGGTTCTGGCCTGACATCCAGTCTTCTGAGTGGCATTTTGCAGTCTGATCTGTCACGACTAAATTTGTTCCCCGTAATCGTATGGTCTTCAACGAAAAACTCAGTCAATAAGGTTCCATTTTCCACCTTGATGCTCGTGTTGAACAGTCGTGGAGAACCGAGAGTTAAACCTCCAGTTCCGTTTTCTATTTCGTTGTCTGTCACGCCCCCCGTCGGGATATAATACCTGGCATACCACATGAAGAACTGCGAGGCTCGTATAAGTTACTTTGGATCGTAAAGGAAAGTCTCAGAGGTACAAGCAGCTAACGTGCTCGACGTGTAATGAGTTCGTAGGGGCGTTGCCACCTTCAACTGGCTACATGTTGATGTTGGCCTCCTCTGCTCCCTAACGTTCCCCTTCGTCGACATTGAAGCCCGACTAATGACATGTAATCAATTCAAACTAATATTTCGGTTCACGATGTGACACATGATAGGCATCGAGGGTTTTTTTAGGCTGGAGTTTCCCGAGCAGTAAGGGAAGTGCATTAGTAGCTTATGACCTGAACAATTAACCTGGGACTCTTGAGCAACCTTTTCAGAAGGTCCTCAGTTTGATTTGACACAGCTACGAGATAGACACCATGAAACCAAATATCAATTGTACATGTAACCATACTGACTAAGGAGTAACGATTTTAACAACTTTCTCCATCTAAGTGAAAAGCATGTTCAGTGGTACGAGCTGAAGCTGACATTACTAGCCAGGTTGCGCGGGGCTGAGCTTTTGACGTGGTCGTCATCTCAGATGGAATCAAGACTAGGGGACTTTTCTGGAGAGCAAGTTGCTTGAGAAAGGTTTACCCCCCCCCGGCCAAAAAAAAAAAAAAAAAAGGTTCTTCAAGCGATCTAAAGCACATTAGAGCATACCTATCCGTCTTGAGCAACCTTGCCTACGTTCATATCTAGGTTGTAACCTAATGCCAGTCAGCAACTACCTATAAGGAAGGACCACCTCGATAGGATGACAGGCAAGTAGGTATCTACCTTGTCATAACTCACATAGGTAAGAAGGATCGTAGTTAACTTAATAAAACTGCCCAAGCCCGAACCACTCCGCTTAGATAGATACATTTAGGTAAAGGCGCTCATCGGATGCCCAAACTTGAATGCCGCACCGCGAGAACTATCTGAGACCTGACGATGAGTTGACGGGTTTCGGTGGCATGACAGTTACCGGATGCCTGTTTGGGTCGTAATTCCGTTAAGTCCAGGCACAATGCAATGGGGAGTCCTGGCCGCTCAATACGAAGTACGAAGTAAAGTTTTAAGTCATCACCAGAGGTCGCACCGACGACGAATGTTAGCTCGAAACTTCCTGGTAGTTGTTAAGCAGGAGACATGATAGGTGATCGACGCGCTGATAAGACGTTTGATTTCATTTATTAAAAGAAACGCGTGGATTAACAGAACTGCATTATAGAACTGCAGATTCCGGCCAAATATTGAGCAATCTGACGTTGCGATACTAACCACTTCCGTCTGTAACGTGCTAACTTTGATTATCATCGGGACTTGCACGTACATGGATACCCTAGAGGTGCGGAACTCGGCTCGCTTGCGGAGTCCGAAGTTTCACGTGTTTAACGGATTTAAAGCTTCATGTTCCCGCATTTAGAACCACTTTCCTCAAACATCCAACTTCCTCGCAAATCGTCTATCCATACACCGTACGCACCTAGGTACACACTGAACGACAAGCTGCACTAACAATATTTCCATCATGGCTATGAGAGCTCTGGTAGTAGGCGGAACCAGCGGCATCGGCTATGCCATTGCTTGCCGCATTACTTTCAAGTCTAGAGCCTTATCTATTATTATTAGCAGTCATATTAAACCGAAGGATATCCCTTATGCTAATATTGAGTTCCGCTAGTTAGATATATTATTAATGCACTTTATTAAGCAGTATATAGATCTATATAAATTAACTATAGATTAAAAGCTAGACTATAACGGTCTAGGTTAATTCCTAATATCCAGCGCAGAGGATCGGAGATCGTTCTATAGTATTATTAATAGAGAGGCTAGGGCATTATATTAAGCAATATAAAAAGATAATTAAATATTATATTATTTAATAATTAATTATTAAGAATATTAAAAATAATTAAAATAAAATAATTATATTAAAAGCTAAAATAATTAATTTTTATTTATTATAATAATAATTATATTTATATAAAAAGTAATTCTTTTTTTAAATTATAATTAAAAGAATAATCCTTTTTTTAGATTATAATTAAGAAAGTAATCCTTTTTTTAGATTATAATTAAAAGAATAATCCTTTCTTTAAATTATAATTAAGAAAATAATCCTTTCTTTAAATTATAATTAAGAGAGTAATTCTTAATAATTAGTGCAATTTTTATAGAATATATTTATATAATATATTAGTTTATTATAGGCTATAATATAATATCTCCCTTTTATTAGTTTTATTCTTAAGGCTATATTTATAATTTTATAATTTAATAATAATTAATTAAATTTCCCTTTTTTATTATTTTTTCCCTTATAGTTATATTAATAGGATATTAGATTATATATTTAAAGTAAAATCTAAAAAGGCTTTTAAATATAATTCCTTAATTTATTTTTTTAAGCTAAATTCTTATCTTATTAATATACTTTATATATATTGCTTTAAGTATAAGCTATAGCTAGAATGCAAAATAGATAATTTAGGTTAAATTAATTAGTATAAAGAGTATATATCTTATAGATATATTTATAATAATATTTTAGTGGCTTTATTTTATAAGTCTTTATTTTTTCTTCTTTTTATTATTTTTATATATTAATATTTTTTATTTATAATAAATAAGCTTATAAAGTAATAGAAAAAGCTTAAGGAGGATAAGGAGTAAGTAGGGGAATATATTTTTATTCTTTATTCTTAATTAATTAAGCTTTAGTTATTATTAGTAATAATTATAAGCTAGCTGGCTTAGATTTATAGGATTAAGAAGAGGGTAAAGAAAAAGGGGTCTAAATTATTTAAGCAGGGTATATAGGAATTAGATAAGGAGGATACTATTTTTCCTTCCTTAGAGGCTTATAAAGGTTAGATAGTGTGGCAGTGGAAAATAACGATTAGCGGAAATAAACGGTTATGGGGCCTAGAGGATTTTTATTGGCTGATGGATTTTTAGCTGGTCCGTGCGCCTGGCTGCAGTTAGCCAGCTTCAGTATAAAGGGGAAGGATTCCCCTATTAGGAGGAGGACTTCCTTAATGTGCATTTTCCCCCTAAAGAATTAAAGTTTATTTATCTTATTTAAAATATTATTATTATCTCTTATTAATTAATTATTTAGTTCTATTTTATCCCTATTAGCTATAAGCCCTAATTATATCTATTTTAGCATTTTCCTATAAAAAACCCTCTTTTCCTTTAATCTTGCCCCCTCCCTTTATTACCTACCCTATATACTATTTTATAGGTTATAATATTATATAATTATATTATATTCCTTATTAAATTTAGAGATTATATTAAGGAAATAAACTGCCTTTATAATTAAAACTAATTAATTAGAAAAATAATAATACTTTTAAACTATTACTAAAAAACCTAAATATAAAGAGAGAGTAAGAAATAGTGTAAAAGCCCTTTATATAAAATAATAAAAGTTCTCTTGCAAATAAC
>WMHX01000128.1:0-16078 GCA_013420875.1 Thelonectria rubi
GGCCCTACTTTCCTATTATAGCTATTACTATTTAATTAGGCAATTAATATTTTCTATTTTTAGATATATTAAAAATTTTATATTATATATATTCTAAAGTATTATATATTCTAAATGCAGATTATATATTCCTTANNTTATATTATTATAATTATTATTAATATACCTTTTATTTAATATATATATTATTATATATAGATTAATAATAGTTAAGAAATTATCTATAAATAATAAGGGTTTTTCTCTTTTTATTTATAATTATTTATTATTAATTTAATATTTTTTTTTAATTAATTAAGATAATCTTTATATTATTATAATTATCTTAATTTATTAATTCTTAATATCTAATTAGAATATTTATATCTTTTTATTTTATCTCTTAAACTTCCTTTAAAGCTTCCCTTTATTACCTTTTACTATTTCTTATACCTTTTTAAAAAAGGTATTTAATATATTTAAATTATTATTTATTTAATTTTTAAATTATAATAAAATATAAAATATTCTTATAATCTATATAGATTATAACCTAATAGTAATTTCTAAGGAGGTAATATTAGAATTCTTTAAAGATATTAATAATAATTAGGAACTCTTTATTATAAATTAAATAATTAAATTCTATTTTATATATTTTATAAAAATAAAATATAATAAAATATAAAATTCCTTTATTATTTTATTATTTAATTTAAATATTTAAAATAAAATCTAAAGTATTTATTTTAAATTTAATAAATTATTTAAAATTAAATATTTTAAATATTAATTTATTAAAAATAAAGTTTTTAATATATTTAAATATTTTTTAAATCTTAAAAAGCTTTAAAAACTTCTAATCTTTTTATATAAATTCTAAAAATAATATAATAATTTTATTAAAATTCTTAAGGAATTATTAATAATAATTAATAAATTTAAGAAATATTTATATTATCTTAATTATTATTAATATAAATTAATTTCTAATTATTTAAATTCTTTTTAAATCTATTTTAATTTTATTATAAAAAATAATATATTCTAAAAATTCTATTTTTAAGATATAAAAATAATTCTTTTTAGATTTAATTAATAAATTTATATTTTATAGGGCTTATAATATTATATAAATATATTTTATATATTTTTATTCTATTTTAAAAAAAGTAAAGATATTATTAAAATAATATATTATAAATATATTAAAATGCTTATATAATATATTATTAATTATTTATTAAAATATAATTAATATACTAATAAAATTAAAAAATATAATAAAATATTTAAATAATTTATATTTTATTTTAAAAGTAATTATTTATTTATATATTTTCTTAATATAAATAAAATTATAAATTCTTTTTAGATTAAATATAATAAAATATTTTATTTTATAAAATTAATCTTTTAATTTATTAATTAAAAATAATAATATTTAATCCTTAATTATTATATTATTAAATATATAATAATTTATAATAAATATAATAGTCCGGTTCAATTCCTAATATAGAAACCTAGAAAGGGTCATTCTGGGTTTTATTAGCGGAGAGATTAGGGCATTAAAGGCAATTAAGCAATAAGAGAGTAAATAAATATTATATTGCTTAATAGTTAATTACTAGGAGTGCTAAAGGTAATTAAGGTAAGTAATTATAGATCTTTTAGGTAATTAATATAAAGTGGTTATATTAAAAGCTAAAGTAGCTTAAGGGCTTCCTCCTATCTACTAATAATAAATATCTTTAAGTAGTATTTATAATATTAGGGTTTATTAGGGGTTACTAAATAATCTAGAGTAAACCCTTTCCTTAATTTATTTAGGTTTATAAGGTAAATTAAAATAAACCTATTATAATTAATATATAAATATAGGTAAGGGCATATAATATATATTAGTCCTAATATAGGCTATAATATAATATCTCCCCTCTATTAATCTTATCCTTAAGGCCTTAAAGTTAATCTTGCCTAATTCTTTTATAATTAATTAAACTTATTCCTTTAATTATTTCGCATTATATTTTACTAATTATTATATTAAATTGCATTTCTAAATCTAAATCTAAGCATTCTAATCTTATTATATATATTAATTCTAAGGGTATTAATATTATACCTTATTTATATTATTTTAAGAATAAATAGGTATACTAAATAGCTAAAAAGTTATTTTACTATTAGGTATATATTAAATATAATTATTCTTATAATAGTAATAATATTATTACTTTTTATAAGCTCCTTTCCTTTTATTTCTATCTTTTTCTTTCTTAATTTTATAATTTTGCAAAATATTACTTAATAGAAGAAGATAGAATCTAATATTAATAGAATTAAGGTAAAGTTATAGGAGGTTTTAGCTAAATTAAATTATTTATGCAAGCAGTGCGAGTTATTAAAGTCTTATAATAGTAATTTATTTATTTAGGGGATAATTAAATTAGATAAGGAGGATAGCATTTATTCTTAAGAGGGGGCCTTACTAGATGAGCAGTAGTCTATTAGGGCTGCGCAGTCCCTGGGCGCTATAGGTATTATTAACTAGAGTTCCTTAAAGGGTTTTAATATTCCTATCTTTAATCCTATTACTATTAATAGAAGTTCTTTAGAAGGCGCTATATATAGGTAAGGTATTCTAATAATTCCTATATATTTTTATTATTTTTATAGCCTTTCTATTTAATTAAGTATTTAATAGAGCTATCTTTTTTTCTTATATTAAGGATCTTTTTTACTTTATATTCCTTAAGGGCATTTACTTTTATATTTTAGTTTTTATTAGTTTTAGCTATAATAATATTTTCTATTAATTTAAATAATAAAATATAAAAGATTAGATAGATCCTAATTTTTAATAGTAGGTCTAATTTATAGTTATTTTTTAAGATTTTTTTAAGGATTTTATAGGGGCTAATATATTTAAAATTAAGCTTTTTATTAAGTTGCTTTATATTAATATTCTTTATTGCGAGGAGTATTATATCTCCCTTTAAGAAGGTTAGTCCCTTTAACCTCTTCTAATTATAGTATTATTTATATTAATTCTATATAAAAGAAAGTTTAATATATAATTCTTTATATAAATTCTTAAGCTAATTTAATATAAATATAGCTACTAGTGCAATAAGTCTATTCTATAATTCTTTATAAGTATTAAGAGTAAATCTAAAGTTTATATAATTAAGTATAATTTTTATATTTTTATTAATTATAGTATTATAGGCTAATTATATAATAAATAGCTTTTTAATCTAATTATTTTAAAAGCAATTAATATAATAGTAAAAATAGGTTTTAATAATCTAATTTATTTACTCTATTTATTTATTAACCTAAAGTCTTTATATAGTATTTAATTTATAGTTTAGTCTAATCCTTATTATAAAGTATTGCTAGAATTTTAAGAAAAAGGGTAGTCCTTTATTTAAAATAATCTTAAATAGTAGGCTATATATATTAATAATATTCTATAGGAAGATATAGGAAAATTCTTCTATATTAATCGCTTCTTAATATAGAATAAAATAGGAAAATTTAATAAGTTTATTAATAATAACTAAAATACTATTATAGGCCATATTTATTGTAGGGTCTAATAATAAGGGTAGTTTTATAATAAAGTCTATAATAATTAAGTCCTATAGTCGCTCTAAGACCGGTTAGGGTTAGAGATATCTATATAGCTTATAGCATTATGCTTTAGTTTTTTCGCAAATAAGGTATTATTTAAGAATCCTCCTAACTATTTATTTAACTTTAGGAAAAGTAAATATTATTTTAACTTATTTAAGGGTTTTATTAATTCTTTAGTATTTATAGAGTTAGTATTTATAGAGTTAGTATTTATAGATTTTATATATAAGCTATTTATATAGCTCCTCTAGTATATATTATTTATTAGTATTCTTAAATTTAAATTGCTTTTAATTATATTTTAGGATTTATTATAATAATAAATTTCCCTATTCCACTATAAAAGTTATTATATTCTATATAATTATAAGGTACTATTTTAAGCATTTAAGGCATTTATTAATAATATTTTAAATAATCTTATTAATTTTATAAAAATTATAATTTTATTATATCCTTTATATTATTATTTACTAATTCTTATTATATAATAGGGAATTATAAATATTAATTGCAATTTATTATTATACTATTAGGGGTATATAGATTTAAGGGCCTATTATAGGGTATTTATTCTTTCTTAGGGTTAGATTATTAATTATATAGTCTATTCTAATCTATCCTTAATAGTATTGCTTAATAAGTTTAAAATATTAGGATTTTAATAGTAATTTCTAGGTAATAGTAATATATTTCTATTTAAAGTATCCTTTAGGAGTAAGGTATAAGAATTACTTTTTAATCTTTACTTTTTTAATATTAAAATTAATTTTTTAATTAATAATATTAGCTTATTTATTCTTAAAGCCTTTTTTATACTTAATAATATAATTAAATTTAAAAAGGTATTTAATATATTTAAATTATTATTTATTTAATTCTTAGGTTATAGTAAAGTGCGAGATATTCTTATAGTCTATATAGACTGCAATTTAATAATAGCTTCCTAAAAGGTAGTATTAAAATTCTTTAAAAATATTAATAATAGCTAGGAACTCTTTATTATAGATTAAGTAATTAAATTCTATTCTATATATTTTATAGGAATAGAATATAATAAAATATAAGAGTCTTTTATTATTATACTATTTAATTTAGGCATTAAGGGTAAAGTCTAAAATATCTATTTTAAGTTTAATTAATTATTTAGGATTAAATATCTTAAGTATTAATTTACTAAAAATAAGGTCCTTAATATATTTAAAGGCTTTCTAGATATTAAATAGCTAAAAAAACTTTTAGTCCTTATATATAAATTCTAAGAGTAATATAATAATCTTATTAAAATTCTTAAGAAATTATTAATAATAATTAATAAATCTAAGAAATACTTATACTTTTTTAATAATAGTTAATATTAGCTAGTCCTTAATTGCCTAAATTTTCTTTAGGTCTATTTTAATCTTATTATAAGAGATAATATATCCTAAAAATTCCACTTTTAAGGCATAAAAATAACTTTTTTTAGGTTTAATTAGTAAATTTATATTTTAGAGGGCTTATAGTATTATATAGATATATTCTATATATTCTTATTCTATTTTAGAAAAGATAAGAATATTATTAAAATAGTATACTATAAATATATTAAGGTGCTTATATAATATATTATTAATTATCTGCTAGAATATAATTAGTATATTAATAAGTCTAAAGGGCATAATAAGGTATTTAAAAAGTCTATATTTTATTCTAAAGGTAATTATTTATTTATATCCCTCCTTAATGCAGATTAAGTTATAAGCTCCTTTTAGATTAAGTATAATAAAGTATTTTATTCTATAGAATTAATCCTTTAATTCGCTAATTAAAAGTAATAGCATTTAATCCTTAATTATTATATTATTAAGTATATAATAGTCTATAATAAGCTAGAATTTATTATTCTTTTTAGGAATAAATATAATTAAATAGCCTATAAATAATTTTAATATTTTAATATATTTTTTTCTTAATATATTTTTAAGGTAAGTCTTAAGCTTATATAGCTATATTTTATTAAGGTTATAAATCTTATAGAATTTAATTATAATTCTATTTTTAAGCTATATTTTATAGTCCTAATTTATATATAATAGTAGATCTATTTCTATTTCTTTAGTAAATAGTCTTTTATAGACTTAATATTATATTAATATATTTTATAGTCTATTATTATTATTAAATGCCTTTTATTTAAGGTTATTATTTAGGTATATAAATTATTATTTAAGGAGTGCAATTATTTATTGCATTTATTATATTTAGCCCTTTTTATATTAATATCTAGTTCCTTTTAGAGGTATTAATTCCTTAGTAGGTTAGGGAGTGTCCTTATATTAACTCTATTTATCTTCTCTATCCTTTTTAATAAAAGGTTAAGATCTTATATTATATAGTAAATTATAATTAGTATTACTAGCTATATTACCTTAAAAGGCTTATATTTAGCTAATATACTAGCTAATAAGGGGGTTATAATAATATAGCTATAAATAACCTAAGATTAGGTTATATATATAGAGAGGTATAATATTAAAATAAATACTTTAGTTTTATCCTTTAATAAATACCTTAAGGTAATTAATCTTATAAGTAATTAATCTATTTTTATATTAAAATTAATTTCCTTTAATATTATAAATTAGGTATAATTTATCCTTATCCTTTTATAATAGCTAGAAATAATTAATAATTTAAGGGTTAATAATATTTATTTTAGCTCTATTATCTACTTAAGTAATAAATTATTTACTTTTAATTTATACTTATAATATTATTTATTATTTTAATATATTTAGGCTCTATATTGCACCTAGAGCTCTTTATAAAGGTTTTATAATTTCCTCTAGCTCTTGCCAGTCTTATAGCTCTTCTATAGGCAGTATTTATTATTTTTTATTAGTTTGCTAGCTTATTATAGCTATTTTGCAATCTTTATAGCTTCTACTATCTTTAAGGGGCAGACTATTTATAATTATATAGATTATTATATACTTTATTAGTACTAATTAGTAATTTTTTCTTATTTATATTATTTATATTTTAAGAATTTATAATTAAATATATTATTTATGCTATTTATATATTTCTAAGGGAATAATTTATTATATTATATAAGGATATTAACCTTTAGGTATTATAATCTCTAAATATTTTATTAGGTTATTAGGTTATTAATATAATATTATTATTTTAAAGTATAGCTTCTTAAGCATTCTAGGTAATAGTTATTTGCAGTTTAATTAATAAGGTATATTATATAATTATAATTAAAATATAAAATCTATAAAATAGTATAATAATTTAGATATATTATTAAAAGGATAGGTATATTATCTAGGTATAGTATAGGCGCTTCCTTATAGTATATTACTTTTTGCATAATTCTATATATATAGAAGTTTTCTATATTAAGGTCCTATCCTTTTTATATTGCCTAGTGGATTAGGTTTTAAGAGGTATTATTATTATATAAATTAAAGTCTAAAAGCATTTTATTATTTATAATATTATTTTCCTAAGTATCTTTAGTTTTCTCTAGAAAGATATATTAATATTAAATATTTAGTTCTAATATTATAGCTTAATTATAATCTTTAATTATTAAGAATAGTGCCTTATTATTAGCTCTAAATATTACTTATTATCTTTTAATTAAGTTAATTAGTTCTTTATTTATAGGGCTAAGGTTTATTATTTTTTATATAATAATATATTCTTATTAATAAATATTTATAATATTATTTTACTATTATTTAGTTTTTTATTAAATATTGCTTAATGCTTTATTACTTAAAATAGAATTAAATTCCTATTTATTATTAAATTATATAGTTATAATAAGTATTTTATTGCTTAATTTTAGGTTTATAGAGAGTTCTTTAGGAATAGGTCTTTAGGTAAGGTATTTAGCAATATCTCTTTAGATAGCTTATTAGGTATAGATCTATTAGAATATAGAGTAATTATTTAATTAAGCTTTATTATAATCTTTATAGAGCGCTTAGCTATTAAGCTAGATTAATCCTTTAGGGGTTCCTATTTTATTATATTCTTATTGCATTATTGTAATTATATACTTATTATTGCCTTAAGGCTTATTAGGATAATAGCTATTATCCTTATTATCTTTATGCATAAAGTAGGCATTATTATAATAAGTTATTTAGTAAAGTGATTTATATTTAATTTTATTCTTAGCGGCTAGTTTAATTATTAGTTAAAATCCTCCCTATCTATATATAATAGCTTTAAGGGCTTATTTAATAAGTATAGATTTAAACTTTCTATTAGTTTTATTAGGGTTTTAATATTTATATTTAATATGCCCTTTCTTATTGCAATCTTAATAAATAATCTATAAGAAATCTTATTAAATTGCTCTAATTTCTATTAGACCTATATATATCCCTATAAAAGTATTACTATTTTATTATTTTTAGTTCTTTCCCTTGCCTCCTTAATATCAATTTAGGTAATAAGGGTTATAGGGGGTATTATATCTAGTTTAGTATTCTTAAGATTTCTCTTTCTTATATTTATATTATTATTTATTAATCTTAATAGTTATAGTAATATATTTAGTAAGGGTATTAAGTTATTTAGTTTTAAAGATCTTATCCTTAATTTCTTCCTTTAGTCTTTTATAAAAGATCTTAATAAATATATTATTATTTTATTTAAATTTAATTATAATTTAGCAAAAAGTAATAATATAAATAGTAATAAATCTAGTTTATTTAATCTTATAGATATTAGTAGCTATATATTATTCTTTATTAATTATTCTAAATATATCCTTAAGTATAATTTTAAAATTATTCTATTCTAAAAAGATATTAATAATTTCTTAATTCTATATAACCTTATTATTATATTTAAGGTAGTCCTTTATAATAAATTTAAATTAGGTAGTTATAGTGCCTTCTATATAATTATAGATATATATAACCCTTTTTTTAATTAAAATAAGCTTATATAAGAACTATTAGAAATATATCCTAAAATAAGTAATAAAGGGTATTATATTTTTAGAGCTTTTATTAAATAGTTCTAATTAAAAAGGTTTAATTACTTTATTAGGGTTATATTCTATCTTATAAGCTTAAATAGGGGTTTAAGCCTGCAATTAAGTATATAGCTCTTAGACTATTACTTGCAATTATTAGACTTTAGTAGTAACCTCTATATTAATTAGGGGGATATTATATATAGAAAGTGCATTATTTAATGCAGAGCTTAGGGTATTAATAGATTAGGTTTTAAATATACTTGCAATAATATAATATTACTTAAAGTTAATATAATAACCTTTTAAATAAGAGCTTTTAGTATATAATAATCCAGTTTAATTCTTAATATAGAAACCTAAAAAGAGTTATTTTAGGTTTTATTAGTAGAGAGATTAGGGCATTAGAGGCAATTAAGTAATAAAAGAGTAAATAAATATTATATTATTTAATAATTAATTATTAGGAGTGCTAAAGGTAATTAAAGTGAGTAATTATAGGTCTTTTAGGTAATTAATATAAAGCGGTTATATTAAAAGTTAAGGTAGCTTAAGGGCTTTCTCCTATCTACTAGTAATAAATATCTTTAAATAGTATTTATAATATTAGGGTTTACTAGGGGTTATTAAGTGATCTAGAGTGAACCCTTTCCCTAATTCACTTAGGTTTATAAGGTGAATTAAGGTGAACCTATTATAATTAGTGTATAAATATAGGTGGGGGCACGTGATATGTGTTAGTCCTAACACGGGCCGTGATAATAAATTAAAATTTATTATTTTTTTTTAAAAATAAATATAATTAAATAGCTTATAAATAAATTTAATATTTTAATATATTTTTTTTTAATATATTTTTAAGGTAATTCTTAAATTTATATAATTATATTTTATTAAAATTATAAATTTTATAGAATTTAATTAAGATTTAATTTTTAAATTATATTTTATAATTTTAATTTATATATAATAATAAATCTATTTTTATTTTTTTAATAAATAATTATTTATAGATTTAATATTATATTAATATATTTTATAATTTATTATTATTATTAAAATCTTTCTATATAAAGTTCTTATTTATTTATATTAATTATTACTTAAAATATATAATTTATTATTATATTTATTATATTTAGCCTTTTTTATATTAATATTATATCCCTTAAGGAGATTATATATTTTTTATAGATTAAGGAATATTTATATATTTATTCTTTTTATTTTTTTTAATTTCATTAATAAAAAATTAAAATTTTATATTATTTATAGAATTATAATTATTATTATTAATCATGTTATTTTAAAAGGTTTATATTTAATTAATATATTAATTAATAAGGGGGTTATAATAATAAAATTATAAATAATTTAAAAATAAATTATATTTTTAAAATAATATAATATTAAGGTTAATATCTTAATTCTTTCTTTTAATAAATACCTTAAGGTAATTAATCTTATAAATAATTTATTTATTTTTATTTTTAAAGGGTTTTCCTTTTATATTATGCATTTTATAGGGTTTATTTTTATTCTTTTATAATAATTTAAAATAATTAATAACTTTTAAGTTAATAATATTTAATTTTATTTTATTATTTATTTAAATAATAAATTTTTTTATTTAATGTATATTTATAGTATTATTTATTATTTTAATATATTTAGGCTTTAAGTTATATATAAAGCTCTTTATAAAAGTTTTATAATTTCTTTTAGCTTTTATTAGTCTTATAGCTCTTTTATAAGTAATATTAATTATTTTTTACTAGGAATATTAAGCTATTAAGCTATTTTTATATTCTTTAGTTTTATTTTAGAGTATAGGTTTATATTTGTTTAGCCTTTTTTAAGTATTCTTATATTTATATATAGATTTTTTATTATTTATATATTTAGTATTTTTTATATTAATAGTATTTTAGGTTATAGTCTTTATTTATATATAATTTAGGGTAAAGATTCTCTCTTTTTTTAAGAATATAAATTTTAAAATTAATAAATTACTATTTATTTTATTTATTTATAAGGTTATTTATTATATATTATTCTATAATAAGATATATTCCTATTTATATAGGGAAATAATTATTAACTGCCTTCTTATTTAGGTAAAGGGTATAATTATTATTAATATATAAGACTTATAAGAGTTTATAGTAGTCTTTATATATTATAATGCATGTTAATGCATTTCCTTCTTAAGGTTTATTATTCTATAAATAATATATATTATTTAGGCTAATTCTATAAATATAAAAATGTTTTATATTTATATTTTATCTTTATATAATAATAGTATAAATTAAATATTATTTTAATATTATAATTTAATTATTTAGTAGTTTAGATCCCTTATTATTATTTATATTTAAGTAAATATCTTTAAGTTTAATAATAAATTTAAATTATTATATTTATTGCGCTTTATAGGGCATAAAATAAAATTATAATTCTTCTTTTAATTCCTTAATAATATTCCTTTATTAGATTTATTTAATAAATGCATTATTTAGTAATTATAAGTAGTCTTGCAAGAGGTTATTATAAGTAGCTAGTTTAGGTATATTTATAGTGCTATTATACTATTACTTAGCTTTTTATAGAATCTTATTACGTATATTATTACTAAAAATAAATTTAATCTCCTATTTATTATTAAATTAAATAATTATAATAAATATTTTACTATTTAGTTTAAATATAATAAAAGGTCTTTTAGGGATAGGCTTTTATATAACGTTTTTATTAATATACATTAATTCTTTTAGTATTTTAATTTTATTATACTTAGCTTATATTATTATAAATATATATTAATCTTAATATTATAATTTATTAAGGTAATAATTATTATTCTTATTATTTTTATATAAAAAGTAATTATTATTATAATATACTATTTAATAATATAAGGTATAGCTTATTTTTAGTTTATTATTATTAGCTTACTTTATAGTGCTTTATTTAGTAATAGTTACTTGAAGAGTCCTTCCTTTTAAAATAGGCTTATATTTCTAATTAATCTTATTAAGGTTTTAATATTTATATTTAATATATCCTTTTTTTTATAATTCTAATAAATATATTTTAAAAAGTCCTTTTAAATAGCTTTAAATTCTATAGAATTATTATAAATTTTAATTATAATATTAAGCTATTATTATTATTAAGCTCTTTAGTTTATATTATATTATAATTATTAATAATAATTATTATTTTTAATATTTAAATATATTTTACATTATTAGGAGTATTATTAATTATTAATCTTAATTATTTAGGCAATATAATTAATAAGAGTATTAGGTTATTTATCCTTATAAAGTTCTTTTTAGATTTATTGCTTAAGTTTATTAAAGAGGAGTAATATAAGAATATTTTAATTTTAGGGTAGTTAAATTATAAGTTAGATAAATTTTATTTTATAATTTAAAGTAGATTTTATTTGTTTAAATTATTTAATTAATTTTTAACTTTAGATTTTTTATTAATAGTTTTAAATGCTTATTAGAGTTCTTACTTAAAGATATTAAAGCTTATATAAATATATATAATATAATTAATTATTTTATTTTATTATTAATTTCTTATTATAATTATATATAATAAGCTTAATTTATTTAATAGTATTATTAATAAATTATCTTATAATATAATAGATTTTAATAGATTTATTTAGAAATTAAATAGGGTAATATAAAAAGAAGATTTTAAGGGTAATGATAAGTATTTAAAGCTTATATATAATATTATTAAACTTTTTAAATATAATTAGCTTAAAGATTTCTTTAGGGTCTTATTTAATAATAGTAATAATAATAAAATTATAAATTAAATTATATTATAGATTCTATTATTCTTATTAAATATTAAGGACTTTATTAATCTATTTATAGAGTTTATTAATATAGAGATTAAGAATATAGACTTTACTTTTATATTAGATCTATATATTATATAGGGCAAAATAAAATTATTTATAATCCTTATTAGAGAGGGTATTATAATTATTTATCTTAATATTAATAGGGGGTCTAATAAGTAGTTATTTATTAGTAGTAATATTTTACTATTATTAAAAAGGAGCTATTATTTGCAATAAGATATTATTTAAAGGTAATATAATAATCTTGTAAATAAAAGCTTTTAATATATAATAATCTAGATTAATTCCTAATAAAATATTCTAAAATCTATTTATATTATTTATTAATAAAGAGGCTAAGGTATTATATTAAATAATATAAAGAGGTAATTAAATATTATATTACTTAATAATTAATTATTAAGAGTACTAAAGGTAATTAAAGTAAAGTAATTATATTAAAAGCTAAAGTAATTATATTCTATTTAATACTAAATAAATATATTTATATATATATTACTTTTAGGAGTTAATTATAATTAATTTAAATTAAATTGACTTAGTTTAATTTATATAATTACATTAAATTAAACTAATTTAGTTTAACTTATATTTAGTAGTTTATATTTATAGGTTATATTTTATAGGTATAGGGTTCTACTATAATTAACTGCCTGGTCCCCTATGGGGTTATAGCATAGGCCATAATAGTGCCTTTTAGAGCTTTAGTATAATAGTTTAGATTAATTCCTAATAAATATCGTAAAGGTTATTTATAGTATTATTAGTAGAGAGATTAGAGCATTAAATTAAATAATAAAGAGTAAATAAATATTATATTACTTAATAATTAATTATTAGGGAAGTTAAAGGTAATTAAGGTAAAATAGTATTATTAAAAGCTAAAATAGTTAGTTTCTATTTATTATAATAATAATTATATTTATATAATTATATAAATTATAATTAAAAGAGTAATCCCTTTTTTAGATTATAATTAAGAGAATAATCCTTTTTTAAATTATAATTAAAAAAGTAATCTTTTTTTTAGATTATAATTAGAAGAATAATCCCTTTTTTAGATTATAATTAAGAAAATAATCCCTTCTTTAAATTATAATTAAAAGAATAATCCCTTTCTAATTAGTAGAGTTTTTATAAAGTATAGTTATATAGTATATTAATCTATTATAAGCTATAATATAATATCTCCTTTTTATTAATTTTATCCTTAAGGCTATATTTATAACCTTATAATTTAATAATTAATTAATTAAATTTCCTTTTTTTAATTATTCTGTTTTTATAATTATATTATTAAAATATTAAATTATATATTTAAAGTAAAATCTAAAAAGGCTTTTAAATATAATTCTCTAATTTATTTTCTTAAATTAAATTCTTATCCTATTAATATATCTTATATATATATTACTTTAAATATAAATTATAGCTAAAATGCAAAATAAATAATTTAGGTTAAATTAGTTATTATAAGGAGTATATATTTTATAGGTGTATTTATAATAATATTTTACTAATTTTATTTTATAGATTATCCCTTTTTATTATTACTTTATTTTAATATTTCTTTTTATAATAAATAAATTTATAAAATAATAAAAAAACTTAAAGAGAATAATATAAAAGCCCTTTATATAAAATAATAAAAGTTCTCTTATAAATAACTCCTTTAATATTTATCTAATAAAATAATAAACTTAACTATTAAAATTATAAAAATCTAAGGATTATAATAATATATTTTATAGTTTTTATATTTTATTAGTTAAAAGATATTAAAAGAATATTATATACTTGCCTAATTAGGCAATATATTGCTAGAATAGGCAAATAGGTCTAATAGCTAAATATTATATTAGAAATACTATATTGCACTATTCTCTTATTAAGGCCCCACCTTCCTATTATAGCTATTACTACTTAATTAGGTAATTAATACCTTTTATTTCTAGATATATTAAAAATTTTATATTAAATATATTCTAAAGTATTATATATTCTAAATGCAGATTATATATTTCTTATTAATTTATAATAAGAATTCCTTATATTATTATAATTATTATTAATATATTTTTTATTTAATATATATATTATTATATATAAATTAATAATAATTAAGAAATTATTTATAAATAATAAGGGTTTTTCCCTTTTTATTTAGAATTATTTATTATTAATTTAATATATTTTCTTTTAATTAATTAAAATAATCTTTATATTATTATAATTACCTCTATTTATTAATTCTTAATATTTAATTAGAATTTTTCTATCTTTTTATTTTATTTCTTAAACTTCCTTTAAAGCTTCCCTTTATTACTTTTTACTATTTTTTATATTTTATTAAATTATAAGCCTAGGTTTTACACTTAAGAGCTTTTAAGGAGTATTTTTATATTATTTTTATTAATTTTTATTAGCCTTTTTCCCTAAAAATTTAATTTTTCTAATTTTCCTTTATTTTTATTATATTTCTCTTTACTCCTCTAATTTTTATTTAATTATCTTATTATTAAATTATAATTAATCTAAACTGCCTAAAATACTTTAATAGGGAAAATAACACAACTACACAACACCACGACCCGTGAGATGGCGTGTAGGGTAGGTAGTGGAGGGAGGGAGCGAGACCGGAGGAAAAGAGGGTTTTCTGCAAGAAAACGCTAAAATAAATATAGCTGGGGCTTATAGCTAATAGGGATAAAATAGAACTAAGTAATTAATTAATAAGAGATAATAATAATACTTTAAATAAAATAAATAAACTTTAATTCTTTAGGGGGAAAATATATACTAAAAAAGTCCTCCTTTTAGTAGGGAAATCCTTCCCCCTTTATATTAAAGCTAGCTAATTATAATTAGATATATAAACTAATTAAAAATCTATTAGCTAATAAAAATCTTTTAGGCTTTATAATTATTTATTTCTATTAATTATTATTTTTTATTATTATAAACCTTTTTATAAAAAATAATTTTTATTTTTAAGATTTAAATTCTTTATAATATATTAAAATTAATCTCCTTAATTTTATTATTCCTTTATATTTATTTCTTTAAATAGAGCCCTTAATCTATTTAATTACCTCCCTAAAAGTAAGGTTCTTTTTATTAAAAGAAGCTTAATTATTCCTTTAGCTAGATTAATAAGCCTAATTTATTATTAATTAAGCCTAATTTATTTTTAATTAAATTTAATTTAATTTAACAGGATTAAAGCATTCTAATTAGGCACTCTTAATAGCTAGGTATCTAAAGTGCAGGCCTAAAGATATTTAATATAAAGCTTAGGGCTATTAAGCTCTTATAAGATAATAAAATAGGTATATATTTAAGTATTAAGTATTATATTTAAGATAGTATAATTAGAGGAAGTAAATTAGATAGTATAATAGAGGGGGTATAGGGCTAATAATATTAAGAATTATTTAATCTTTTAGAGTTTATAAGCTTTTATAGGATTATAAGAGGAGGGGGCATTAATATAGATAGAAGCTTTTAAGCTAGAGGAGGTAGTATTTTGAAGGGGGAAAATCAGGTCCTAGGAAGAAAACAACACAACA
>WMHX01000129.1:0-32241 GCA_013420875.1 Thelonectria rubi
TTAGGTTATTTTATATTAATATTCTTTATTATAAGGAATATTATATCTCCCTTTAAGAAGGTTAATCCCTTTAACCTCTTCTAATTATAATATTATTTATATTAATTCTATATAAAAGAAAGTTTAATATATAGCTCTTTATATAAATTCTTAAGCTAATCTAATATAAATATAATTATTAATATAATAAATCTATTTTATAATTCTTTATAAATATTAGGGGTAAATCTAAAATTTATATAATTAAGTATAATTTTTATGCTTTTATTAATTATAATATTATAGGCTAGCTATATAGTAAGTAGCTTTTTAATCTAATTATCCTAAAGATAGTTAATATAGCAGTAAAGGTAGGTTTTAATAATTTAATTTATTTACTTTATTTATTTATTAACTTAAGGTCTTTATATAATATTTAGTTTATAATTTAATTTAATCCTTATTATAAGGCATTACTAGAATTTTAAGAAAAAGGGTAGTCCTTTATTTAAAATAATCTTAAATAGTAGGCTATATATATTAATAATATTTTATAGAAAGATATAGGAAAATTCTTCTATATTAATTATTTCTTAATATAGAATAAAATAGGAAAATTTAATAAATTTATTAATAATAATTAAAATACTATTATAGGCTATATTTATAGTAAGGTCTAATAATAAAGGTAGTTTTATAATAAAGTCTATAGTAATTAAGTCTTATAGTTATTTTAAGATTAATTAGGATTATAAATATTTATATAGTTTATAGCATTATGCCTTAGTTTTTTTATAAATAAAGCATTATTTAAGAATCCTCCTAATTATTTATTTAATTCTAGGAAAAGTAAATATTATTTTAATTTATTTAAAGGTTTTATTAATTCCTTAATATTTATAAAATAGGTATTTATAGATTTTATATATAAATTGCTTATATAGCTCTTTTAGTATATATTATTTATTAATATCCTTAAATTTAGATTATTTTTAATTATATTTTAGGATTTATTATAATAATAAATTTCCCTATTTTATTATAAAAGTTATTATATTTTATATAATTATAAAGTATTACTTTAAGTATTTAGGGCATTTATTAATAATATTTTAAATAATCTTATTAATTTTATAAAAATTATAATTTTATTATATTTTTTATATTATTATTTATTAATTCCTATTATATAGTAAGGAATTATAAATATTAATTACAATTTATTATTATACCGCTAGGGGTATATAGATTTAAGGGCCTATTATAGGGTATTTATTCTTTCTTAGGGTTAAATTATTAATTATATAATCTATTTTAATCTATTCTTAATAATATTACTTAATAAATTTAAGATATTAGGGGTTTAATAGTAATTTCTAGGTAATAATAATATATTTTTATTTAAAGTATCCTTTAGGAGTAAGGTATAAGAGTTACTCTTTAATCTTTACCTTTTTAATATTAAAATTAATCTTTTAATTAATAATATTAGTTTATTTATTTTTAGAGCCTTTTTTATATTTAATAATATAATTAAATTTAAAGAGGTATTTAATATATTTAAATTATTATCTATTTAATTCTTAAATTATAATAAAATATAAGATATTCTTATAATTTATATAGATTATAACCTAATAATAGCTTCTTAAGAGATAATATTAGAATTCCTTAAAAATATTAATAATAGCTAGGAACTCTTTATTATAGATTAAATAATTAAATTCTATTTTATATATTTTATAGGAATAGAATATAATAAAGTATAAGAATCCTTTATTATTATATTATTTAATTTAGGTATTAAGGGTAAAGTCTAAAGTATTTATTTTAAGTTTAATAAATTATTTTAGGTTAAATATCTTAAATATTAATTCACTAAGAATAAAATCCTTAATATATTTAAAGGCTTTTTAGATATTAAATAGCTAAAGAAATTTTTAATCTTTATATATAAATTCTAAGAATAATATAATAATTTTATTAAAATTCTTAAGAAATTATTAATAATAATTAATAAATCTAAGAAATACTTATATTTCTTTAATAGTAATTAATATTAGCTAGTTCTTAATTATTTAAATCTTCTTTAGGTCTATCCTAATTTTATTATAAGAGATAATATATCCTAAAAATTCTACTTTTAAGGCATAAAAATAACTTTTTTTAGATTTAATTAGTAAATTTATATTTTAAAGGGCTTATAATATTATATAGATATATTCTATATATTTTTATTCTATTTTAGAGAAAATAAAAATATTATTAAAATAATATATTATAAATATATTAAAGTGCTTATATAATATATTATTAATTATCTATTAAAATATAATTAGTGCATTAATAAGTCTAAAAGGCATAATAAAATATTTAAAAAATCTATATTTTATTCTAAAGGCAATTATTTATTTATATCCTTCTTTAATATAGATTAAATTATAAGCTCCTTTTAGATTAAGTGCAATAAAGTACTTTATCCTATAAAATTAGTTTTTTAATTTACTAATTAAAAATAATAATATTTAATCCTTAATTATTATATTATTAAATATATAATAATTTATAATAAGCTAGAGTTTATTATTCTTTTTAGAAATAAATATAATTAAATAGCCTATAAATAACTTTAATATTCTAATATATCCTTTTCTTAATATATCTTTAAAGTAATTCTTAAGCTTATATAGCTATATTTTATTAAGGTTATAAATCTTATAAAACTTAATTATAGTTCTATCCTTAAGCTATATTTTATAGTCCTAATCTATATATAATAGCAGACCTATTTTTATCTTTTTAGTAAATAGTTTCTTATAAATTTAATATTATATTAATATATTCTATAGTTTATTATTATTATTAAATACTTTTTATTTAAGGTTATTATTTATATATATAAATTATTATCTAAAGAGTATAATTATTTATTATATTTATTATGCTTAACCCTTTTTATATTAGTATTTAGTTCTTTTTAGAGGTATTAATTCCTTAATAGATTAAGGAGTATTTTTATATTAGCTTTACCTATTTTCTTTATTCTTTTTAGTAGAAGATTAAGATCTTATATTATATAGTGAATTATAATTAGTATTACTAATTATATTACCTTAAAAGGCTTACACCTAGCTAATATACTAGCTAATAAGAGGGTTATAATAGTATAGCTATAAATAACCTAAGATTAGGTTATATATATAGAGAGGTATAATATTAAAATAAATGCCCTAATTTTATCCTTTAATAAATACCTTAAGGTAATTAATCTTATAAGTAATTAATCTATTTTTATATTAAAATTAATTTCTTTTAATATTATAAATTAAATATAATTTATTTTTATCCTTTTATAATAATTAAAGATAATTAATAACTTAAAGGTTAATAATATTTATTTTAGCTTTACTATTTATTTAAATAGTAAATTATTTATTTTTAATTTATATTTATAGTATTATTTATTATTTTAATATATTTAAGCTTTATATTATATTTAAAGCTCTTTATAGAGGTTTTATAACTTCCTCTAGCTCTTACTAGTCCTATAGCTCTTTTATAAGCAATATTTATTATTTTTTATTAGTTTGCTAGCTTATTATAGCTATTCTATAATCTTTGCAGCTTCTACTATTTATAGGGGGCAGACTATTTATAATTATATAGATTATCATATACTCTATTAATATTAATTAATAATCTTTTCTTATTTATATTATTTATATTCTAGGAATCTATAATTAAATATATTATTTATACTATTTATATATTTCTAGGGGAATAGCTTATTATATTTTATAAGAATATTAACCTTTAGGTATTATAATCTCTAGATATTTTATTAGGTTATTAGATTATTAATATAATATTATTATTTTAATATATAGCTTTTTAAGCATTTTAAATAATAATTATTTATAGTCTTATTAATAAGGTATATTATATAATTATAATTAAAATATAAAATCTATAAAATAATATAATAGTCTAGATGCATTATTAAAAGGATAAATATATTATTTAGGTATAATATAGGCACTTCCTTATAATATACTTCTTTTTATATAATTCTATATATATAAAAGTCTTCTATATTAAGGTCCTATCCTTTCTATATTACCTAATAGATTAGATTCTAAGAGGTATTACTATTATATAAATTAAAATCTAAAAGCATTTTATTATCTATAATATTATTTTCCTAAATATTTCTAATTTCCTCTAGAAAAATATATTAATATTAAATATTTAATCCTAATATTATAACTTAATTATAATTTCTAATTATTAAGAATAGTGCCCTATTATTAGCTCTAAATATTATTTATTATTTTTTAATTAGGTTAATTAATTTTTTATTTATAGGGCTAAGATTTACTATTTTCTATATAATAATGCATTCTTATTAATAAGTATTTATAGTATTATTCTACTATTATCTAGTTTCTTATTAAATATTATTAAGTACTTTATTGCTTAAGATAGAATTAAATTCCTATTTATTATTAAATTGCATAATTATAATAAGTATCTTATTATTAGGTTTTAGGATTATAAAGAGTCCTTTAGGGATAGGTCTTTAAGTAAGGTATTTAATAATATCCTTTTAGATAGCTTATTAGGCATAGATCTATTAAAATATAAAGTAATTATTTAATTAAGCTTTATATAGTATAAAGCATTTAGCTATTAAGCTAGATTAATCTTTTAGGGGTTCCTATTTTATTATATCCTTATTATATTATTATAATTATATGCCTATTATTGCCTTAAGGCTTATTAGGGTAATAGCTATTATCCTTATTATCTTTATATATAGGGTAGGCATTATTATAATAATTTATTTAATAAAGTAATTTATATTTAATTTTATTTTTAGTAATTAATTTAATTATTAATTAAGGTCCTTTCTATCTATATATAATAGCTCTAAGGGCTTATTTAATAAATATAGGTTTAAACTTTCTATTAGTTTTATTAGGGTCTTAGCATTTATATTTAATATACCCTTTCTTATTATAGTCCTAATAAGTAATCTATAAGAAATCTTATTAAATTACTCTAATTTCTATTAGATCTATATATATCCCTATAGAAATATTACTATTTTATTATTTTTAGTTCTTTCCCTTATCTCCTTAATATTAATTTAGGTAATAAAAATCATAAAGGGTATTATATTTAATTTAGTATTCTTAGGATTTCTCCTTCTTATATTTATATTATTATTTATTAATCTTAATAGCTATAATAATATATTTAATAAGGGTATTAGGTTATTTAGCTTTAAAGATCTTATTTTTAATTTCTTCTTTTAATTCTTTATAGAAGATCTTAATAAATATATTATTATCCTATTTAAATTTAATTGCAATTTAGTAAAAAGTAATAATATAAATAATAATAAATCTAATTTACTTAATCTTATAAATATTAATAATTATATATTATTCCTTATTAATTATTCTAAATATATCCTTAAATGCAATTTTAAAATTATTCTATTCTAAAAAGATATTAATAATCTCTTAATTTTATATAATCTTATTATTATATTTAAAATAGTCCCTTATAATAGATTTAAACTATATAGCTATAGTGCCTTCTATATAACTATAAGTATATATAACCCTTCCTTTAGCTAAAGTAAGTTTATATAGGAACTATTAAAAGTATATCCTAAGATAAATAATAAAAAGTATTATATCTTTAGAACTTCTATTAAATAATTCTAGCTAAGGAGGCTTAATTGCTTTATTAGGGTTATATCCTATCTTATAAGCTTAAATAGGGTTCTAAGCCTATAGCTAAGCATATAGCTCTTAGACTATTATTTATAATTATTAAACTTTAATAGTAACCTTTATATTAATTAGGGGAATATTATATATAAGAAGTATATTATTTAATATAAAGCTTAAGGTATTAATAAATTAGGTTTTAAATATATTTATAATAATATAATATTACTTAAGGTTAATATAATAACCTTTTAAATAAAAGCTTTTAATATATAATAATCTAGTTTAATTCTTAATATAAAAACCTAAAAAGGGTTATTTTGGGTTTTATTAGTGGAGAGGTTAGGGCATTAAAGGCAATTAAATAATAAAAGAGTAAATAAATATTATATTACTTAATAATTAATTACTAAAAGTACTAAAGGTAATTAAGGTAAATAATTATAAATCTCTTAAGTAGTTAATATAAAGTAGTTATATTAAAAGCTAAAATAGCTTAAGGGCTTCCTCCTATTTATTAATAATAAATATCTTAAATAGTATTTATAATATTAGGGTTTACTAGGGGTCACTAAGTAATCTAGGGTAAACCCTTTCCCTAGTTCACTTAGGTTTATAGGGTGAACTAAGATAAACCTTTCGTGATTAGTGCATAATGTGGGTAGGGTCACGTAATATATATTGGTCCCAATACGGACCGTAATAGCAAGCCTATAAGCTATATTTAATTAATAAAGCTAAGTGGCACTAATAGGCTTAAGGGCCTAAATATAACTTAAAAGCTATTAGGTAGAGAATAAAAGGTAATAATTAGCTGGTCTATTATTTCCCTAAAATCTAAATTAATATACTAATAATTAATAGGAGTATTATACTATATTTAGAGCTTAATTATATTATTAAGCCTATAATTGCCTAAATATATACTTATGCTCTAGCGAATAGTTAATTTAGGAAATTTAATTTAAATTCAAAATTAATTTAAGAAACTATTTAAAAGTCTAATTTATTTAATAAACTTTCTTTAAGGCTTAAGGGTTAAAGCTCTAGAATAAGGTTAGAATTAGACTTCTAATAAATAATAATAGATTAATTATATATTTACTAGGGGGGTATTTTATAGGTCTATCTTTTATATTTCTTTAAGTTATATTACTAAAAATAAGATTTTTTAAATAATTTAATTATTTTCTAGAATATAATTAAAGGCTTTTGCTTATATATAATATTATTATTTCTTAGTTCTAAATAAGCAATAATAGTAAAAGTATTTTCTAATTTATAGCTCTATATATTAAAAGTTTCTAAAATTAAAGGTAAATACTAGCTATAATCTTTAGGTTATTAAATATAACGCTTAGCAGCAGGATATTTAGCAATAGGACATTTAGCAATAGGACATTTAGCAATAGGACATTTGGCAATAGGACGTTTAGCAGTAGGACATTTAGCAATAGGATATTTAATAGTAAGATATTTAGCAGTAAGATGTTTAGCAGTAGGATATTTGGCAGTAAGATGTTTAGCAGTAGGACATTTAGTAGTAGGACGTTTAGTAATAGGATATTTAATAGCAGGACATTTAGCAGTAGGACGTTTAATAGTAGGACATTTAGCAGCAGGCCCCCCAATATAATATTAGATAGCAATAGCCAGCTTAGCAATAAAATGCTTAATAGTAATCCCTATAATAAGATATTAGCTAGAAAGTTTAATAATAAGATATAAGGCAGTAAAATGCTTAATAATAAGCCCCCTAATAAGATATTAAATAATAAATTTAGCAATAGGATATTAAGCAGGGCTCTTAGAAATAGAATATTAAATAAAAGGTTTAATAGTAAAATACCTAGTAGTAAAAGTCCTAATAGTAGCTAGCTCGGTAGTAGGACGCTTAAATAGATATTAAATAGGAGCCTTAATAATATACTGGATTGGATATTAGATAGGAAACTTAGCAATAGGTGCTTTAGTAGACTATTAGATAGGAGGCTCAGTAGGGATAAGGCCATTAATAGTAGGATACTGAAGAATAAGCTTAATAGGACACTCAGCAGGATATTAGGTAGGAAACTCGGCAAAAGGTACTTCAGCAGGACATTAGATAGGAAACTCAGTAAAAGGTGCTTTAGCAGACTATTAAATAGGAGGCTCAGTAGGGATAAAGCTATTAATAGTAGGATATTAAAGAATAGGCTTAATAGGATATTCGGCAGGATATTAAATAGGAAACTCGGCAAAAGGTGCTTTAGTAGACTATTAGATAGAAGGCTTAGTAGTAATAAGGCTATTAATAAGAAGATATTAAAGAATAGGCTTAATAGAATACTTAATAGGATATTAAATAAAAAGCTTAATAATATAAGGCATTAAAGGATATTTAATAGTATAAAGATTAATAGTAAGAGCTATAGGAATACTAATAAGATTAGGTCTAATATAGCTATTAAAAGACTATATTATTATAGCCTGGTTTATTAATAAGTAGAAGAGAAGATAAGGATAGTAATAGAGGCTATAGGTCTATAGAGGAATAATATTATATTTAAACTTAATGTAAAAGATAGAATTTAGGCTCTTTAGGGCTATATTTACTAAATTATAGTAGGAGATCTATAAGTATAAATCTTACTAGGGGAGAAAGATAGCATAGTAGAGGGGGGGTATGCAGCTAGCACTCCTTAACTTATTATAGTATTATTAGAATTAGTAGGCTATTTATTAATTATATTTACTTAAGCCTAAGGACCTTTCTATATAAATATAAATATATTAATAGGTAATTATATTAATAGTATTTATAATAATTACCTTAATTAGGATTATTAATAGGATTATAATCTATTTTATTTTAAGAGCAGTATAGTAATAAGGACTTATAGTAAAGATTATATATAATATTTCCCTAATTATCTAGAGATTATTATTATAGGGTCCCTTAAGTCCCCCCTCCTTCTATTTAATATAGAAAAATAATTACTAATTTAATATTAATAAATAGTAATTTAAAAAGAAAATATATTATATATATAATAGCTATTAGGCTATATTATTAGACCCTAAAAGGATGATTTATTCTATTTTTTAATAATTATAAATTACCTAAGAACTAATTAGAGTTATATTTAGGTATAAGTCTTATTAATTAACTAGAGAAATTACTAGGGAGCTAAATAATATACTTTAGGGAATAAGTAAAGCTTATATAATAGTAGGGGGAGGTGCTTAGAGCTAGAGGGAGGTAAGGAGGGGACCTAAAGCCCACCTCTTTAGGCCGTGGCTGGCTAGTGGCCCTACTATAGCCACGGCCCCCCTATACCTTATTCACTTTTATCTAGTCTATTAATTAAGTCAACTAAATTGTATATTATATAGATATAGTGCTATAGATATATCTATTTCCTGCCTATATTATATATATTATTTGTATCTATCTGGCTGTTAATACTGTGAGAGCTTAAGCTACCCATGCTAATTAACCCCCCTCCCCAGACTCGACTTAATCCCATCTCTCTATCTTCCTCCTCTTCCTGCTTCCTATCACCCTATATTCAAATGGCCTATTATCTGAATGTATTTGCTTATAGCTCTTGAGATTGTCCTTAGTTCTATATGCTTTTCTACACCCAGGAAAGTCGCATTTAAATAGCCTATTATTTGAATGTGTTCGCCCGTGCCTCTCTTGCTGGATATGGGTTTTAAATGGCTTCTTACACCTAGGAAAGTCGCATATAAATAGCCTATTATTTGAATGTATTTGCTTATAATTAGTAAGACCGTCTTTAGATATAAATAGTTTTATATACCCAGGAAAGTTGCATATAAATAGCCTATTATTTAAATGTATTTACTTGTGGCTCTTAAGCTTATCCTTGAATTTATACGCTTTTATATACCTAGGAAAGTCGCATTCAAATGGCCTATTATTCGAATATATTTGCCCATGCCTCTCTCGCTGGATATGGGTTTTAAATAGCTTCTTACACTTAGGAAAGTTGCATATAAATGGCCTATTATTTAAATGTATTTGCTTATGCCTATTAAGAAGGCCCTTAAATATAAATAGTTTTATATATTTAGGAAAGTCGCATTAAAATGGCTTATTGCCTATAGTGTAGATGGGCTTTATTGCTATTATTATTATTATTTTTATAAGATTTAGGGAGATAAGAGCAAGAGGGGAAGTAATTATAGCCTCCTTAAGTAGTACCTTAAAGGACTAATTTTATCTATTTATTACTAAATCTCCTTATTTATTACCTAAAAGCATTAAACTTATATATTAAATATACTAAATGCCTAAAAGACTTTAGATTGCGCTATATAGGCTCTTTTAAGGGAGTAATTAGACTATTAGTAGGGGAGGAGAATTAGAATCTAGAAATAAGAGGCTAATTATTAGAGGTTTTAATTCTATAGTAAGAACTTCTATATAAATTTTTTTAATTTTATTCTTATTATAAGGAGTAGAAGGCTAATTATAATTACTAGGAATCTACTTATATATAATAGTAATATATTTTAATAGAATAAAAAGATAATTCTCCTATTAAATGCAGGGAATATAAATACTTAATAGTAATTTAAGGAGATTATTAGCTAAAATAAAAATTATCTAGATATTCTAGCCATATTGGCATTTAAAATAAAGGAAGTAATACCTATTATCTAGCTATTAATCAGTCTAATAGGCTAATTCGTCTAGTATATAAATATAAACTCTAGTATTGTCGAGCTCTTGCTGCAGACCTTATTATAGGGCAGGTTTAAGGGAAGGTTATTAAGCTTTAGAGGGGATTAGATTAAATTATAATTATAGGTCTAATTATTTTAGGGAATAATTTTAGGAATTAAGTAAAATAGATATTAGGGGTAGTTATAATTTATTAATATAATTAGATATAGTTAATAGCAGTTAAATTATACTAACCTGCTTAGAGGAAGCAGATAGCTCTTTAAGATTAAGAATACCCTAAATTAATATAATTAATAGCCCTAGATTAAGAATACCCTAAATTAATATAATTATTAAAAGATTAATTTACTAAGAGGAAATAAATAGCTTTATATTAGGTAAAATAGATATTAAAAGTAGTTATAATTTAGGCTTTATTATAATTATTATATTTATAAGAAATAGGGAGATAGGAGCGAGAGGGGAAGTAATTGTAGCCTCCTTAAGTAGTACCTTAAAGGGCAGCTATAAGAATAGTTAAATTATATTAGGTAGTATTAAAAGTGGTTATAATTTATTAATATAATTAGGTAAATTAAATATAAATTAAATTAAAATTATTATTAAAGGAAAGGGATATATCTAAAAGTATAATATTTTATATAAAAATTAGAAGGTAAATATTAATTATTAATTATAGATATATTTCTTAGTACCTTATCTATATTAGGGAGTGGATTAAGGAGGTAAGCCTGCATAATAATCTATTATCCTATTTTAGCACTTAGGGTTATTAGCAGCTCGAGAAAGGGCTAGAAGGACTTATATTAGCCTAATTGCCTAATAAGTCTAATTACCTAATAGATTCTCTTGCTTAATAAAGTCTTATAATTATTTATAGTGGATTATAATTAAGGGCCCTTATAATAAGGTAGGAAGAGTATTATAAAATATTAATATTATCCTCTATCTTATAATTATATTATAATTATAATTATAGTGGGCTATATATATTTAGCTTGTAAGCATATTATAGTATAGAGTTGACTATAGGCGCCTAGTCCTATTAGTATATAGTATAGATTAGATAACTTAGACTATTTTATTGCTCTCCTCTTAAGCTAGATATATGCTTAGATATCTTGGGCAGGGATGGATAGTCTAGGGAGGGGTAAAGATAAGAAGCGCATAGGCCATAATAGAGGGGCAGCAGGTAGCTATAGAGTTTTATATCCTTAAGTATTAGCTTATCTTAAAATGCTTTAATATTCTAATAATTATACTTTTTTATTTTTTTTAGTTAGGATAAAGTAAAGATTGCATATTAAATAGAAGCCTGGATAATAGTCTTGGCTAATGCAGGCTTAGATATAGAGATAAGTGCCTCTAGAGGAAGATATACTTCCTATTATAAGTAGTAGCCATGCCTATCTTAATTGTCTCCTTAATACTCTTAAGCTTTTAATCTTTAAATATTAATTATAATAAATATTCTAATACTTAAAAAGCTATAAAGCCTACTTTTTAAAAAGCTTACTAACCCTAATACTTTAATACTTAATATATATTTATCCTTTTATTTTATGCCTAGTATTTTAAGCAATAAAATATACTAGCTCTTTCTTTTTAATAATATTCTAAAAGAGAAATAATTAGAGCTACTTTATGCCCTCTCCTAATTAGGTATAACCTACCCTAAATACTATCTATTTCCAGTCCCTTATAATAGCTTAACTAATTGCAATTCCTAAGAGCTATAGGTATATTAACCTTATACTATTTGCATAAGTAGTACTAATAAACTTAGCATCCTAAGGCTTAATAAGAGTAATTACCTCCCCTAAATACCTTAATTCCTAATGCATTTATTGCTAAACCTTTATAAGCAATTAAATATCTATACTCTTATAATAATAATAAGAATACTAGCAATATAGATAGTAAGAATGCTTAAGAAGCACTTATTTTTTAAATCTTTTAATTTAATAGGCTTAAAATATAGAATTAGAAAATATATTTAATTTACTCTAATATTCTATTTATTCCCTTTTTGCTATTCTATTTTTTAGGCTTCCTTTATGTATTGCTGATTTACTATATATATAGTATAAAATATCGATTTATAGCTGCACTTAAAGTATATCCTAGAACTATTAAAGCAGTTCTTAATCTTATATTTATAGTAAATTATAAAATATAATAATAAATAGCTTATTTTCTTTTTTATTTATTTTCTTAAAGTTTTTAATTAATTCTCCTTATTATTTTATATTTATTATAATTCTAATAAGGTGAATGTATTTTTATTAGATTATTTAGTTTTTTTAGGCGCTAATTAGTAACCCTTAAGAGTCTCTTTTAAAGGTCTTTTCCGCAGAATTTAAGATTTAGGCCTTAAGTATATATTACTTATTATTAGTATATAATTCTTAGCTTAAATTATAATATAAATAAACTCTTATAAGGGAATAAATAATTAAATATATATTTTAATAGCTTTAGATTATAAAGGATATATAGTAGCTAGAGGTATATATTATTTATATTAAGTTATAGGAGGTAGCTATTACTTAAGAGATATAATATTAGAGCTTGTAGGGGAGATATAATATATATTTATATCTAATAAACTATAGGCTAGAAGGTAGGAGCCCTATAGGCCTATTACTTATTATAAATTCTCTTAATTAAGTTAGGAATTAAATATAGGCTTATAAGGTTAAAAATAAGCTTTAGCTAAGCTTCTTTATCTAGCTTTCTAAAAGTAGGATCTAAAGTGCCTTTAGCTATAATAAAGCTATTAAGTTTGGCCTATTTCTTCTTAAGTATAATTAATATATAGACTTTTATAATAGCATCTAAATTAAGCTTAATCTATTTAATTAGAACTAGAAACTGACTATCTTCCTCTCCTATATATATAGCTAGGCAGACCTAAAGCGAGTATTTGCAGGAATTATTACAATCCTTTAATCTTATAGGGTTAGGAATCCCCTTATTAAGAAGCCACTTATCTAATTAATCTATCTAAAGGCTAATATTAAAGTATTTATATTGCAAAATAGAATCCAAGCTATATCCCTTAAATGCAGCTACTTGCTCCAGCTGCATTAAAGGCAATTTGCCAATAGGGACAGGAGCTAGGACTCCCTAAGGCATAGCAGTTCGCTTTAATCTGGCTATTTTAGGAAGGGTAATAGGGCTAATAATATCTACCCTTATAATTAGATTTTATTATAAATATAGAATTAGAACCTTATATTAAGTAAATAATAAGGTCCTTCCTTATGCTCTAGCTTATAGATTGGCACTTTACGATTCTAGTATCTATGTCTATACTAGACTAGTCTAGTAATAATTGATCTGAATATAGTGGCTATAGAAAAGGCAATAATAATAGACCGTAACATTCTTGCTGCGGCTTAGGTCAAGGCGGTGGCTTTGGATTGTGTCATAGGCTCTATAGCCTATTAGGTCTATAAAAAGGAGATTGGAATTTTAAGGCGGACACTAGCGAACCAATATTAGGCGTCCGGTCGCCTTGGGATGCACTTCTTATAGAACATTAGTGCGACTCAATATGGCGACTCCCTATAGAGACTTAATTAAGTTAATAAAACAAGGGAAGCGAAATCGAGTACTTGGATCAGCCACCCCTCCCCTTGTCTCGGAGCGTCATCCCCGACTTAATAAGGAACTCTATTAGGGTCCACTGAACTAGTCTATATTAGATAGTACGCGCCCTTATATATAGTATAGCTTAAAGCCTACAATCTCTTCCCGATTTCGGATTGTTTTAGGTATTGCTTATTCTATTAGCACTTCTATTCTATTAGTATATATATTCTATTAGAACATATTCTCAAATGAACCCTCCCTATTTTAAGTATTGCTTATTCTATTAGCACTTCTATTCTATTAGCATGCATATTCTATTAGAATATCTTCTTAACTGCACCCCTCCCTATTTTAGGTATTGCTTATTCTAGGTCCACTATGCTATTCTACTTATACACTTTTTCTAGCCGAATAGTAGGTCTAATAAGGCGCTTACTCTAGCAGCATATAATGGATGCTCTCTAATATAATGCAAGTGGCATAAGGTTAGGTCCACTTACCATATTACTCCTTTAACCCCACCTCTCTAAATCTTTATTATTACTAAATGCATTTATGCCTAACTCCTTTTTAGACTAATTTTCAAGTTAGGCATTAATAGGCATAGCATTTTTTTAATATCTTATAGGATATTAGCTTAGTAGTATATTAGTTATTTCCATTCTCTAACTCTAAACTATATACTAAACGTCCTACTACCCAAACGCTATAAATAATAGAAATAGGTCTTAAAAATCTCTTGCGTCCCGAAACTAACTATAGCTATAGTCTAGAGAGAATGCGACTAGCTCTAGCAATACTGGGAGCACCTTGAACCCTAAGACTATAGATAGCGAATTCATTAAGCTTAATAAGGCTATCTTCGCACTATTAAATTGCAATTAGTTAATATTATGGGAATCTAGTGGCAATTAAATAAATGTTAGTAGGATATTTCAGTCTATTAAAATCGCTTAGGAAAATATTAAACTTCTAAAAGGCACTTTTCTTATAGTAGATAATACTATATTTAAGCTGAGCTATAGGTAATTAGTAGGAAATATCTAGCTAATTTCCTATCCTTTTAGATAAGTAATTATAATTCTTATAATCTTATCTATATTCCTAAAATTATAAGTAATAATTACATCTATTAGCTTATTAATATTTTTAATATAGTTACTTATTATTATCCTATCTATAAAAAAGTCGCCTAATAATGCCCTTAGTATATTATCTAACTATTAAGTAGCTTCTATTGCGCTTATATAGATATTTAAAATAATTAAATCTATAATAAAATTAATATTAATAATACTTAGCCAGAAGAGGCAAATACTCTATATTAATAAATACTAAGGTTTATTTATCTAAGCGTGATTTTTTTAAAGGCCTTCCTAGAGGTAATTATTTAGTATTATAATTAATCTATCCTGGGCAGCGAATTGCATAGAATATATAATTTCTTTTCTATCTAGAGGCTCGAAATACTACTATATACTAGTCTCCTTAACCTTGCATTTCTTAACGGATAGATTATTAATAGTTAGCATATTAAGGTTCTTTAGGGTGGAATTTGCTTAGGTATCTAAAGCTAATTAAGGTATAGTATCTTAAAGGGAGGGTAATGCAAATTATAGCGAGCTAGGTATTTAGCTAAACTATTATATTCTTAATAAAGTGCCTTTATACTACTTATATTAATCCTAAATATCTCCCTCTAGAAGTAATTCTATACTTAAGTGGACTGCACCCTCTAATTACTATTAGCTTATAGATAGAATTTAATATTATTTAGGAACCTTACTATAGATTGCTAAAGTTCTTAAAGGCTCTTATAGAGCCTTATAATACTTCTGCTAGTTCTTAAAGAAAGAGAATTCATAATTGCATTCTCTAGCTTACTTGATTAAAGTTAGTATATACTTAGATATATATAATAGGTTACTAAATATAGTAATAAAGACTATATTAAGGAAAGAGAAGTCTTTAAGTTTAGATTGTCTTCTTTTATTAACCTTATAGATAGGTCTTTAAATATTATAATAATAGTAGAAAAGTAAAGCTATTAGGTTATTATAAGCATCTATTATAAGAGCTTAAGTCTATTGCAAGAAACCTTAGAAGGAGCGAGCTATTATTCTAATAGAAGAGGTATTCTTATGGAATATTTAAATATTTCTATAAAGTGGAGATTTATATCGCTAGAAAATGCCTTATGCGGGGTTCGCGATACCTTAAGAGAGCTACTGCATATAATGCATTTTATCGCGGTAATCTTCCGCCCAGGCGGAACCCTAACGATTCGAGCTTAATTGTTTATGGCTTAAGCAATATAGACTATTCACCATAGCATCTTAGAGATATACTGCGAAATCATAGACCCCGCAGCCATCTAGGGCATTTAAGCCGTTTAGGCGGCTTTACGACTTTCATTATTAATATATATCTAGCCGTCCTTATCCTCATCCTCCTCGTCCTTATCCCCCTTGCCGGCGCCCTGCACGGTTATTAGAGAGATCTAGTGCTTAATAGCCTTAGTAGCGCCCTCCATCCGCGGGATCATCTCAAGCACGCCCTTAGTTAGCTGAAGCACGTCGGTAGGGGGCTGCTGGTCCGCGGCTCGGTTATTAGCGGGGGCTATAGTTGTGGCTACATCTGCGCCTGCATCGCTCCCCGCCATGTCTTGCGAGTTATCTGCGCCTTGCACTAAAAGTGTCATCTCCACCTTGGCCTTAATATGCTTAGCCTTATGGGGACTCGATGGCCTATCCTTAGATATTGGCTATAGATTATAAGCCGAAATCGGTTTATAGTCCTCAGGTATGATGCCGGGTGCTCCGGCCGGGACCTTTATAGCCTCTAGTGCCTCTTTAGCATTAATATCATTAATTAGCCTATCGGATTGCGCAGGTCGCTATTTAATCATATTAGCAGACTGGCTCGCTTCAGGTATATTATTTGCTGCACTAACCTCATCTATATTGCCCTCGGCCTTCTCGTTAATAGCTATAGCCACATTAATAGCAGCCTTAGTATTCTTCTCTTCTCCTGCCCTTCTATTCCTATCCTTATTAATTTTGGCACTATAGATAGAAGGATCGATATAAATAACCCTAATACTGCCGTCAAGCTTAATAACTTCTAGCATCTTTCTATTGAGGTTAGGCTGCAATATGGATAGGGCCCCAGGCATACTGATCGAATAGCGTCCTTCCTTGTCGGTCTGGAAGATAAAGAAGGGGTCCCCCAGCTGGAAAGCTAGCCATAAGATCTAGCGTAACCGATCTATATATAACTTGGCGTCCTGGACACTCTCCCGGCGAACCTATCTCTCATTAAAATCGTATTTCGAGTTCTTAAACCAGCCCGCAGGGAAGAGAGGGGGATCGCGAAGTAGCGCTTCCTGCCTCCGCACTTCTGCCAGTCGTGCCTCCTCGGCTTCTCTCTCCTTCCTCTGCTCTTCGTCTCATCGCGTCTCCTTAGCTTCCCTCTCCTTCCTCTCGTCTTCCCGTCGCGTATCCTCGTTTTCGCTCTCCTTCTGCTCCTCTTCCTGTGTTTCCCTCTCCGTCTTGGGGTCCGCTGGGGGTTCCGCCTATGCTTATTCGGTGGCTGCTCCCTCGGCGCCCTGCACGGCCGCTAGGGTGACCTTAGGGGCGGGCGGGCAGGCATGGACTACAGCGTCCTCAGTGGAGCCCGCTAGGGATTTATCCGAGGGTGCATCAGCCTCTCTAGCAAAGAAATGCCCCTAAAGCAGCTTATATTCCGGCAGTAAGTTAATATACATCCGCTCCGCATCTAATACCCGGTCCCTCTTATGTGCGGCATTACTGGCCATAGTCTTTTCTATAGTGACCGTAACCTCTTCTACTATGGCCTCTTCCGCTATGGCTATACTCCCGGCACCCTCCGCCTCTTAATGCTCCTCTTATGCATAATCGATCCTCTTAATGCAATTACTAGCACTAATCCCATACTTGCCTGGCTTCTCTTTCTAGTTAAGCAGTAAGTATAATATAGGGAATTCCAGCTAGGACGCGCTCTCCCAGGCACTGCCACCTTAAGTCTTATTATTGCGCAGAAGCATATTAAGGAAAGGCACTAGAAGCTCTGCATAGAATACCTAATCGAACCATTCCAGCAGGTCGGATTAAGTCTTCAGAAAGCGCATAAAGATTAAGATTATATAGATAAATCCCTATACCCTTAAGTCGCGCATATCTGCCTCCTCTAGAACATAAGAGACCATAGTGTGGATTATTATTATTACTGCATTATAGATATCCCTTACGTTAGCTATACTAGTGGCAAGATCGGCGCAGTCCGCAGGCATTATAAGGCCGGGGGCCCACGCCGCTATCATCGGACTCCATCTTCCATTAGCAGGGGGAATCCTTAGCAGCAACTGGCAGAGCAAGAGGCCGAGCTCGGCACTGCAACTGGTCAATTAGAGGCGCAAGTGACCTAACCTATAGGGCCAGCACATACCTGGGACGAATTCTGGATATCTGGGCCTATCTAGCGGGCCCAATAGGTCTAGCGATCTTCTCCAGTGCCCCATAAACGGCCTGAGGATGGTCCTTCTTGCCGGTCTTATAGTCATATGCCCTAAGAAGCTTAGGCTCCTGAGAAGTGAGAATTAGGTGGGCAATAGCAATAAGGAAGTAGTCCTTATCGGTTAGGGGGACACTGGCCCGCTCCTGGGCTTTATTAATAATTAGGTCAATAATAATAAGCAGGGACTCCTGCGCAATAAAAAACAGCTTCTTAATAATAAAGGACTTAATATAATAGAAAAGCTAGGCCATAATAGCATTAAAATATGCATTATATTAAGACGGAAAGTCAGGCCGCTTTAGAGCGGCCAGGTAGTAATAAAGGCAGCTAACTATAGGGTCATCATCTAGGACCCAAGTGTACTGCTCCTAAGAGACCTGCCCCTAGCGCCATTTATCCTTGCCTTTAATGGTCCATCTATACAGTAAGTACTAGTCTCTATTAGTGCATCTATCTATTATATAGCAGCTAGAGACCTCGCAGGGGCCACTTACCTATATTAGGCCACATCTCCTTTACATTCGACCTAGATATAATAAAACCCCGGGATAGCCTTATCTAGTAAAGATAGCATACTATATACCAAAAGGATAAAAGTCTTTATAAATTCTAGAGATTTAGGTAATTAGTGGCGCAGGACCTTAAGAAAGGCATATATACTATACCTCTATATTCTTATAGGCATATTATACTTCTTTACGAGCCTCTTAAGTATTAGCGACCTAGAGGGGTAATGCAATACTAAGAAAAAGTCCTAGTGCTTATGCAATAATATATAATAAAGCGCAAGAAAAGCCTATTACTGCTTTATATTAAGGCTAGGGATCCATCTATCTTTGAACTGCAAGTAGTAATTATTGCTAACCTTCTTATATAGGCTTGGGTCATCTAGCTGCCTACCTTTAATAAGGGGTTGCGGTTAGGGCTTAGGCTTCTCCTTAATCTTAGACTTCATCTCCCTGACTTTGGTAATAGTGCCGTTTGCGCTATCTGCGCCGTCTGCCTGGGGCATCGCTCCTGCAATGTCCTTGCCCACATCCTCGGCCGCAACACCGGCCTCCTCAGGAGAGGCCTGCAGCTCCTGGGCGGATAGGTTAGCGTCCTGGACTAAATGCTGCTAAGTAGCGGCGGCCTCCTCGGAAGACGTCTCCTCGGGAGCAGCCTGCTGCGTGCCATTAGAGGGCTTATTCTGGGCCTCCGGGCTGTCTGGCGTTTCACCCATATGGGTCAGCGTCGCCTTGGGGTTAGGGTCTGAGTCCTTCTTTTCTTCTTTCGCCTAGGCGGCCTTCTTCTCTGCCTTTGCTTTGGCGGTCCTTAAGTCTCGCAAGAGCTTATTAACTACCTTGCATCTAATAGCAAGAAGATACTCTCTATCTATCACCCTTTTGCGACCCTCTTCGCCTATTTCCGCTATTATAAGCGCAGCTAATTGCTTATGCTAGGGCTATTTATCTATCTCGGCACGCAACTCTAGAGCCATAAGGAATCCATGCAGACACTCCTTAGGGCTAGGAACTTAAGGAGCAGTCTTCTTTAATATATAGGGACAAGCAGAGGCCTCTTTAGGGATTATTAGTAAGTCCTTAATCATTTTAGGAGTCAATAGCTTCTTATCTCCTCCTAGTATATCCTTCTAAACTATAAGTACTATTATTAACTAATTGCGAACTGTTTTATATGGCTATATTTCGCTATACTAAAATTATATTAATATAGAGTAAGGGATCTTCTCTAGGAATCTAGTAATATTAAATGGATTGCATATTAAGGAGGCCTGGGTATTATTTACCTCTATATATTTAGTTTTAACTATTATTAAGCCAATATAAATATCCTTTATATCGGCTATTAGTTACTCTTAAGTAATTAGATAGATATTAGGCTCCTTATATATTAGTAGCAAGTTAGGTAGTGGGTCTTAATTGTCAGTATTAACAGTCTGGACCTCTAAAGCAATATTAATGCTCTAGCTAGTAATTATAGCTATCTTATTCTCTATATTATCCGCTTTAGTATTCTTCTTATAGCCTTTATTACCCTTAGTATTATTCTTATTAGGCTAAGAAGACTGCAATAATGCACTATTAAACTCTATTATGACTAGTATTGCTAAAGTACTATAAGCTATAGAGTTAATTATAAGGGGACTATTATATTACTGCTATTAATATAGTGCATATTAGGTTAATAGGATCGATCTTAATATACCTAGCAAGAGTAGCGCTTAATGCAGCGGAATGATTAAGCGATAGTAAGGCCATAAGGCTATCTACTAAACCACCTTAAATAAAAAAGGGCCTACTAGAAGAGTGGTAGACCTTCTATAGCTAAAGTTAAAATAGAGGAGAGAAACTTAACTACTTTAGTAAAGTAGTAAAAAGGACTAAATATATAGTAAGAAAGCAGATAAGGGGGCAGAATTAGAGCAAGTAAGGAGGAGCACATAAGGATAATTATAAGGTTTATATTTATTAAAAAAAAATCCCCTAGGGGAATAGGCATTTATATAGTTGCCTTAATAGTATAAATAAGCAGTTAATATTTGCAGACCATACCTATGCTAGTGGCTGCCTTCCGGCCGCCTTATAGCTGCCTTTTGATAAATATATTAGCAGTAATAAGCGAAGTGGCGCAATTGCCATAGAAAATGCAAATCATCCTATCCTGCTATGCAACTAAGGAGATATAATCGGTATATGCAACGCTCCTTTATATAATTAAGTCTAAGCAAGTTAGAAGCCCGGCAGCCCGACGTCGGGCCAAGCGCGGCGAGCCTATTAGCGAGAGGGTCGGTAAGCGCATGTCAACCCGCCGAACTGCAACTTACTGAACCCAGGGCACCACTGGGGGGTTAGAGTAGCGGTCATTCCGGTCTAGCGGCCCGCCCATACTGATATTAATACTGATATATACTGGCCAAAAGAATTAAAGCCTAAATTTAGAAGGCTAGCGAACTGCAGCATTAGGTATATTCCTGTGAGGCGTGTTTTCACTGCGCGCTACTAAGGGATCCAGTTAGCAGCCAGTATACATATTAAGCTGGGAATAAGGGTTTCTCTTAAACTGCCGCTCTTTTAGCGGAAGACAAGGGGTTTTGCCAAACTGCCGCTCTTTTAGCGGAAGATAAGGGGTTTTATTAAACTGCCGCTCTTTTAGCGGAAGACAAGGGGTTTTACCAAACTGCCGCTCTTTTAGCGGAAGATAAGGGGATTTACTAAACTGCTGCTCTTTTAGCGGAAGATAAGGGGTTTTACCAAACTGCCGCTCTTTTAGCGGAAGACAAGGGGTTTTGCTAAACTGCCGCTCTTTTAGCGGAAGATAAGGGGTTTTGCCAAACTGCCGCTCTTTTAGCGGAAGATAAGGGGTTTTGCTAAACTGCCGCTCTTTTAGCGGAAGATAAGGGGTTTTATCAAACTGCCGCTCTTTTAGCGGAAGATAAGGGGTTTTACCAAACTGCCGCTCTTTTAGCGGAAGATAAGGGGTTTTACTAAACTGCCGCTCTTTTAGCGGAAGATAAGGGGTTTTGCTAAACTGCTGCTCTTTTAGCGGAAGATAAGGGGTTTTGTCAAATTGCTGCTCTTTTAGCGGAAGACAAGTATAATAGTCTGGTTTAATTCCTAATATAGAAACCTAAAAAGGGTTATTCTAGGTTTTATTAGTAAAGAGGTTAGGGCATTAAAGGCAATTAAATAATAAAAGAGTAAATAAATATTATATTATTTAATACTTAATTATTAAGAGTACTAAAAGTAATTAAAATAGGTAATTATAAGTCTTTTAAGTAGTTAATATAAAATAATTATATTAAAAGCTAAAATAGCTTAAGGGCTTCCTCTTATTTACTAGAAATAAATATATATATATAGTTCTTTAGATTATAATTAGAAAAGTAATCCTTTCCTTAAATTATAATTAGAAAAGTAATCCTTTCTTTAGATTATAATTAGGAGAGTAATCCTTTCCTTAGATTATAATTAGGAGGGTAATCCTTAATAATTAATATAGGTTTTAGTGGGGTATATTTATATAATATATTAGTTTATTATGGGCCATAATATAATATCTCCCCTCTATTAGTCTTATCCCTAAGGCTATATTTATAACTTTATAATCTAATAGTAATTAGTCTAATTTCCCTCCTTTATTTTTCTTCCCTTATAGTTATGCTAATAGGATATTAGGTCGTATATCTAAAGTAAAATCTAAAAAGGCTTCTAAATATAATTCCCTAGTTCGTTTCCTTAAGCTGAACTCTTATCCTGCTAATATGCCTTATACGTATTGCTTTAAGCATAAACTGCAGCTAGAGTGCATAATAGATAATTTAGGTCGAACTGGTCGCTATAAGGAGTATATATCTTGCGGATATATTTATAATAGTATTTTAGTGGCTTTATCTTATAGGTATTTTATTTGTTCTTCTTCCCTTTATTCCTATATATTAATATTTCTCGTTTTTTATAGTAAATAAGCTTATAAAGCAGTAAAAAAAACTTAAGGAGGATGAGAAGGAGGCGGGGGAATATATCTTTATCCTTTATTCTTAATTAGCTAAGCTTTAATTATTATTAGCGATAGCTATAAGCCAGCTAGCTCGGATTTATAGGATTAAGAAGAGGGTAAAGGAGAAGGGGTCTAATTTATTCGAGCGGGGCATATAGGAGTTAGATAAGGAGTATAGTATCTTTCCTTCCTTAGAGGCTTATAAGGGTTAGGTAGTAAGCGACTTGCGGTCTTTAGGCATGCCTAATGAAATTAATTAGTTATCTTTTAGTCTAGGAGAGGGTTTTAATAATATAGGTGCTTTACTTACTCTTAGTATTACTAGTAGAACTTCTTCAGGAGGCACTATATATAGGTAAGGTATTCTAATAGTTCCTATATATTTTTATTATTTCTATAGCCTTTCTATTTAATTAGGTATTTAATAAAGCTATTTTCTTTTCTTATATTAAGGATTGCTTTTACTTTATATTCCTTAAGGGCTTTTACTTTTATATTCTAGTCTTTATTAGTTCTAGCTATAATAGTATTTTCTATTAATTTAAATAATAAAATATAAAAGATTAAATAGATCTTAACCTTTAGTAATAGGTCTAGTTTATAATTATTTTTTAAGATTTTTTTAAGGATTTTATAAGGGCTAATATATTTAAAATCGAGTTTCTTATTAAGTCGCTTTATATTAATATTCTTTATTATAAGGAATATTATATCTCCCTTTAAGAAGGTTAGTCCCTTTAACCTCTTTTAATTATAATATTATTTATATTAGTTCTATATAAAAGAAAATTTAATATATAGCTCTTTATATAAATTCTTAAGCTAGTCTAATATAAATATAGCTATTAATATAATAAGTCTATTCTATAATTCTCTATAGGCATTAAGGGTAAATCTAAAATTTATATAATTAAGTATAATTTTTATATTTTTATTAATTATAATATTATAAGCTAGCTATATAATAAGTAGTTTCTTAACCTAATTATCCTAAAGATAGTTAATATAGTAGTAAAAGTAAGTTTTAATAATCTAGTTTATTTGCTCTATCTATCTATTAACCTAAGGTCTCTATATAGTGCTTAGTTTATAGTTTAGTCCGATCTTTATTATAAGGCATTATTAGAATTTTGAGAAAAAGGGTAGTCCTCTATTTAAAATAATCTTAAATAGTAGGCTATATATACTAATAATATTTTATAAGAAGATATAGGAAAATTCTTCTATATTAATTACTTCTTAATATAGAATAAAATAGGAAAATTTAATAAATCTATTAATAATAATTAGAATGCTATTATAGGCTGTATTTATAATAGGGTCTAATAATAAGGGTAGTTTTATAATAAAGTCTATAATAATTAAATCTTATAATTATTCTAAGACTAATTAGGGTTATAGATATCTATATAGCTTATAGTATTATGCTTTAATTTTTTCGTAAATAAGGCATTATTTAAGAATCTTCCTAACTATTTGCTTAACTCTAGGAAAAATAAATATTATTTTAACTTATTTAAGGGTTTTATTAATTCCTTAATATCTATAGAGTAAGTATTTATAGATTTTGCATATAAATTGCTTATATAGCTCCTTTAGTATATACTATTTATTAATATCCTTAAATTTAGGTTATTTTTAATTATACTTTAGGATTTATTATAATAGTGGATTTCTCTATTTTACTATAAAAATCATTATATTCTATATAATTATAAAGTACTATTTTAGGCACTTAAGGTATTTATTAATAATATCTTAAATAATCTTATTAATTTTATAGAAATTATAATTTTATTATATCCTTTATATTATTATTTACTAATTCCTATTATATAGTAAGGAGTTATAGATATTAATTGCAATTTATTATTATATTATTAGGGGTATATAGATTTAAGGGCCTATTATAAGGTATTTATTCTTTCTTAAGGTTAGATTATTAATTATATAATTTATTCCAGTCTATTCTTAATAGTATTATTTAATAAATTCGAAATATTAGGGGTTTAATAATAGTTTTTAAGTAATAGTAATATATTTTTATTTAAAGTATCCTTTAAGAGTAAAGTATAAAAATTACTTTTTAATCTTTACCTTCTTAATATTAAAATCGATCCTTTAATTAATAGTATTAGCTTATTTATTCTTAAAGCCTTTCTTATATTTAATAATATAATTAAATTTAAAGAGGTATTTAATATATTTAAATTATTATTTATTTAATTCTTAAATTATAATAAAGTATAAGATATTCTTATAGTCTATATAGATTATAACCTAATAATAGCTTTCTAGGAGATAATATTAGAATTCCTTAAAAGCATTAATAATAGCTAGGAACTCTTTATTATAGATTAAATAATTAAATTCTATTCTATATATTTTATAAGAATAGAATATAATAAGGTATAAGAGTCCTTTATTATTATATTATCTAATTTAAGCACTAAAAGTAAAGTCTAAAGTATTTATTTTAAATTTAATAAATTATTTTAAATTAAATATTTTAAGTATTAATTCGCTAAGAATAAGGTCTTTAATATATTTAAAGGCTTTCTAGATATTAAATAGCTAAAGAAACTTTTAGTCTTTATATATAAGTTCTAAGAATAATATAATAATTTTATTAAAATTCTTAAGAAATTATTAATAGTAATTAATAAATCTAAAAAATGCTTATACTTCTTTAATAATAGTTAGTATTAGCTAGTCCTTAATTGCCTAAATTTTCTTTAAGTCTATCCTAATCTTATTATAAGAGATAATATATCCTAAAAATTCCACTTTTAAGGCATAAAAATAACTTTTCTTAGATTTAATTAATAGGTTTGCATTTTAAAGGGCTTATAATACTATATAAATATATTCTATATATTCTTATTCTATTTTAAAGAAGATAAAAATATTATTAAGATAGTATATTATAAATATATTAAAGTGCTTGTATAATATATTATTAATTATCCACTAAAATATAGCTAGTGCATTAATAAGTCTAAAGGGTATAATAAGGTATTTAAAAAGTCTATATTTTATTCTAAAGGCAATTATCTATTTATATTCTTTTTTAATGTAGATTAGGTTATAGGCTCCTTTTAGATTAAGTATAATAAAGTATTTCATCCTATAGAATTAATCCTTTAGTTTACTAATTAAAGGTAATAGCATTTAATCCTTAATTATTATATTATTAAATATATAATAGTTTATAATAAGCTAAAATTTACTATTCTTTTTAAGAATAAATATAATTAAATAGCCTATAAATAACTTTAATATCTTAATATATCCTTTCCTTAATATATCTTTAAAGTAATTCTTAAGCTTATATAATTATATTTTATTAAGGTTATAAATCTTATAGAATTTAATTATAATTCTATCCTTAAGCTATATCTTATAGTCTTAATCTATATATAGTAATAGACCTATTTCTATTTCTTTAGTAAATAGTTTCTTATAAACTTAATATTATATTAATATATTCTATAATCTATTATTATTATTAAATGCTTTCTATTTAAGGTTATTATTTATATATATAAATTATTATCTAAGGAGTGTGATTATTTATTATATTTATTATATTTAGCCCTTTTTATATTAATATCTTATTCCTTTTAGAGGTATTAATTCCTTAATAGGTTAGGGAGTATCTTTATATTAGCTCTGCCTATTTTCTCTATCCTTTTTAATAGAAGGTTAAGATCTTATATTATATAGTGAATTATAATTAATATTACTAGCTATATTACCTTAAAAGGCTTATACTTAGCTAATATACTAGCTAATAAGGGGGTTATAATAATATAATTATAAATAACCTAGGATTAAGTTATATATATAAAGAGGTATAATATTAAAATAAATACTTTAATTTTATCCTTTAATAAATACCTTAAGGTAATTAATTTTATAAATAATTAATCTATTTTTATATTAAAATTGGTTTCTTTTAATATTATAGATTAAGTATAGTTTATTTTTATCCTTTTATAATAATTAGAAATAATTAATAACTTAAGGGTTAATAATATTTATCTTAATTCTATTATCTACCTAAATAATAAACTATTTGCCCTTAATTTATATTTATAATATTATTTATTATCTTAATATATTTAGGCTTTATATTGCATTTAGAGCTCTTTATAGAGGTTCTATAATTTCCTCTAGCTCTTACCAGTCCTATAGCTCTTTTATAGGCAGTATTTATTATTTTCTATTAGTTTACTAGCTTATTATAGCTATTCTGCGATCTTTATAGCTTCTACTATTTATAGGGGGCAGACTATTTATAGTTATATAGGTTATTATATACTTTATTAGTGCTAATTAGTAATCTTTTCTTATTTATATTATTTATATTTTAGGAAGCTGCAATTAAATATATTATTTATACTATTTATATATTTCTAGGGGAATAGCTTATTATATTCTATAAGAATATTAACCTTTAGGTATTATAATCTCTAGATATTTTATTAGGTTATTAGGTTATTAGTATAATATTATTATTTTAAAGTATAGCTTCTTAAGTATTCTGGGTAATAGTTATTTATAATCTTATTAATAAGGTATATTATATAATTATAATTAAAATATAAAATCTATAAAATAGTATAATAATCTAAATGCATTATTAAAAGAATAGGCATATTATCTAGATATAATATAGGCACTTCCTTGCAGTATATTTCTTTTTATATAATTCTATATATATAGAAGTCTTTTATATTAGGGTCCTATCCTTTCTATATTGCCTAGTGGATTAGGTTCTAAAAGGTATTGCTATTATATAAATTAAAGTCTAAAAGCACTTTATTATTTATAGTATTATTTTCCTAAATATCTCTAATTTCCTCTAGAAAGATATACTAATATTAAATATTTAGTCCTAATATTATAATTTAATTATAATCTCTAATTATTAGGAATAGTGCCCTATTATTAGCTCTAAATATTACTTATTATTTTTTAATTAAATTAATTAATTCTTTATTTATAGGGCTAAGGTTTACTATTTCCTATATAATAATATATTCTTATTAATAAGTATTTATAATATTATTCCACTATTATTTAATTTCTTATTAAATATTATTAGGTACTTTATTGCTTAAGATAAAGTTAAATTCCTATTTATTATTAAATTATATAATTATAATAAGCATTTTATTATTAGGTTTTAGGGTTATAGAAAGTCCTTTAGGGATAGGTCTTTAGGTAAGGTATTTAATAATATCCTTTTAGATAGCTTATTAGGTATAGATCTATTAGAATATAAAATAGTTATTTAATTAAGCTTTATTATAGTCTTTATAAAGCGCTTAGCTATTAAGCTAGATTAATCCTTTAGGGGTTCCTATTTTATTATATCCTTATTATATTATTATAATTATATGCCTATTATTGCCTTAAGGCTTATTAGGGTAATAGCTATTATCCTTACTATCTTTATGCATAAAGTAGATATTATTATAGTAATTTATTTAGTAAAGTGATTTATATTTAACTTTATTCTTAATAGTTAATTTAACTATTAATTAAAGTCCTCCCTATTTATATATAATAGCTTTAAGGGCTTATTTAGTAAGTATAAATTTAAACTTTCTATTAGTTTTATTAGGGTCTTAATACTTATACTTAATATGCCCTTTCTTATTATAGTCCTAATAAGTAATCTATAAGAAATCTTATTAAATTACTCTAATTTCTATTAGACCTATATATATCCCTATAGAAATATTACTATTTTATTATTCTTAATTCTTTCCCTTACCTCCTTAATATTAATTTAGGTAATAAGGATTATAAGGGCTATTATATTTAATTTAGTATTTTTAGGATTTCTCCTTCTTATATTTATATTATTATTTATTAATCTTAATAGCTATAATAATATATTTAGTAAAGGTATTAAATTATTTAGTTTTAAAGATCTTATTTTTAATTTCTTCTTTTAGTCCTTTATAGAAGATTTTAATAAGTATATTATTATCTTATTTAAATTTAGCTGCAATTTACCAAAAGGTAATAATATAAATAGTAATAAATCTAATTTACTTAATCTTATAGATATTAATAATTATATATTATTCCTTATTAACTATTCTAAATATATCCTTAAGTGCAGTTTTAAAGTTATTCTATTTTAAAAAGATATTAATAGTCTCTTAATCCTATATAACCTTATTATTATATTTAAAATAGTCCCTTATAATAAGTTCGAATTATATAGCTATAGTGCCTTCTATATAACTATAAGCATATATAACCCTTCCTTTAGCTAAAATAAGCTTATATAAGAACTATTAGAAATATATCTTAAGATAAGTAATAAAAGGTATTATATCTTTAGAACTTTTATTAAATAGTTCTAGCTAAAGGGGTTTAATTACTTTATTAGGGTTATATTCTATCTTATAAGCTTAAATAGGGGTTTAAGCCTATAGCTAAGTATATAGCTCCTAAACTATTACTTATAATTATTAGATTTTAATAATAACCTCTATATTAATTAAGGGAATATTATATATAAAAAGTATATTATTTAATATAGAGCTTAAAGTATTAATAAATTAAATTCTAAATATACTTATAATAATATAATATTACTTAAGGTTAATATAATAACCTTCTAAATAAGAGCTTTTAATATATAATAATCTAGTTTAATTCCTAATATAAAAACCTAAAAAGGGTTATTTTAGGTTTTATTAATAAAAAGGTTAGGGCATTAAAGGCAATTAAATAATAAAAAAGTAAATAAATATTATATTACTTAATAATTAATTACTAAAAATACTAAAAATAATTAAAATAGGTAATTATAAGTCTTTTAAATAGTTAATATAAAGTAATTATATTAAAAGCTAAAATAGCTTAAAGGCTTCCTTTTATTTACTAAAAATAAATATATATATATAGTTCTTTAGATTATAATTAGGAGAGTAATCCTTTCCTTAGATTATAATTAGAAAAGTGATCCTTTCCTTAGATCACAATTAGGAGAGTGATCCTTTCCTTAGATTATAATTGGGAGGGTGATCCTTAATGATTAGTGTGGGTTTTGGTGGGGTGTGTTTATGTGATGTATTGGTTCGTCACGGGCCGTGACAATAAGGGATTTTAGCGAGTAGCACCCCCACAGTAAAGTCCGCGACTATCCAAAATGGGCATAAACGAAAAATACCTTCAGCTACCCTCTTATTTATAAAAGAGATCCTCTCTAGAGGCTCTTGACTATTATATACCTAAGAGTCCTTAACTATCACCTTACGATAATAATAAGCGCCCAATACGGATAGAGGGCGAGGATATAGTAAGGCTAGCATTACTACCTATTGAGATTATTAAGCTTACTAGTGGAGAGATTGCCTACCTAATAAAGGAGCTACTAATCCCATAAAGGGAGAGGACTGATAGGTAGTAGATAGTATATATATATTGCTAAGGGCGAAAAGTAGTATTGCTCTTATGAGGGGCATGTGGGGCATATAGATCACAAGAAATGCTCTAAGTATGGACACTACCCTTATATAATATGTCTATAAAGGCGCATAGAAGATGAAGAGAAGAAAAGTTAGGCGGTTTAGAAGCAAATAAGCTGAAGGGTAATAAAACCTTCTATTGCAAAGAAATATAATAGACTATTCCAGTATAGTTCCTTTTCCATCCAGCTCCTTCTAGTTCTAGCTTAAGGTGTTAAAATATTCAGTATAATTAAGTATAGAGTCTTATTAGTAGCCATCCCACACTAAGATTAGCCCAGTAGGTATATCCCCACCTCTATTAAATGCATACTTATATTGCAATTATAGCTCGACCTTACCTTTAAGTTATAAATATAAGCCTAAGATATAATCCTATACTATAAGGCAATATTATAGAGGAATTAATAATATTAATATCCCTATTTATATATCTTTATTATAGATTCTTTAAAATGCCTTCTTCCTCTATATCTTTAAAATTTTATACTTAAGAAGATTAAAGCCCCTTATATAGCTATTTTAACTCTCCTTAGGGTTATAAGGAACCCTTAATATATTATCCTGGCTATCTTTTTAAGCTAATTCGAAATACTACTTATACTTAAGGCTAATAAAGTCTTAATTAGAATATAGTAGGGCTATACATTTTTAACACTTTTAGCAACTCTTTATCTAATAGCATTATGCTTATTTAAGGCAAAACTTAAGATTGGTTTTATAACTTAGAAGTGGAAAAGGGGTAGGCAGTTCTATTCTTCTAAGCTTATAACCCCACTAATATCATTTTAGGTAAAAATAAAGATAAGATTAATAATACTGAAAAAGGGTTGCTAGGTATGCATTAAGTGGAATAAATATAGGAAGATAAGAGGATAGAGGATTAAGTAAGAAAGTTATATATTTAGCTATATTATTAAGGGCAATATGGATTTAAGGTTTAGAGAAAGCATATTAAAGTTATACTAAAGATTACTATTATTACTTAGCTATAACTTATACTCCACTCCCAGTCTTCTAGAGAGCAGATTGCAAAGAGTAATATAAGCTAATTAAGGCAAGAATTAGAATAAATAGGAGTATACTTAAGAAGGGAGTGTATTCAGTAATAAGTTACTATAGAGAGAAGCATATATATATAATAGCAATTGCATCTTAGTTATTGAAGGTGGAAGGGTACTGGGGAGAGGACTTAGCCAGGGCATAGTCCATATTTATAATAGGAACGATCTCTCCCTTAGGGGGAACATCTCTCAATCGGAGATTGCATTAGTCGCAACTGCCGTTCGGAATCCCGCGCGCAATCCCAAGAATATAACCTATAGCCTGAAAAGAAGCAAAAGAATATCAGAGGGATTATAGCATTTAGGAGGCAAGCCACAAGGAATCTACACTAACCTAAAGCAAGGGACAGGCTAATACCACTAGGATAGCCTATATCCAATTCCTATCTTTTCACCCTCCTACACGCTCCATCCCTGCCCTTATACTAAGAAGTGGTTTAAAAGCATATAGGCTAGCCCAAGAGATTAAAGATAATTTGCTAAGTAAAGTAGGCTTCTAAATATAATATAGTAAAGCTTAATTAGTTTATTAACCTAGACCTTAAGTAAGTAGAGACTTAGCTCTCTATTGCTCTATTTTATTCTATCCTAGATGTTTAAGAGAGGGGGGGGGGGGGGGGGGGGGGGGG
>WMHX01000130.1:0-234619 GCA_013420875.1 Thelonectria rubi
TAACCAGGGTGAAACAGTATGCATAGAAAGGTGTATATTGGTATTGTGAAAGACTTCAACTTGGCCAGTCACAGTCGTGGCTGGCCGCGTTGCCCCTTTATGCCTCTAGGGCCTAGGGCTCGTGCTGACTAAGCCGGGTTTACCTCGGCTTGCCGTCGCTGGCCGCTCGGCGGGCCTTCGTTGTGCCGGGCTCCTTACAAGTATATTCTTATAAAATAATTATTTTCCCCTATATTACCTATATTATAAATATAGCTATCTTATTTAATATATATAATAAAATAGTTTTATAATATTATATTTTATTAATAATAATTTTATATTAATAGCTCTTATAGTAATTAATAAAGAGATTTCTTTAATTTATTTTAAATAAATCTTTTTTATTCTCTTTTTTAATTATTATTTTATAAATATTTATTAAAAATAATTTAAATCCTTTATACCTTTATTATTATTATCTTAATATTCTTTAAGTCTTTCTTTTAAATTATTAGCTCTTTTTAGAGCTTCTTATTATATAATAAGAAAAAGAGATTATATTTTTAATAAGTTATTAAATAAATAAATAATATATATATCTATTTATAATATAATATTTATAATAATAGTAATATAAATAGTAGTTTTATAAGGAGTCCAGCATAACGAAGGCCCGCCGAGCGGCCAGCGACGGCAAGCCGAGGTAAACCCGGCTTAGTCAGNNGCCCTAGAGGCATAAAGGGGCAACGCGGCCAGCCACGACTGTGACTGGCCAAGTTGAAGTCTTTCATAACACTAATATATACCTTTTCTATATATACTATTTCACCCTAGTTACGCAACCCTTATAAGTTTAAATAATAAGTAAAAGTATATATTAAATAATAAATTTTATTAATTTAAATATTAATTTATTATTATTTATTTTATTAAAGAGAATTAAGCTATTTTAATCCTCTTTTAATTATAATAAAAAAATTATTTAATTTTATTTATTTATTTAATAATTTATTAAAAATATAATCTCTTTTTCATATTAATTTTATTAGCCTTTTTAATCTTAATAAAGTAATAAAGTTATAAAATAATAAAATTATAAGGCTTAATTCTATTTTATTTCTTTATTTTCCCTTTAACTTTAACTCCGCCTTACTCTTATGTCCGTTCGGACATTACCATCCCACACGCATAAGCCCGCGCAATGATCTCTAACTGTCTTCCTAATAGCTAATAAACCAGTCTCCCTAGAACGACAATAGAATCTCATACCTTACCCGCATCACCACCATGGAAAGAGAGGCTCATTCCGGGCCTGACACACAGCTCGGAAGATCCGGTCAAGCCAAGCCACCACAGGCCTCTGACCAGCTTCAACCGCGACGTCGGCGGCGGCCGGCCCTCTCATGCCGTGAATGTCGTCGCCGGAAGATCAAGTGTGACCAGAAGAGCCCGTGTGCACATTGTGCTCGCCACAACGCCCAATGTACCTACCAGCCCTTCCGCGATGATTCCCAGCCCGTTCTTCCCGCGCTCCCCATTCTCCGTTCACGGACATCGACAGCAAGCCCGGCACCATCGGGCAATTCGGATGCCTGTAGTCAAAATCGATTGGCGAGAGAGACATCTCATGATGATCATGCGTCAGCCGCCAACTCCCACCCTGTTACAGTGTCTCATTCTGCCTCGGCGACAGCGGTCCACGCGCTTCCTACACCGGCGTTAAGTTTTAGCAAGCACGGCCAGGACAGCGACAAGGCCAATGCTAATGGCCATGACACTCAAGATCTACTGCGGAGGATATTGGACAAACTCGAGGAACGCGCGAGGTCTCACGTCGCACGGGAGGATGGTGCCAGACCACGCTCACCCGACACGCACATGCACCATGATAAGGATGCGGGTGGGATACAAGATTGGAAAGTTATACTGAACAAAATGAGGGACTTGGGCAGAGGTGGCTGGGCGGAATCTGCCCAAGAATACGCCGCCATCATTGCCTGCTGGGGTGAGATTATGGGCATCCCTTCCGACAACACTTCATTCCGAGACGCCGAGGTAGCGGTACTGGTTGGGCAAGCTGGAGACTTCCTCAGGAAGTGCAAGAACACGGCCAAGAGCATCAAGCTCGTTCGGCCTACCAGAGGTCTTGCGTCGTCTCCCGACTTCTTCCTGGTGCCACCGCCGCGCGAAACGTCCGATGTCCTGGCCGGCCTTTACTTCAAATCCTTCGAATCAACACACCGCATTCTCCATGTTCCAACTTTTTGGGCAGAGTACAAGAAGTTTTTCGACTGGCCCGAATCCGCCACTCCTGCCCTACGGCTGACTCTTCTCCTGGTCCTCGCCATTGGCTCAAGTCTCTACGACTACGCAACACCAGAGGACGCGCTTCGCAACATGGAACTGGTCCATCATTGGATATATGCTGCCGAGACTTGGCTTGCTGGACCGTTGGAGAAGGACCGTGTCGACCTCACCGGGCTCCAAATATACTGCTTGACACTCTTGGCGAGGCAGATATTCTCAATCGGCGGGGATACGGTTTGGATGTCGGGGGGATCGCTCATTCACCGAGCCATGCAGATCGGTTTGCACCGCGACCCCCAGAATCTTCCGGGAAAGCCCATGTCTGTGTTGCAGGCTGAAGTTCGCCGCAGGCTTTGGGGCACTATTCTCGAACTGGTTGTTCAGGCATCGCTGGACTCTAGGATGCCACCTAGGATATCCTTGGAGGAGTTCAATACACAACCGCCCTCCAACATTGACGACGTGGAAATTGATGATTCAACTACCATGGTTGTGTCTCACCCTGAAAGCCGCTTCACAACAACATCGATCCAGCTGGCACTCCTACGATCGCTCCCTGTACGCCTTCGGATTCTCAATAAGCTGAACAGGATTGACGCTGAAGTCTCGTATCAGCACATTCTTACACTGAGCTCGGAGCTGACAGATGCTCTCCACGAGAACTGCCGTCTGATGAAGGAGAGCCGAGCATCTACTCCGTTCCACCGCAATCTACTCGACTACTTGGTTCGCCGGTTTATCATCCCTCTGCACTACTTCTTCAGCAACCGGGCTCGCATCAATCCCGTCTACTACTACTCGCTCAAGCTTAGTCTCGACGCCGCCACCGCCATCATGTCGCCTGAGCCGGATGCTGGCTTCTCACGATTAATGGCCGCAGGTGGCGGACTGTTCCGCGAAGGCCTCCGGGTTGCTTCTATGGCCACCGGCCTCGAGCTGCTCATACACGTCCAGACGCAGCAGCTTGACGGCACGCTACAGCGCACTAGCGAGTACCGCAACCTACTCAAACAAGCAATCCGCGACATGATCTCACTCTCGGTGGACCGCATCCGCCAGGGCGAAACCAACGTGAAGAGCCACATGTTCTTGAGCATGATCCTCGGCCAAGTGGAGGCTATCGAGACGGACTCTCCAGTTGAGCTGCAACTTGCACGCAGCGCGAGGGACAGCCTAGAGTACTGCTACGGCGAGCTGAGGGCGAGAGCAGATAAGATGCAGTTGGCGCCGACCCCCGATGCTGGCTTTGCACCCGCGGGAGCCGGAACAGAGGGTGGCCAAGGGCGCGATGGTTACGCGATGGACTTGGATTGGGAGTCTTTCTTCCGTGATCAAGCTTTCCTCAGTGGGATGACTACGTGAGGTACCATGGAGACGGGGATCACTATGGATAATTAGTACGGGCTTCAGAAGCTCTGCGATCGGGGCACGTGAGGGTGAATATGTTGTCACGATGTGAGAGCGGCTATACCTTAGGGGCCATTGAATAGAAGACTTATGCACTGGCGAATGAATTTATCAAAGGTGCCACAACTCGTTCTTGACGAGCTTTGGTATGACTTCAACGCAAAGAGATGGGATATCAAGTCCAGTATCAAGGCTTTTATTGAGATGAGATGCCTTTCTAACTGCAAAATCTACTTTATCTTACACTTGGTTCCTCCAAGAAAGCTACCCTGTCCAACCGTACAGTCGCACCGATTGCCGCCCTCTCCTCTCACAGCTTCTTCCTCCCCTTGGGCATCCTCGCAGCCCAGTAGAGAACCATGGCGGCAGCGATGTTGAAGACGACGTACGCCCAAATGATGCCGAAATTACGCCATCGAATGCTATAATTAGAGTTGAGGCCCTGTAGATACACATTTGTCTCCTTGATCTTGCAATACTGGCATTCAGGGGTCGACTTGTCGTCCTGAAGGTACCCGCCAGCCACCGAAATGTAGTCGGCCATGTAATCGATGCACGTCTGACCACCTGGCGGACTGAAGGTGGTGAACTCGTTGCTCGCGCATGTCACATTGACGTTGGCCAGGCCTGTTGCCAACACTGCCGGGACAAAGTATGAAAGCGGCGAGACTCGGTAGAGGAAGACCCAGAAGCCCGGCATTTCATCTGGCAACGCCAATACGCCGCAGAAGAAGAAGGCCAGGAAGAACATGAGGGTCGCAGTGTTGCCGCCGTCTCCCGTCGAGGCAGTGAACGAGATGCAGAGGTGCGCAAACGTCGAGACCCAGAGGAGGAAGACCCAGAAGAGGAGCAGCATCAAACCAGCCCTCTCGCTGGCCTGATCGGCAGCTTTAGCGTTCGAGTAGAAGCCAACTGGGAAGTAGAATACCACCCACATGAGAATGGAAGCAAGCGTATACCAGGGCAACTCGGCAACAATCTGGGCAAGCATGAAGACCTTCCAGCTGTATGTCTTGGCGGGCCTCTCGCGGACTTCGTACAGCGAGCGTTGCTTGATGAAGTGTGGCATCTGCTGGTTGACCAGCTGCGTGACAATGCTCGTCAACTCGAATATGGCGAACATCTGATTTTGTAACCCCTGAATACTGAGCGGCGAATGAATGAAGACCAACCCGATAAAAAGACTCGAGGCTATGCAGAGAGCCAGCTTTGAGTAGATGTACGAGGGCGTTCTCCAAGTTTGCTGGAACACACGCCGCGTCACCACGAGAAACTGGTACCAGAGAGGCGTCGCAAACTCCCGGTACGAGATCTGGTCGTGATTGGTACTCGAGGCGGCTTGAGTATCACCGAGTGATCGGAGACGAGCCAGTTCGTCTTGGACGTGGCGATATTCCGCACTGGATCGCCAGATATGGTGCCAATCAACTTCCGAATGGCTGCCAGGAGCAGCGCCAATGGCTTCGAGCATCCACTCGGCTGGATTCGCTCCAGGTGGACAAGAACTCGCTCCGTTGTGCTCGAAATAGTTAATAAGACTCTGAGAGTTGTCGCTGACCTCGCCTGTATCACGGGTTAGGCCTTGATGAATGCAAACACGATGCCATGTTCTTACCGAAATAAACCGTCTTGCCCCCTTCAGCAAGCAATAGCAGGCGGTCAAAACGCTGAAACAACATGGCGGAAGGTTGGTGGATGGTGCAGAGGATGGATTGGCCTGCCTTTGATAGCTTGTCCAGCAAGTCAAGAATCGCCCAACTGGTCTGGGAATCGAGGCCAGACGTAGGCTCATCCACAAAGAGAAGGACGGGTGGCTTCGCAGCCAGTTCAATACCAATCGTTAAGCGCTTCCGTTGTTCAACGTTGAGGCCTTCACCAGCTACACCAACCACGACGTCAGCCCACTCCTGCATGTCGAGAAGCTCGATGACCTTGTCGATATAGGCTAGCTTTTCGGTCGCGGGAATGTGCTCCGGCTGGCGCAGAAGAGCAGAGAAGTTCAGAGCCTGGGTGTAACGTCAGCACATGGATCTGATCAAACGGCCGTGAGTGCTCACTTGAGCGGAGTGGAATGAGGAAAAGAGTTGTTGAAATCGCCACATACTTCGCGGACGGTGCTCGTCTCGAGGTGCAGGTCTTGCTGCTGTGCGTAACCCGTCTTTCGCTGGAAGCTTGCATCGCGAAGCTTTCCATTGACCAGCATATCGCCAGTGAGAATGCCTACGCCGTCGCGACGATCGGCCAAACAGTCCAGAAGCGTTGTTTTACCAGCCCCGGAGACGCCCATCAAGGCCGTCAGAGTACCCGGCTTCACCCAGCCATCGACGTGATCGAGGATGCGCCGAGGTCCGCCCTTGACCTTGATGTCGTAGCAAACGTTGTTCCAGTGGAACACACTCGTGGAGCCCTGAAACCCTTTGGTCTTGTCGGAACCGTACTCACGAGCTTTCTCCAGTGGTGTCGCGACACTTGCAGAGACTTGGCTTTCGATGTCGTGCCCCTTGGAGAGCAGCTTCGGCACGTAGCCTCGACGGAAAACCAAGACTTCGCCCTTGGACTTTTTCGCTGAGACATAGTCACTGGCCAGAAAGTACACAACATGATTGAATACGATCATAGCGATGATGATGCCCACGTTTCGCCACTTGTTGTCGGCAAAATAGCTGTAGGCTGAGTTGATATAGGCGTCGCCGTCCACATGAGACTGCCCAGAGACGGCACCAATAGCATCGCATGCCACATGAGCCGTGCCCAGCGTTCCGTAGCTAGGAATATACGAGGAGCAGGAAAACTCGCGGCCGCTAAACTCATTGACCATGAGCGACTCGTAGCCATACGCAACGGGGTTCAGGTAGTTGATCCATCTACACCAGGATGGCATGTAGCGGATGGGAACAACAAAGCCCGTAACTATGAGCAGGGCCAGCATCATGATCGAGGCGGGCACCATTGCCTGAGTCTCAGTCCGGGACACGGCACCACTGGCGATGATTAGCGCTCCGGTAATTGGAGTCGTACGCTGCACGGGGTGGACTTACATGAATCTGAAGATGCCCGACATGGAGAATATGACCAACAGAACCACGAGGAAGTAGAAGAAGAAGTTTCCGGGATGGCGGTTCAGGTTGGTCATAAAGTAGAAGACCAGATTGAAGCCAAGAGCGCCAGTCACCTTCATCGGCAAGTCAACCAGGACGGCAGCATATGCTTCAGCCGACGGGTGATGGAAAGCATACCGCGCATGCTTCTCGACGATGGGCCGCTCAGCATACAGTGTCATGACTTCGAGGATGGATGCGAAGGCATTGAAGAGAATCGCCATGAAGAGAACCACGGCTCTCCCTCTGAAGCTGTCTGTGGTCTCGCCTAGGTTGTAGAACAAGGACGATGTGATGAGCGCCATGATGGCATTTGCGACCATGGTGAAGACAGACGGGCCCGGGTCTGCACAGAATCTTCTCCAGCCTCGCCACATACAGAGCTGGACCTGTTGGGAGTACGTCAGAATAAACGGGGAGCTAAGGCGCTGGCCCTTGGCTTGGTGTGCTTTCTTTAGTTCGAGGTACGTTTGAGAATCCTCGCCTCCAATGACATGGCGCGTTTTATACTCCTCCATCTCTGCACGCAAGGCCTTGTATTCTGAGCTCGACTTCCAGGCAGCGGCGAATTCATCGGGTGTGCGCGGTGGATGGCATCCAGAGCGGGGGATACGCTCCGCCGGAAAGGTCATTGAGGTGAGGAAGTCGGGCGTAGTCTGACGCGCCGGACACTCGAAGCCAAGGTTGACGAAGAAGGCTTTCGCTTGGGAAGCAGGCCCAAAGTAGATCTCGCGGCCCTCGTAAAGGACCAGAGTCTTATCGAACAGGTCATAGGCGCTCTGGGGCGCCTGGTACATGGATACGGCGCACGCCTGGCCGAAGAGTTGGGATTGAAGCCTGAGTGTTTTGCAGAATTCGACGGCATTGGCGGCATCCAAGCCACGAGTCGAGCTTGAACAGGCGGATGTTAGAACGCAGTCTATATTGGCCATGTCCGGGTATAGATGTAACTCACTTGTCCCAACATTGCAAGGGGGCATTGGACAATGTTGCCTCGGCGATGCTCACACGCTTTCGTTCTCCGCCGGATACCCCTGGTACAAAATCGTTTCCTACCCTGGTGTTGCTGGTATGACTGATGCCGTACATGGCCATGACAACGTCGCGGAGGTGGTCGCAGTACCTGCAGTACGCGCACGTCGGAATTTATATCAGAATCATTAGAGAAGACGGAAAGTGACTCACTGGTTGCGAGAGATACCTTGCGGCAGCTCCCTCTGGCAACGTGCGCGCGCAGCAAATGTGAGCGTCTCGTTAACCGTCAAACTGGGAAAGTGTACATCATTTTCGGCCGTGTATATGACATCTCCGCGGTGCGCAGAATGCATGTCCTTGTCCGAAATGCCGTGGTAGTTGAAGTATGAGTTTTCGGCGACGTAGATGCCGTTTCGATCGCCCGAGATGGCCTTGAGGAAGGTCGAGCAGCCACCTCCGGGACGGGAGAGAATTGCGCACATCTCGCTAGGCCGAATTAGCCCGTCAATTTGTCGCAGAATGTCGACTCGTTTCTGCGCTAATGCTTGGGACTTGGGCAGCAGACGCCGAGCAACCATCCCAGGTGAGGCCAGCCAGACGTTGGCTACAGTCTTTTGGAAATCGGCCGGTGAAGCGTACCCGAAGACATCCAGATCCTGGAAGCAGAGACCAACTTGACGGAAGCTCTGCCCGTGTTCTTCAGCGGCTCTGGCGACATTCTTGGCCCAAGAGTGAGCATCGAACTTGTTGCCTGTCGGATTGAGCGGAGAGTCTGGGGCATTGCTTCCAAACAGAGGCTTGCTCCCAGAACAATCTGAACTGTTCCGGGAGAACTCGCGGGCCAGCTGTTGGACCATGGCATGGCGGCTGTCCGTGTATGTTGGCTTTTGCTCGCTTTCCGTCGTCTTGGTGGTGGTGAGGTTGCCTGCTGGTATTATACCATAGTGAGGGCTCCGAGTCTCGACGGTACCCAAGGAGTCCGAAGCCGTGGAGGAGGCCATGTCTTGTCGTTCTTCAATCGTTGCCTTATCGAGGGAATGAATGAGACGTTGCCAGTTGAATCTGCCTCTGAGCTGGCAAGACATTCACGGACTACCTTATATACCAGACATGGCACGAAATGAGCGAGCCTAAATGCCTTATCATTTTGATCATCAAATTTCCCCTTGCGCCGTATTTGGCGATACCTCGGCCGAGAACTAACATCATCAACAGGTCGACAAGGTGCGAGTAGAGCTTTGGGTCGGGTATAAGATCTCGCCAGTTCAGTGTGAGGCGTTTCGGCCGAAGCACGTCGAGCTGCACACTTGGTGCGGAGATAACTTGCCTGGGTGTGGTTGGATTTTCCGCCGTGGCTTGCACAGTGGGGTCTGCCTCACATATCCCCTACACACTGTGGGCTGCTCCAAGCCCGAGCACACGGAGATAAAGTCGCGCTTGCTCTGGGGTGCCTTCGACCGAGGTCGCGCCAGCGTCTAGCTCCTCAGTTAAGTGCATACATCCCTTAGATACCTAAGTCCCTAGGTAGACGTCATGGCTTCTCCAACTTTCTCCTAATGCATGCAATCATTCGCCTCTTGAGCCAACACCCCCCAACAGGCATCATCGCATTCATTGCACCGAGTAGCTATCCAACATGGCTTCAGGACCACCCATTTCCACGTGCGTGTCATTGCACTCCCGACACGCGACGTGAGAATCCTCCACTAATATGCTTGCAGGGTTTACGTTCAGAACCTCGAGGAGCGCGTCAAACTCGACACCATCGTGGACATCTTGAAGACAATTTTCTCCGAGTTCGGAAATGTCGTCGATGTAGTCGCCAAGAAGAATCTCAAGGCCAAGGGTCAGGCTTTTGTCATCTTTGATAACCCGGAGAGCGCCCTGGCCGCCATTGAAGAAGCGCAAGGATTCGAAATCTTCGACAAACCCATGAGACTGGCGTTGGCTCGCTCCCGGAGCGACAAGACTGTCTTATCAAACTGCACCGAGGAGGAATTCGAGACGCACAAGCGACACAGGCAGGCGGAGAAGGGTGCGCGACCATCTCTCCCCTTGATCGTTTTCGAGCTGACACCGGTGCCATACAGACAAGCGGAAAGCCCTCGAAGCTGCCGAGGCACAGAGGCAGCTCAACAAACGAAATGCAGGTCCAACCCCTGACAGCAGACCGCCAAAGGTTTCTAGACCTGCTGGTTTGAAATCGACCAGTGCCGCCACCTCTGCTGTTGTCCCCGACGAATACCTCCCCCCGAACAAAATCTTGTTTGTGCAGAATCTTCCCGACGATTATGACATCGATTCCCTTACCGGAGTGTTTGGTCGTTTTGATGGATTTAAGGAGGTCCGAATGGTCCCAGGACGAAAAGGCATCGCCTTTGTGGAGTATGACGCAGAGCAAGGTGCCATCACCGCTAAAGAGAATACTGCTGGGATGTCTTTGGGTGACAACCCCATCAAAGTCACATATCAGCGACAATAAGTCTTGGGACGTAGATCTCAGAAGTGGAAAAATGCTGATTCGTATTTATGCTTGCTCAATCCGTCTACAGTCCACCATTAATCTTACCAACTTGATTGACCCAGTCAACAACAAAGGACCTGTGTAATCCGGTGCTCTCTTTTTTCCCTGGTTTGGGAGCAACTCGGCTTCGTGATCTCACACCCCTACCGACCCGAAGCTTAGAAGATGACGTCCTCTTCGTCTTCGGCGGCCAGCATGTCCGTAGGCCCAGAGTCTTCATCTCGAGGCTGATCAGCCGCTGAGGCAGCCTTCGCCTCACGTTTCGCCTTCATCTCGGCGTCGGCCACTGCGTTGTCGCGTTGCTTCTTGTTTGCAACCTATGACTAGGGTGTCAGCGCGTCATCTAAGTCGCGGGTTTACTTGACACCTGCCTTCTTCAATCGGTAGAATTCTTCTCGGTCAAGCTCATCTAATTCCGAGTTGATGTATTTAATCGTGTTTTCGGTTCGAGGAATAATAACGTGCTCAATCGCGTTGACTGTGATGAGGTTAGCACCGAACCAAACACATGTCGGACTTGGTCAAGAATTGACCTCGGCGATTCACGACTTTGATCACTTCATCGAGGATCACAAAGGCGGTTTGCAAGCTGGCTAGCTCCACAAGAGCTTCAACAGCTCGTGCGTACGTCTCTCGGCACCGCTGCACCTGCTGACCTCCCTTCCCCAGACCAGTCAAGCCAAAGTCATTATTCCCCTCGGTGAGATAGCTCTCGAATGCCGGAAGAAGAACACCAGAGACGTTGTCCTGCTTGGTACGAATTCGGAACCGCGCAGATTTGGCCGACTCTTGGACTTGGTATCCAATATCCCCGCCGACTGCGTAGGTGACTTCTGCAAGCGAAAACGCAGCGATTTGCATGACACGTCCCATCTTGCGCTTGGCCTCATCGATTCGTCGGGTGATTTCTATCACGGGGTGTTATCAGCACGGGAGCGTAACTCGTAGGTTGGATCGAAGCAGACGGACCTCGGAATCGCCTAAAGACGGATCAGCACTCGGATAAGGAATATGGAATAGATGGGACTCACTTGGTCAAGGCCTCACTTTTCCTCTTCAACAAGCTGTGGCCGGTCTCAGCTCCCTTGAGCTTCGCCTTCATGAGGCCCAGCGACTGCCGGGTGGGGAAGACGGCCTCGCGGTCCTATGCGTCAAGTTAGCCAATCTCCATCCCTGTGCCTGCGGTTTGGGAGACAGTACTGCGGCGCCTGACATGTTGACGATTGGTTAACAAAGTTAACACTGGTACAGACTGACCCAGGCCTTCTGACAGACGGAATGAAATTGATCGAGTTTCGAGGATGCGATGCAGAGTCGTCACGGACTCCAAGGTTACCTACCTTGTACGAATGAGCTATGTAATCGATATCGCTGTAAGGGGGCGCTCGGTCTGCGCTAATGCCAGAGCCCAGCATGGACCACGGCGGCTATAGTGGAGCTCTTGGCCGAGGGAAGTGCTGGTTGCTGTCCAGCGCGAAACAAATGACGGATGGAAAAATACAACGCCCGACAAAACTTCCGGATCGCAGTCCTTTCGCGTGAACGCGCACCAGGCAACCCCAACAGCGACAGCAACAGCCAACGAGAAAATCGACAGAGATCAACGACGGCAAAAGGCCACGGCGACCCCTGTGGATCTGAGGGCGTGAATTTCCCCTCTGAGCCGGATCACGACGATGCGTACTTCAGCCTGACCCTGAATCCGTGCCGCCGCTCCCTTGCCGGAGTCGATTGCTGAACATTCCCTCGTTTAAAACCACCGCGACCACGATGGTGCCTATCAACCTCCCCCAGAACGGGACACGGAGGCAACCGGAGCTTCATCTTGTTGTACGTCGCGCAGTGCCGCTTACTTCTTCGCAGTCTTCGGCTAAGTGCTAACTCGGTGCGTCATCCAGGCCAACGAAGACTCCGTGTACGAACAAGATATCCTCCGCGACCCCGGCAGCGTCAAACCCTGGTTGACGTATATCGACTTCAAGAACCGTCATGGCACTTTGGTCGAGCAAGCCTTCGTGATGGAGCGGGCTTGTTCTCAGCTGCCCCGATCCTATAAACTGTGGAAGCTGGTGCGTCTACCCAACGCGGCCCATCCCCAACAATCTTGCTAACCTCATGTGCAGTACCTCGTCTTCCGAGTCGACCATGTGTCCAAATTGAATCCCTCCTTATTTTCCCTCGAGTACCGCAAGGTCAACACTCTTTTCGAGCGTGCCCTGATCCTGTTAAATAAGATGCCCCGAATATGGGAAATGTATCTCAAGTTTTTGACTCAGCAACCGCTCGTTACCGTTACTCGTCGAACCTTCGACCGCGCTCTCAGAGCGCTCCCCATCACACAACACAACAGGATATGGGCCGTGTACCGACCCTTTGCCAATTCGGCCGCCGGAGAGACTGCCGTCAAGATCTGGAGACGATATATGCAGGTTCACCCCGAGGATGGCGAGGACTTCATTGAACTTCTAGTTCAAACGGGCCACTTCACAGAAGCAGCAATGAAGTTCATTGATATCCTCAACAACACGCGGTTTGTCAGCAAGCATGGCAAGGGCCACTTCGAACTCTGGAGCGAGATGGTCGATCTGCTGGTTGAACACGCCGCCGAGATTGAGACTGGTCACGAGACTGGTCTCGACGCAGACCTCATCATCAGGAGCGGCATCGCCCGATTTGCCGACCAGAGAGGAAAGCTATGGGCTGGTCTTGCTACCTACTGGATTCGGAGAGGTAGCTTTGAACGAGCTCGGGATGTCTTTGAAGAAGGAATCACCACGGTCATGACTGTTCGCGACTTTACTCTCATTTTTGAATCTTATACCGAGTTTGAGGAATCGATTATAGGTGCTCTGATGGAGGTTGCCTCTTCTCGAGCGGAAAAGGGAATCGAGGACGAAGAAGCTGATTTCGAACTGGATATCAGAATGATGCGCTTCGAGCAACTGATGGATCGGCGCCCTTTCCTTCTGAACGATGTTCTACTACGACAGAACCCGAACAGCGTCTCGGAGTGGGAGAAGAGGGTTGCGCTTTGGGGCGAGAACAAGCGGGAGATTGTCCAGACTTACACCGATGCGATTGCCGCGATCCAGCCCAAACGAGCTGTGGGCGCTTTTCACCAACTCTGGGCCAACTACGCCAAGTTTTACGAGCGTGGGGGTGATCTGCGGAATGCGCGAATCATCATGGAGAAGGCCGTCAAGGTGCCGTTCAAGTCTGTCGCAGAATTGGCAGATATGTGGATTGAATGGGCGGAAATGGAACTGGCCAACGAGAACTTCGACGACGCTGTTCGGATCATGGCCAAGGCCGTGCAAGCTCCCAAACGATCCACGGTCGACTACTTTGACGAGACGCTTTCGCCGCAGCAAAGAGTGCACAAAAGCTGGAAGCTCTGGAGCTTCTATGTTGATCTGGTCGAGAGCGTCTCAACGTTGGAGGAGACGAAGAAGGTGTATGAACGCATCTTCGAGTTACGGATCGCGACTCCACAGACGGTTGTCAACTACGCGAACCTCTTGGAGGAACACAAGTATTACGAGGAGTCGTTCAAGATTTACGAGCGCGGCTTGGATCTATTCAGCTACCCGGTCGCCTTTGAGTTGTGGAATCTATATCTGACCAAAGCGGTGGATCGAAAGATAGGGATCGAACGATTGCGAGATCTTTTCGAGCAGGCGGTCGAGGACTGTCCGCCAAAGTTTGCCAAGACCATTTATCTCATGTACGGCAACCTCGAAGAAGAACGCGGGCTCGCACGGCATGCGATGCGAATATACGAGCGAGCCACACGAGCGGTTGGGGACGAAGATCGGGCGGACATGTTCAACTTCTACATTACGAAATCAGCTTCCAACTTTGGTCTACCTTCGACGAGGCCAATCTACGAGAGAGCAATTGCGGCCCTTCCGGACAACGAAGCTAAGGACATGTGCCTGAAGTTTGCAGACATGGAGAAGCGGTTGGGCGAAATCGATCGAGCCCGTGCCATTTATGGACATGCCTCGCAGTTCTGCGATCCGCGAACAAACCCCGACTTTTGGACCAAGTGGGAGCAGTTCGAAGTACACCACGGCAACGAGGACACGTACAAGGAAATGCTGCGGATCAAGCGCAGTGTCCAGGCTCAGTACAACACCGACGTCAACTTCATCGCTTCGCAGGCCTTGGCGCGCAGTCAACGACGACCTGGATCGGACGATGCCGAAGTGTCGGACGCAATGGCAGCACTCGAAAGGCAATCTCGAGCCCCGCAAGGATTTGTCGCGGCGAGCACCGGACCTACAGGAGAAGCTCCCGCCTCGGCCACCGTCATCACGTCGAACCCAGATGCAATCGATATTGACAGTCTTGATGATTAACGCTAAGCACACCAAGGGGCGATTGGTTGGGTAGGTCAGGTTTCATATAGGTAGTACAGGTTATTCTCATTTGTATGTCGTTACTCCATCCAGATTCTTCTTCGCCAGCCAGGTCGCGCTCGGATCCGCGGTCGCTCATCATTTCTTTCCCGTCATCTCAGCAATCTTAGCATGGTATTTCTCCTGATAATTCCGATCGATGTGGCCATCTCGTGAGTTGGGTGTGGCATAGATGGAGCCTTTGCGTTTCTGGAAACGACTCGGGGGAACCTTCGCGGCGTCTATATTCTTGGTCAGTCTGGGTCTCCCAACATGCGGAAGGAGGGATTTCTTACCCCACTCGTCGCTCATTCTGCGATCTTGCTTGGTATTTTCAGCTACAGGAGAAGAGTCGCCGGGGGCGATGGCAGAATGATCCTCAACGGCCTGTTCGTGGTTGCTGGGTTGCTCCATGGTCGACAGGATCACGAATAGAGAGCAGGAGGACAATTGTGGGGTAATGGTTCCGAGAAAAGGTATAGGTCTGGGGAAATAAGGATGCAGGAACTTGCGAGGATTTCACTGACGTTAGGGATGCTTCTATTTATGAGATGCGGTGCTACTGGGCGCAGCAGTCGGTTCGTCTTGGTCGGGAGCTGTAGCATTCAGAGTTTACCCCGCAAAGCTTTAACATGGCCTCAAAGACATTGGATTGGTCTTCGTTCAAGCTAGCACAGCAGATAAGCAACCGGTTTTCTATGCTAAGAGCAATGGGGGTAATTGACTGGCTGATGGCGAGGTGGTGACCACGGGGTTGCAAGCATGGCCTGTCGAGGCGCCGGCGTTTGAAGAGCTGAGTCTTTGATCATGGCTGCCATTGACGTCATGGTGATGGTCACGAAGCAGTCTTCGACAGTTGACCTTGAATGGCTATTGGTTGCTCACCTTGCCGCCATGAATTAGTGCGCAAGGTACCTTATCATTGTCTCGAACCGACCTGTCGGGCCTTGCTTGGAGCTCACTTACACAGAGACCGACCAAGAGCAGGCTGCGGGCTGGGTAAGCTCGATTAATCCTGGCCTTCATAGGTACAGTATTCAGAATGTACATAGCTACCAATCTATGCTGCTGAGACATCCGAGTGTGTTGTAGTCCTATCTCCAGTGTGACTTTCAGATTGCCTTCGGTTCCAGTGTTATCTTGGCTTGTCTCAACAATTGCACTGCCCAGTTGAGGCTGTGCCAGGTAAAATGTACCTAACGTCCTATTGAGTGAGATGAGGGTGTGCTCGAAGAGGCAAGCTAATAAGTATTGGGCCTCCAAACCCACGGGCGTATGACCACCTCCTTTGATGGCCCGTCCCATCCATCCCAATTGTGGTGTTGGCAGTAGGTGTCGTCACGAAAGGGATCCGACGCGGGAGGCGAAACAGGTCAATGCCACGAAAGCTTCCTTGAAACCTGATAGACAAGCGATGACGTGCGTTTCAACGGCTGAGGAGCAGACGCCCGCACTGCCTGTGAGCTCGCAAGGAAGTTAGGTTCCAATTGGGGACCACGACGACCTGGCGGGAGCGGCATGAAGCTCCCGCTTCTTCCATGCTAGTGAATCGGGCTTGGTTTGGAGGGGAAGCGATATGTCTTCAGAGACATGCCATAATCAAAGAAGTAGTTTCCTGGGTAAGCCAGGTACGGTGAAACAAACCACCGGCTCGTGAAGACACTACCTACAGACGTCTTCTTATTCTATTCGAAGCTGTCCTCTCGATTTCCCTCCATGAGGCAACTCGGATTATCTGGATGTACAGTCGTAAGTGCTCCTTCACACTGTACTCGAAAATATCAGAATGGAAAGAGTCTCGCCCCATAATTCAATGCCCTTTCCCACATCTCATTGGCCATCACTCTCCAGGTCACTGCCTGCCTCCCCGGGAGCTGACTCACACTGTGCATTCAATTCACCTCAAGCTGAGTCTGTATCCACGATCAACGAGCCAACACGACAACATACACATCCCTACAATGCCTTGGTAGGCAGCAAGGCACTCTTTCACTGAGTCAGAGTTATCGAAAGACTCATGTCCACCGCGCAGGCTTCTTGCTAAGCTTGAAGTGCACTGCGAGTTGCGACTCCCTCACCTCCAAACCAGCAAAGGATTTCGCTCTCTCGGTTGATGCTCTCGCGCCTGGCTCGCCCGGGTTTTGTCATGAAAAGGAAGCTCAACTCTTTTCTCAAGGATCCGCCAACGCAGTCCGCCTTGGCCTCTATCGCCTCGACCTCTCCTTCATTGAAGAAACGCGCAGCGACGGCATCAGCCACGCCTTTCATCATGGCAACCGCCTCAATCCAACTCAACCCTCGTGAAGAGCAACTTCGTCAATTGCTTCTCGACGTCGCCAAGTCGATTGACGAAGCTGGCCATGCCAAGGAGCCCATCGTTCTGCGTTGGGCCGGTGGCTGGGTCCGTGACAGGCTGCTCAATATCGAAAGCCACGATATCGACGTTGCCATCAACGCAATGACTGGCGTTCCCTTTGCCGAGCGCATGTGTGACTACTGCGAGAAGCCCGAGGCCGTCGCGAAGCATGGCATCGGCCTTGCCGATATTGGCAGCTTGCACAACGTTGCCCGCAACCCGGACAAGTCGAAGCATCTGGAGACCGCCATGGTCAAGATGTTTGGGCTGGACCTGGACTTTGTCAATCTTCGAAAAGAGACTTACACGGAAGATAGCCGCAATCCTCAGATGGAATTCGGCACCGCTGAGGAGGATGCCCTCCGCCGGGACGCCACTGTCAATGCCCTTTTCTACAATCTACATACAAAGCAGGTCGAGGATCTCACTGGCGGTTTGCAGGATATGGCTTCCAAGGTGATCAGGACACCTCTCGAACCTTACCAAACATTCACGGATGATCCTCTAAGGGTTTTGCGTTTGGTGCGATTCGCCAGTCGTCTCGAGTTCACGATTGATCCGACCACGCGCCAGTACATGTCCAACCAGAAAGTCCTCGATGCGCTTCGCGTTAAGATCAGCCGGGAACGAGTTGGTGTAGAGTTGGAAAAGATGCTCAAGGGTATGTTGGGAGACCACACAGTCGCCAGCATAACACTAACTCATCCCTAGGTGCCCATCCCCGCGACTCGCTCAAGCTCATTGACGAACTCAAGCTGTACTCTGCAATCTTCATTGATCCAGCTCAGGAGTTGATGCCTATCCCCGATATTTCCAAGTGGGAGATTGCATATGAATATCTCGATGACCTAATCCGAGACCAGACTCCGGGCTCTATCGGTGAATTCCTCCTTCAGAGTGCAGAAGGGACCTACCCGGCCTGGAATCTGGCGGCTCTCTCCCCTTGGATGACGGTAGAGGACCCTCCAAACCCAAAGAGAAAGGCAAACACGCCTCCCCCGGTCGCTGTAGCCGCCCGTGAAGGCTTCAGGGCCCCGAACAAATTGACGGATATAATTACCGCATCTTACCGCCACCGATCGGAGATCATTCAGCTCAAACAGGCCGTGTGCAACCGGGAGTCTTACGTCAACGAACGAGACCGATTTGGAATGGCTATCCGACAGTGGGATACCCCAACAGGGTCCTGGCGGCTTCAGGTCCTAAGCGCAATGCTTGTAGAGGCCTTGGAGGTTCTCCCAGGGTGGTCAAGTGAGCATGATAAAGGTAAGCCATTCTCAAAGTGGCATGTTATTCCGAGGAACACATTTTGACGGCTTCTCTAGAACGGCAAGACTTCAGCGCTGGGTGGCGAGCCTTCCTTGACCACCTTACCACGTTGGAGGTGCTAGACGCGCCATCACTCAAGCGTCTCCTCGACGGGCGACAGCTGGCAACGGAATTAGGGATCAAACCTGGGAAATGGACTGGCAAGGCCTTGGATATTTGTGTGGCATGGCAGCTCCGGAACCCAGCGGAGAAGGACCCGGCAGGGGCAATCGAAGAAGTGAAGCAGAGGCGCGAGGAACTGGGAATTCCCTTGCCCTGAGGGGGAGAAGAGCGGCGAGATCAGACCTGGTCAAGGTGCAGACATGCCCAAGACTGGAATACTTCGTCGCTACACCGCGTCAGTTGGTAGTTTCGCCCAGTGGGTGTAGTTTGCAATCATGAGTGCATAAGATATCAACGATATGGAAGATATGGCAATGCTGTACGTCTTGTCGAGTAGTGTGCGAGTTGAGTCTCGTGCAATAGACCATGGTGTTCGGTTCTACGGTCTGTAATACAGTGTGACTACTCTCTCTATCGGCACTGTATTTTCATCTCACCTCGCTCCTGGCGGCACTTCAGCACCTCAACTCTCGCTCCCTCGCTCCCCCGTTCCTAATTTCGACTTCTCGACCTCATGCCCAGCAGCTTTCTCCTCCACACAAATCCTGCATTTCGGCTTGAGGCTTCCACTCTACGCTTTACATTCCCATTTCCTCTCTAGCCCACGCAGTCAAGCAGTTTCGAATCCTGGGGCATAACAACCATGGAGTCCCTATTGGGTCCCGACAACCTCGAGACACTCGGCTCTCTCGCAATCGGTAGGCCGCCGCCGCATGAACATGTGGCTCGCCCAGGCCACATTTGAGGATAGAATGGCTAATTACATGTTGAAACTCCCCTAGACGTACCAGACCACCTCTCTCTCACAGAGGTAGAGACTCTACTACTGTCAACGCCCAGTGACCAGGCCGCACGTTCCCAACTCACCTCGATTTCTCTATTCAAACGCTGACACTACGTACATCAGGGTCGTCTCGAGAGCGCTCTCGCTCTGGCATCCCATCTTTCGGATCCCGGATTCGCAGGTCGAGACAACGAGGATGCCTCGAGGATTGCAAAGGTCGTGGAAGAACACCTGTTGTCACTCGACGCCGCTGCATCAGGTACGAACCACAGAGCCTGCAGGCGTTTCCCGTACGAACCCTAACCCCGTGCCCGGTGTAGGAGACTCTTCTTTGACATCTGAAGCGGGAATCGCGTGCTTGCAGCTTCTCTCTTCGCTGCCGTCGTGCATCCTCGACGACTCGACCCTTCTCAAACTCGTCGCCTTCACCGATGGTCGCGACCCGTGGACGACGGGCAAGGCCGCCGACGTGGCATCGGGGCTCCTACGGACGTACCTGAGCGAGGAGAGACACTACAGTTTCATCCTCGGCCCAGTTCTCCAGGCTTTCCTCAAACCACTCTTCGCCAAGTCCTCGTCGAGAGTCACTGAGTCGGGCAGACCCGATCGCTACTACGGGACGACGGACCCGCGCAACCAACAGGCCAAAGCGACGTCGTGGAAGACTAATGCTCCTTGGGCCGTCGCTACGGCACGCTGGGCTGTAGAAGTATCCATTGTTCGTTCCCTCCCGCCCCCCTCTATGCCAAAATCATGCCCCAGTCACTGACAAAAGACTCCCTCACAGAAATCACGCTTGAAGGACAACTGGCCACTCTACACCCCGGTTATACTTGCACTGGCGGAGGACGAGTCCAACGAAGTCAGGTCGCGGGGTTTAGAGATTCTGACCCTCTTCGTGATAAGATGTCCGCCTTCGGTCCTTCACACTACGGGGATCGACCTCGTCTTCGAGGAAGTCGCCTTTCCAGCCCTCCTCCATCTCCCCAGCATCACTCCGGAGGATGAGTCCATCCAGCTCATTAAGCCAGCCTTCCAAGCCCTCATCAAGCTAGCAAACGGTTACAGTATCAAGCAAAACCGCTCGCGCCGAGAGCTCTTGGACAAGATGTTGCGCGAGGGTGTTTTTGAAGGATACTTTCACGCCTCTCAATATGCCCGCGTCGTTGAGGTTCTACTGGAAAATATGGAATCAATTGTCAGATGCCTGAGTCTCCATGCAACGAAGCATCTCAAGGTACAACACTGCGCTCCCTCTGACGAGTCATTTACCGGCATCACTAACATGGGAACCAGACTATTTTGTCAATCCTCTCGTCAGTCATGGAGGATCCATTTGCCACTGCATATCCTCCAACCGTTGTCGCAGCGACAAAGGCTCTACAGGTCACCATCACTTCATGCTGGCCTCGGTTGCAAGGAGGTGCCAACTTTGAGCAGATTATCCGCGCGCTTTCTCTTTGCTGGCTGAACCTCTGCGAAGACAGGGATGCTCCGAGGACAGACGACGAGGCTTCGAGCGCCATATCCAAAGCCTTACTTGAGACATCCAGGAGGCTTGAGGCAGTTTGGGCGCGAACTCACAAGGAGCAACCAGAAGGCATGAGCGAGGTATTTCGCAAAGACTCTCGCCTGGTCAAGCTATTCCCGGGGTTTTCGGGCTAGGACGGTCTAGGTGCGTCCCGGAAGCAAAGCAAGGCGTTGCTATCAAAGGACAGTGATCAATCGAGGGGTTGCTGCTTGAAAAAAGACTTCCCACGCAGCCATTTCCTATAGGCCTTGTACCTCTTCTTCGGCCCATCCTCTTCCGTCACCGTCAATGGATTCTCCCCCACCTTTAGCAGTTCAGCGTAAACATTGATTTGGTCTTCGGTGCCCTTCACCATGAGGCCCTCGTCCAGCCACCCGCCATTGACATATTCCTGGTATTCCGAAGAGTCAATGTCCACTGGAGTGTCGCTCGAGACCACCAGGGGGAGGTTTTGGGGGTGCTTGATGTACCGCTCGTAGTCTTCGGCCTCTTGGTCCTTGACAGATGGATTCAGCGAGTCGTGAACAGCCTTGGTAAAGGTCCACTGTGCGGCTTTGGACTTATCCAGCGCGCTAGGCTTCGTCTGAAAGGCTTCGTCGCTGTCCTTGGTTGGCTGGCCCGACTCCTTCCTGGCCGCTCCATCTTCACCCGCGCCTGTCTTCTCCTGCACTGGTTGTAGCCAACGGAGTCCCATTCCCCTCGTCGGAGGGCGGGCCAGAGCATCATCTGCTTTCAGGGCCGACCGGACTGGGACGGCTCCGTTGACGGGTTCGGATTTGGGCCTCTTCTTGACGCTTGGGTCGATGTCACCCTCAGTTCGAACGCGAAACGGGCTCAGATCGTATCGCCCGTCTTGAGTGGATTTGAGGGGAATGTACTTGATGGTCGAGTTCATCTTGTATGCAAACATCTTAGGGAATGATGACAATGTTGCCGGGCGGTAATACTCCAGCCAGTAGTCGTCGAAGAACTCGATGGGGTGAAAGCGTGCAATGTCTCGGCTCGGCACGTACGGGGGCACCTTTCTCTCCTTTAGGTGAGCTGCCGTGAACCAGTTGATGTAGTCCCGTTTCGGCTTCGTGGACCAGTTTCGCGGGTCGGCGTGGTGAAGATAGTAGTCGGTCGCGAGGTCCCAGAGCATGGGCTGCCCCTGCGCGAAGATGTAGTTGCCCAGGAACAGGTTGTAGGCCTCCTGTCGCTGGCTGTCAAGAAACGAGTTGTTGTAGTAGCGCTTGAAGCTCTCAATCATGTCTCGGGAGTGACTGGTCCACTGGTTGATCTTGCGGTACGTCTCCATGGTGTTGACGAGCTGGGAGCCGCCGTACTGCACGGCAATGGTGTCCCCGTGATCGTGCCACATGTGCGTGAATAGATTGACGGCGTCGGTATCATACTCGACCGACTTGTTCTTCAAGATGCCGAGAGCATGGAGCTGATGGCCCAACGCTCGCTTCCCAATGACAAACTGGGCTGCGTTTGTGCGATCCAGGCAGTCGATGCAGTTTGTTCGGGCCACGCCGTTCTGGGCCGTCATGGGGCTTCTGATGCCATCGCCGTTCTGGAAGAAGCCCGTGGTGTTGAGTACCGACTCGGCAATCAGCTCCAGATTGCCAATGACATCGCCGCCGCGAACCTTGGACGCGCGACTCATGTCCCATGCTTTATGAATGATCTTCTTGTCTTCTGGAAGGAACTGGTTGAGGTAGTCGATGGCCCTGGTGTACTCTTCCAGCAGCTTCGACTCTCTTGGCTGGCGCTCCTTGGCCTTGATGAGGTTGACAACGTAGATGGGAGCCCCGTACCTCTCGAAGAGGTTATCGAAGTGAAGCGCGGCCGCGCCATAGAATGGATCGACCAGGTTGAGTTCTATGGGAGGCTTTGGAGTAACGCCTGTGTTGTCTTGCGTCCAGTACAGAGGGATGCTACCTCGGTGTTGAACATACGACGTATATTGCGGGCTGCAGTAAAGCTGGGGGCCGGGGCTGTGAAAGGACGTCGTCAACGACTCGGCGACAATTTGCTCCGTCTCGACATCATTTGCGACGTATCCCTAGCAAAACAGATGCGTCAGCTTCCGTCGTTCATATCTGCTCAAACCGTGAAAATGCACATACCAAATCGTTTGCTCCTCGCTTCAGGAAACGCGCTCCCGCAAAGTAGCGCGAACGCCTCGCAATGACGGTGATGTGCGCAGTACGCCCATAGATGGAAAGAGCTACACTGGCTTAGTACAACTTAAACGAGGGGTAAGCTGAAAATCTAGAATCGATCTTACCGGCTTGATCGATGTAGCCATGGATGATGGGCCGACACCAGTCGTATGGGTCTCGTAGGTTGGCCATGGCAGGCTGTAGCAGGTAGTCATTCCACACGAACATCGAGTTGAAGTTGTCGTCAGAGGGAGGAAGAATTCCCTGGGCAAGAGCTTCTCGCTCACGGATGACATTGTGTTGCAGAGTTCGAGTGACGTCGTACGAGTAGCTGTAGTAGAAGGACCTCGTCAGATCGAGGTTGTTGAGAATGCCCAGAAACCGCTGTTCCTCCGTGTTCTTCGAGTCGGGCTTGAATTTGCTCGGAGTCAGGGGAACAAGCTCGGTTCCTTCAATCTGATAGATGTAGTGTCCTCCCACCATGGCCACGGTGCTCTTCTTTGTGATCAGGAGCATGTAGTATGGCCCCGTGAATTTGATGAAGCCAAGCAAACCCCACGTGGTGCAGCGGAGCTTGATCCCGCCGGTGCCGCGATTCCCGTCATCGATGGCGTCCAGTAGCTGATTCGTCTCCTTGAGGCTATACACGATCTTGTCGTCTGTCATCCTGAGCTCGGCGCCATCGGTGGTTCGCTCGATCTTGAGAATTCGATAGCGCTTCTCGCTGACGTCGACGCCGACAATGTAGTATCGGCTAGCCGTTTCGTACAAGCTAAACTTGTGCATCTTGTATATGAGACGATCGGGGACTCGTTCGTCGAAAGCATCCTCGGTCACGCGCGACGTGGGATCTGGGCTGGTCGTACGGACAAAGGGCTTGGCCACGGCTGGTTCGTCGTCATTGTCATCCTCGCCGGCTCGATGATTGCCTCTGGCGGCTTCGGACGACAGCGGGCTTGCGGCTCCATTGTTCTGTAGCAGCGGGAAGACGGGCGCGTTGTTATCGACGTCTGGAGTGGTCGGTTCGGTGACGGTTGGCGCTGGGCTTCGCGAGTCTGCGACGCCGAACTCGGACATGCTGGCGATGCACGTCTCGTGGCGGGCTGAGCGTTTGATTACATGTAAGATGGGAGACTAGGAGGGGCGAATAAGAAAATTAGGTGAACCAGGACTCTTAGTCTGCTGCTGCTGGGAAGTTAGAGGTCGCGATTGGCATCTTTAACAAATTAAAAGAAGTTCCACAGCAGCTGCGAAGTGGACGTCACATGTGAACAGGGACAGTTACGAAGCTTAGTCAAGATGACGTCAATATCTTAAAACATAATGCAGAATCGCATTGCTCCATTACTTTGCAGGTGTAAGGTAAGGTCGGTAGGTAGTTATTATTTACTAGGTAGTCTATAGATGCCAGTAATTCAGATGCTTCATTTTATACAGTCAACTCCTTCTAATATGATTGAAACTCACAGCACTCGCCAGTCGTTCTTTTACAGCCCGTGGGAACAGCGCCTCTCGGCTCTCTCTATTGACCCCGCGTCACTTATTGAGACTCCTTCGCCGCCTCCTTCTTCTCCTCCTTCTCCTCCTCCTTCTCCTCCTCCTCTTCCTCCTCCTCCCCCTCCTTCTCCTCCTCCTTCTTGGCTTCATCGGCTTCATCTTTTTCTGCTTCCTCGTCTGTCTTTGGATCCGCCGGCTGCTCACTTGACATCTTCTCCTCCTCAGCTTGCGTTTCCTCCTGGGGCTCCTCCAAAGCGAGATCGCTTCGAAGGTCTGGAAGGAAACGATCGATCCTCTTCCAAGTTTCTATCCAAAGATCCTCCTTGGAAGAGTCCTTTCTTGGTGACACAAGGTATCCACTGCTTGCCATGAAGAGAATGACATTCTTCAGGTTTTCGCGGACTGCCTCCTCCTACATTGCCAACCGTTAGTCACACTTCGAATCGACGATACGAGTCGGTTCCAACTTACCAAGCTATCGCCCTGACCGCTGTTCATGAGACGATCCATGATTTCAATGATTTTAACCCAGAGATCGAGCATCCCATCCCATTCGGACAAGAGTACCAGGTACTGCAGAAATACCTTGCACAGAAGTGACGCTGACTGGACTCTCATCTCGCTCATTCCATCACGATCAGACGAAAATACCTCTGGCTTGAGCAGCCGAAGGATCAACGGGAATAGGACTTTGCCGAAAATGGCTGTCCACTCTTTGGGATCGCTGCAGACAAGTTCTGGCGAGAGAAGAGATCGTTGCAACGCGGAAAAGGCCAGCTGCCGCACATCACGACATGGGTTCGCGCATTGGTTGGTAAATGCCTGAAAAATGGGCAACCAGTAGGCCGACCAAGCTGAAAAACCAAGTCAGTCAAGTTCTTGTCCAATTTGACCATGCACACAACAATGACGAACCTTCGCTAGTCTCGAGCTGAGACTGTTGCATGAGATGAGGGATCCGAGCCGTTAGATTATACAAGATATCCACCGCCTTGCAGCCTCTGGTGACTGCCTCAGAGTTCCTGCAAATGGTTAGCTCCCAGCCGCATTGTGCCCAGCGTACACATAACTTACCGTTTGATGGCTTTCTTTTGGGGCGGTCGTCTCTGCTGTTGTTGTCGAGACCCGGTTCTCCGAATTGAGGAGGGTTGGACAGGGTTCGCAGCGGTAGCAAAATCATTCAGCAGTAAGACGGCGGCCTCGTAGTTGTCCGCCAAGATTGCTTGCGGGTCGCCTGTAATGCCTCTCTCCAAGATACCAAACACCAGCGCAGCCGACTCGGGCCTTCCAGCGAGAGTACGGAGAATGGCCCAGAAGTCGGGAGACGTCATCATCTCACGCCTCAGCGAGCCAGGCTCATCAATGCAACTGCCGAGACCTGCCAGAGCGAGATCCGATGTCTTACCCAACGCATCTTGAGACAGGCTTGAAATCGTGTGGAGGAGGAAGGGGACGTTAACAAAGTCGTGATCCTTCTCGTCTACATTAGCATGTACGTCGTCTCCAATCTCGTATTGACTTACATAGCTAGCTTTCAGCAGGGTCAGGGCATAGAAGGTTGCCCTGGAGATTGTGATCGCGTGGTGCTGGCTTGAATCCCGCAAAACATCCTGCAGTGTATCGAAGACCCTCTTGCCTATCTTCTCGGTCGTTTCCGCATCCCGTGTGGCCAAGATGGTGCAAAACTCCAGGATATACGTCACGGTAGGATCATACTTAGGAAGCCTCTCGGGCGGATGTTGCCCGTTTAGAGGAGACACGGGCAGACTCTCGTGTTTGACGCTGATCACTGTCGTACTGCTGTCCTCGGGTAGCTGATCAAGAAGCGATTCGACGATGGAGGCAGTGGCCGACGCATCAAGCTTACTAAACACGAGTCAGTTAGGATTGAACCGCGGTTGGGATAGAGATTGCGTACGCAATGTTGTCGAAGACAGCCGTCATGTTGCACGAGTTTACACAATCGATAGTGCAAAGAGTGCTCTCGAGCTCCTCGTCAGAGGGCTCCGGAGGGTCGTCTGCGGCATAGCTCGAGATGTACGATGTGAAGGCTGAGAAGAAGCCAGCGTCCGTGTTTCGAGCCACACGATCAATGACTTGTGATGGGGTTTGAAGTGGAATGGGTGGAACGGGCAGGGAGGGAATAGTGCTCGGAGAGAAGGAGGGAATGAGTGAGTTGGTGAACAGATTCAACCAGATGCGGATAATCTGACCGGGTTAGCAGGTATCATGGCATAGGTCGACATCGACTCACATGTTTCCAACTCTGCTGGATCAGCTCCTCACTTCCCGTAACAACACGGAACAGCACGAGCGTTGCGAGCTGGGCACGGAAATCCCTGCCCAGCTTCACAGCTAATTCGCTGACCATTACACTACCATCGCCGGCCTGCACTTCGGTGTTAAGCGCAGTGTTGAAGGGTGACTCGGTGGCCAGCGTGGTCATGTGACTGAGGCAAAACACAATCTGATCCAGAGCTTCTTTGTTCTGGTACTCGGTGGCGATGCGGGCGCATTCATCGAAGCCGGTGACGATTCTAGCAAAGACCGCGTCATCAGTGGCAGACATGAAGACATATGACAAGGTCGACACGATAGGCTTCCAAGTGGTAGCAAACATGTCAGCATCGTAAATGTTAGTGTCGCTAATGATGAGATTGCCCGCAGACTCCGTCTTGAGCAGAAGCTCTCTCCAAGCATAGTCAAAGGCATCCTTGTTGTCATGCTCCTCCGGTAAGATGATCTCGTTGGTCTTGATGGAGTCGAAGATTTTCTGAAGATATTCCGGCGTAAAGTTCTCGCCGTTGTTTTGGCCTCGCAGGTTTCTTGCGAAGTCCTCCAGCTTCATTCGTTTCAATGAGGTCAGGTTGGGGTTGTGCTGATCAGTGTTGAGCAGGATGATGGCGTAGGTAAGAATGTATACAGCATCCGCGTTTGCAACCTCGTCAAGGTAGTCGCCTTCACAGTACTTGTCGGCAAAACGTTCTACGATTGTAGAAATCAACTGCGCTTCGCCTGGTAGTCGGAAAGATTCGAGAAGCAGTCTCAATGCTTCATCAACTCGCTTTCCAGAAAAGTCAAACAAGTCCACGAAAGCCACGAGTATCTCCTCGTTGCCTCTCTTAGAGAGATAGTCACCGAGCACCTTCTTCGACACGCGCGACGTGCCCTTGAGGAATTTGGCAACAGCAACAGGATCGCTTGCGCTTTCAATGATGCCCTGTTCTTCCAGGTACGCCAACCCAGCCTTGGGTTTCTCGTTGAACTTGCTGGCGCCTTTAATGATGATCTTCTTCTTCCGCCTTTGTTCCCTCAAGGCGGTCGCGTCAGGATTGTCGTCGCGGCCGGGGTCTTCGTGCAACCTCTCAGCAATGAACTGTATGTACCTCAACAGTGCATCGAGACACAGGGGAGGAACGCTGGTTGTGCTCCATGTTGCCGAGTCAGGCAAAGCATTTCTTGACAGGAGCCCGATCATGTCCTCGCACAAATCGGCTCGGTCTGGATCGCAATCGTAATTGACAAAGAGCTCGGCCATGAAGGTCGGCATCCTTGAAAGGACACCGATGCTCTCAACCATGGCCTGGCGAGCATCTGGCTTCCGAGCGCTGCCTTCCAGTCCCAGCTTTGGTGTCTGAGGAATGCCAGCATACAGCGCAGGCTCGATGCCAGGCTCACGAGGTATCTCCACCTTCGGGTGTAAACAGCCCACCAAATATGAAAGAAACAACTCCTGTTGCAACTTGAGGACGCCTCGGCAGGTCGCCAGCAATGTCCCGGCAACAATGAGAGATTCTTGTAGCAGGGCCATGTTATCAGACCTGACCAGTTGGAACAAGTAGCAGCAGAGGCGGTCTTCGGCAATGACGGCCAACGCAGGGTGCCGAGAGATGAATGGACCCGAAACCTCGAGGGCAACGTGAATTATTCGCAAGGCCATGACCCTCATCGTGTCGGTGTGATGTCGATCATTGGGATCCAAAAAGTTCACGAGAACTCGGAAGAGTTCCCGTACGGAAGGAAGAGAATACGGCCGCAAGTCTAGAGACTCGGTTTCCTCGCTGGGATCACTGACTGTGCCTGCACCAGTCTCTGTGTCGGTTACAGTATCTCTGCTGGTGCGCTCCGGGTCTGGGGTTTCGGGTTTCGGGACTTCGAGGGCCTTGGGTTCGATGGTGAGGTTGTCGTCGACAGCGGTAGGGTCCATCTTCACGCTATCCAAATCGTCGTCTCCTTGATGGTCCAAAGCCTCACCGTCTTCTCCAGTCTCAATATCGAGGTGCTTGACGTCCTCGAATATGATTTGGCACATTCTAACCATCGAAGCCTCGGCCGTTCTGCGCAAGACGGGGGAGAAGCGCGGTTGGGAACAAATGGCCAAACCACGGCCCATCATGTCGCAGACGCTCTCGTCGCTAAGAATATCACCACCAGGGCCGGACATCATGTCTTCCATAAGATTGAGAATCATGAGAAGCACGACCTCGACCTGTCCCGAGTCGCTGATGTCGAACTGGCAATGTGTAACGGCGGCGGAGAGGGATTGCATGGCTAAGGCGAATCGCGGCGACTCGGGGCAGATGAAGCCGTAGGCCAGAAACTTGCGGAGGGCGCCCAGGGCGAGAATCGTGATGGGGGCGGCGGTCCCTTTGGCCTGTATTACGTGGAGGAAGGGGGCGAGGATCGAGGGCGCATCGAAAGAATGGATATCTGGTTCACGTTAGCGACGCCGTCAAAGGCAGCAAAGCGCGGCATTGTGGGCGAACCTCTGACGCCAGCGAGCTCATGTCGAAGTTTCCCGAAGCCTGCAATCATCGGGTTGTCCTGCATGCTCTTGCCCTTCTGTCCGCGAAGGCCCCAGCGATTAGCCAGGCCGGCATCCTGGGTGTTGTCGCTATTGATGCTCCCTGCCGGGCTCGGGGCCCTGACACCCAAGGCGGGACTGGGAGGGCCTAGGTGAATGGGATTCGGGCTCCCGCCGAGAATGGCAGAGACAGACGAGTGCGGGGATCGCGCATTTTTCTGGATGGCGGAGGTTATGGAGATGCACTCGGAGATGACCAAGGACACGGGGTCGACAGCGACGGAGACGGGACGGCTTCGATACTGCATTCTTGGAGCAATGCTGCGGTTTTCGAAAGCTGATATGCCAGAGGGCCGAGGGCTCCCCGTGGAAGCGGGAGTTTGCACATCATGACTCATGGTCTACAGTGTGCAGCGCCCGAGGGCAAACGTCGAATTCTCGGTGTGAATCGGTCGAGTGAAGGTCGGTCGGGTCAGGGGGACCGCGGTCGCAGGCGCAGCGACAAGGGAATCGAACGGGAGGTTGAGAAGATGGAACCAGCCAAAAGATGAATGATGGGCGGCAAGGGAACAGATGCGTCCAGGCAGCACGGATACTGTGTCCTCTTGACCGGTGCCAAAAGCCAGCGGGGGATTTTATTGATTGTGGTTGCTGGGATGGGAGGTCAAGGTAGTAGCTATCGCGTGAAGGTTGGTGGGTTGTATAAGGTGTCGTCCGAGCCACGTTGTGATTGGCCGCCCGCCATCAGTTCAGGGAGATGTGTTCGCCCCTGCTGGAAGTGCCCGTGGGGCTTCAACGAAGAACCTCAGGGAACCCGGATGTTACGTATTTCGAATTTGCCGCCCACGCATACACGAAGCACATATGAGTGTTTCAAGGACCAAGCGGTCGTGGACACGTAGTTAATCTGTATTTAACCATGACAGCGTAAGTACTCAGGAAGGAGGAACGGAGAATTGCCCTTGTGATTGAGAGACCTTCGCTTTGATGCCGGTCCAGCCCGCATCATACATTCCAACATTTACCTGCATGAACACCCATCTTTCCATGCCTACTAGTACAATACAGTACCCGGATACCTCGAATCTATGGTAAATGGCGATTATTTCCAGCAAACTATATGGATGCTTGCAGCAGCCCTTCCACCAAGCGAGGTTCTAAACATCAACGTCGGGCCGGTCTGGTGAGGACTTCGACCCTCCTCGTCGAGTGATTTGTAACGTTCGTTCTTTTCAGTACTTAACCAGTTTTCCTGAACCAGACGCCTTCTAAACTGCCAGCAAGGAATGAGATCACCCGGCCTTCCACACCCCAGTATACAGCCCAGCCAGCCTCCTCCCAAATCTGCCTCCCAACCGCTCATGCCCTATGTATTGTACAAGTAGACGCTGCAAGATGCAGGCAACCATATGCCCAGTCGGCCCCTCATCACCGAAACTCGTGATGCCTTCATGCAATCACCTTTTCGGCCTTCATTTCCTTGTCTTGCCCATCTGCCTCGGGCGCCTTCTCGGGCGCTTTCTCTCCTCCCCGTGCAGCTTTAGCCTCCTCGTCTTGAGAGGCTTTTCTCAACTCTTGGTCGTTTTGGGGTGGCTTGACCGCGTTCCCTTCCTTGGCGGGGTTGCCGGAGCCTGCTTCGTCCTTCGAAGGATCCTCGGGGTGCTTATCTCCTTTGGATGGGGCTTTGATTGCGTCCTGGTCGGTTCCCTGCTTGTTCTTGTTCTCAATATCCTTCATTTCCTGCTTGTCCTTTTCCCATTCGTTTCTAGTGTCGCTGAATTCCTCCTTGATCTTGATCTCCTTTTTCTTCTTCTCCTCCTCGTCTTTCTCACGAGCAAGCCTTTCGCGCTCCATTTCCTATTTTGCGTTAGTGAATACAACCACATACAGCAGCTTTGTAGTCCAGCCCATACCTCCATATGACGAATATCGTCCACGCTGGGTTCGTAGAGATGCCAGATGGTGTAGTGCGGGAGACCAACCACGGAGTAACGCATTCTTTTGGCCATCTATGGTTCGTTTTCGTTAGCAACGATCGCACTCCTCCAACTTCGGATTACTTACCTTGCCAAAGCCTTCAGTCTCAGCATGCTTCTCGAAGCTAAAGGCAGGGAAATGACAACCCGATCGGAACACCTTAGCCTTAGCCAAGATACTAACACCTCCAACTCCGTCAATTTCCATTTCCATATCTGGATCACCAAAAGGGTCGCGAAGGTAGGCAAGATGGGGCCGCCAGGTAGCATATTCAGCGTAGCCTTCAACAATGACGGCATCTTCATCCAGGGTGTCGGCCAAAGCTAGAGCCGTCTCTGACTCTTGCCATGAGTTCAGGTCGTATGGCTGTTCTCCGCCGAGCCAGTCAGGCAGAGGTCTCCAGACATCTGGTCCATAGGTTAGTGACATCACGGAGCTATTTGGCTGACCGCGTACGTACTGGGAACAATCACATCCTTATTATGGCGCATCAAGTCCTCAAGAATGGTAAACGGGGCTGTTTCCACATCCACGTCTCGCCAGTAGACCCACGAGTGATAGGGCCGTAGAGCAGCACTTAGAAGCCAGTTGCGAGCCTGTGCCATCAGCTTTCTTCTGCTAGCCTGCGCGGCGAAGCCATGACGACTCTCAACATCTTGGTTGACCTTCTGGCCAAAGTCTTTTTCAATAATGGAAATTTCGCCGTAGGGCTGTTTCGGGTCGGGGTCGGCCTGCAGTGCGTTCAGATTATCTGACAGCACCTCCAGGGTTCGGTCTTTCGAATCGGAGACAAGGAATGCCAGGTCAATCAAGTGATGAGGATATGTGAAGTTGTGGAGGTGAGAAAAGAACATGGCCAGGTGGGGTTCCGCATCACGAAGAGGGACGCAGAGCAAGATCCGTTCTTCGCGCTCCCAACCACGGGCAGTTCCCTGAACATTCGTCAGGTCGTAGTATCGGACCGTTTCGAGTTCGAGGCCGCCACCGGTAGAGAGAAGACCGAATGAAACGAGCGATGCGACGGGGCTGGATGGCCAGAGCCATAGGCTGAAGATAAGGAGGATGATCAAGAGAACTCCGAGGCGAACCAGGAGCTTCTTTCGCCGTCGCTGAGCAGGTGTCATGGCGCGGGGATGGAACCTTTGGCAAAGAGGACATTAGCAAGAGGGGACGGGAGAGCGATTCGGCGGCGGCTTACTTGTGTGGAGAGATGTCGAAGGTATTCCCTCGAGGGTAGCCATTGGAGAATGCGCCAGCATGGTGCCGGGGCATCATCTTGGAATCTGAGGGCAAAGCATAGGACGGCATTGAGCAACGGTTGCGCGGGGACGCCCCAGCGCGTCGTTGGATCGCACTCGGACTTGGGTCGGACGAGGTCACGCAAATGTGGCCAGCGAGCCTGGGTGATCAAAGGCCGAAGGCCAAGGGTTGGGTTGGGTTGGTGGTGATTGGGACAGGCCACGACTCGACAGTCGCGCAGCAGGAGGCGAATGGGGATGGATCGACGGGGGGAGGCCGTGGCTTGCTCGTCGGTCCAGCTCTGCCGGTTCGTCGTAAATATCGTCCCGCGGTGTCGTCGTTGTTGTCGGCGGCTTCGCTGGCGTCGCAGGGCTCACGAGGCCTCAAAGGAGAGGGTATGTAGGAGAAATGTGGCTCCAAATCGCCAGCATCGAGAAGAAGCGAGTGGCCTCTGGGAAGTGACGAAGTGATCCCTAAAGCCAAGTGCCACAATCCCAGCTCGGGCGAGACGATGGACCCCTTGGCACGGACTGGGCCAGCAATTTAGCACTGCTCTCAGCGCTGATTTGATTGGATCTGTGTCAGATGGCTTATCCTAAAATGGCGTTTTCTGGTGACATCCATGGTCAACTCCTGACGGCACGGTGCATCCTTGGTACAACATCCATCCAAGCACACGTTATGCGCAGTGATGCTCGTCTCAGATCTCGTATTAATCTTATGTAGCCTGTCCCAAACGACCTACGGATGCCATCTCCCGAACTTCGTCAAGACCATAGATTAGAAATCCGATTCGCGATTCTCATTTTTGGGGAGGAATTGGGGTACGATAAGATCAAACAGAAGAATCATAGTAGCAAGCATCGAGGACAGCCACTCTAGGCCACGGTGAGACAAAGGGAAGGTGGGATGCCGATGGTTTCCGCGTGGATCCATGAAATACATAGCAATATCAGGTCGGAGACATGCACGATTACGAATTGACGGCTGTTCGTTCACATACACGTCGCGAGAGCACAGTTCGGTCAACTACAAGGCTTGGGGACTAATCACGACAATTGTTCCTTTGCAAACTGTTAGCCCGTGTCTCGATCCAACAGCGACAGGTGAGCCACATGGGGAAAGGCGGAAATCAGACAAGCCGTTATACTCAGTCATCTCGACCGGCCCTGTTTGTCCGCAACCCAAAACGGACCACGGACATCCAAGACACGGAAGACAGCATGACGCCATGACAGCAACTCCACAACCGGTCATCATCCCTCTGACGAGAGACTATGGTGCGGGAGGGTGACTCGGTCAAGATGAAGTAGTTGAATGGATAGAACTTGGTGTCATCATACAGTAGCACCCCATGAATCCCCATGAGCGTTCGCGTAATTCAATACTTACTTACATGGTGAATGGAACATCGAGACAGCCGAATGGCGAGAGAAAAACTTGAGGCCTATCGTGTCAAGGGTTAGCCTCCAGTGACAAAAAAGTTGAGACAGAAGAATGACAAAAGATATCGTATCAGAGATCTTGGTTTGGTAATTTAGGAGTCATCACATCGGTTCAGAAGCAGAACTGAATGAAAAGATTTCTCATCATCGACAGAGAGGGAAAGTTGAATTGAACGCAACACTTACCATATGGAGAATCTCGGTTAAGAGATTTGGGGAAGCCGAATATTTCACACGATACTGACCAGAGTGCACTATTCAAGGTCAGCGCACGATTCGCAAGTGATCGCTCCAACAATGAACGTAGTAAACGAGAAGGAATCAGATGGTAGTGCATGTTGTTCAGGCGCTCAGGGATCGCGGGAACAGTGGTGAAAAAAAATCATCATTTGGGGAGTGATGGGAGAATGCCTGGGTCTTGCATACCTGAGTTTGGAGACTGATTTGCGTGCTAATCAGTCAGCATCATTGCCAGTCGTCGAGATTATGGCCATGGGCAGTGAGCTTCCACTTGGAGTCGTTGCGAACGCAAGGCTTTCTCCAAGAAACTGTTTTGTTGAAGTTGGAAAGAAGGTAGAAAATATTTTCAGTTCAGCAGAAAATTTGAAGGGTAAAGGAATGGGTCTGTGGATGACTAATCCATCCAGGTTAAAGCGGTATTCTCGTAATTGCATCTTTTGAGAGAGCACAGAGCTCCGAGGTCCCCTGTTCATCTCCACTCCCAGGTAAGAAAGAACCTGTGAAAACCGTTCCCAGAGCACTCAGTGCAATATTTGCGAACGAGGACGAATTTTCTAACGATGGCGGATCGTCGACGAGTAAATGGCCCTGGAGGTGTCACTGTTCCCCCGGTATTTGAAGAAGACAACCGGTCTCTTTCCGCCCGGAGTCGTCCCCCAAATGCAATCCGCGCCCAATGTAAGAGGCTCCCAGCTACAGACGTACATGTTTACAAGAGACTAAAGAACACATCAGATCTCAAGACGGGAGTCACACCGTCAGCATCCGGGTCAGCATATCTCGAGATTGAGCCTCAAACCGGATCTGCCAGCAAAGGCATGAAAGTTACGTGTACCGTTCATGGTCCGAGATCCCTGCCTCGATCAGCTCCATTCTCGCCACACATGGTTCTTTCAACCCATGTGAAGTTTGCACCGTTCGCAACGCGGCATCGAAGAGGCTATCTCAGAGACTCTAGTGAGCGGGATCTCAGCACCCATCTCGAAACGGCTCTTCGAGGTGCTGTCATTGCAGATCGATGGCCCAAAAGTGGGGTTGACGTGGTGGTCACCATTGTCGAAGGAGATCAAGCCAGACAAGCCGCGGCGGAGCAAGGAATCGAGGAATGGGACATGATGAATGTTTTGAGTGGCTGCGTCACAGTGGCGGCTGCGGCGCTCGCTGACGCGGGCATCGACTGCGTGGACACCGTCGTTGGCGGAGTTGCTGCGCTCGTGACTGGGAAGAATGGCGAAGAGCCAGTCACGGTGCTGGATCCAGTTCCATCAGAACATGGAGCGATTCTGGCGGCTTGCTGTGTGGCATATCTCCCCTCACGAGACGAAATCACCAACTTGTGGCTCAAGGGCAGTCTGCCCGCATCGGACGCCAACCTCCACCGGACGCTTGTCGCTCGGGCGGTGCACGCGAGTAAAGGGAGCAGTCAAGCAGTGGCAGCATCCCTTCAGGAGGCAACCTTGGTAGGTTGAGAAGGAAGTCGTTCGCAATATTTGCAGAATGAGGGCAGAAACGCGACAAGGTTGGTCCCAAACTCACAGGATCGAATTGGAGGTACTTCTCGTGTCATGGCTCATAAGCCTTCAGCAAGTACTATTTGATGTGTGGCGGATGTTTAAGGTGAAAGATCCTAACCACCCAAGGGCTCGGCCACATTACCAAGTCAGAGACTCCAAGCATCAGGACCAAAACCAGCCCAGCCTAGCATCAGGTAGTCACAACGTCTTGATCCAGAGGTGTCATGATGCACCGTGGCTGTGATCACGCGACACGGCCGTTTGCGAAACATGAATAATATCACAAATAAAAACATCGAGGGCTCAGCAACAGTGAATGTGTGTGACACGATATGCACTCTGGCCGCCGAGTACGGAGTACTTGCCTCTAACAATGCTTGCCAACAACTTGGTTGGCAGTTTGGAGACATCCATGGATCCCACTGCCAATTGTAGAGTGACCGAGGGACCAAGCGCTTCATCGTGGGTGTTGAACCTATCAAATCCATACATCAATCAAGCAGCTTGCTAGAGTGCCTTGCCCGGCTCCAGTATGTACTTGTTGGAGTCGGCATGTCGTCTAATCAATGCTTGCTTCTCAGGAGGTTTGAAGGATGGGGGTGCATGACGCTTGGCTGCGAGCAAGCGTACCTACCCCAGGCGTAAGACCGGGAAGCGCACCTAACTTCGAAGGGACGCTACCTCATTTCTCCACTCACTCGTCAACAACACGCCGACCATACCCCGTCCCATCTCGACCTTCTCGGCCTTTCATCCCGCATCGCAAGGGGCGGACGCTTCGCAATGTCATATTCTGGATCCATCGAATCCTGACCCCCATTTTCATTCTGGCCCGAAACGCTGCCGTTCGAGCTGCATTTCTCTCCAAGTTTCCAACCCGGCCTGCCTCCCGAGGCACCGAGCGTTCTGCCCAGATAGCCTTCGAGCTTCCCGCTGTTGCAACCACCAATCTAGCCTTTGACGTCTCGCCTTATTCCAAGATCCGAATCTTAGCCGTCCACAACGGCCATGGCCGTCGAGGTCTTCGAGTCAACGCCGCCGTCGCCGAGCTTCGCCAGCCCTTCTCTCAATTCCAGCGCCCTCGCCCCCGGCTCGTGGTACAACCTCTCCGCCTGGTCCGTCAACGTGACTCGCTATGCGCCGCTTCTCGAGGACCTCGTCTGGGCTGGCCCCCGAATTGTGAAGAAGCTCGGCTCCTACCTTTCTGTCCCCGATACCCTCGACCCTCCCGCCCATCGCTACATCCCCGAGCCAGCCGACGCTGCCGCCCTCCATCCCGATACCGCCGCACGGTTACAAGACGTGATGGAGCCCCTCGTCGCTCGCGGGGCTCTTGCCGAAGGCGCTCTCGACAGTCTGGTTACCAACTCGGTGCCCGTGCCTCCAACACCGCGTCTGTCTGTCGATGGTGCCCGTGGTTTGGGAAGTGTTTTCGGGTACGCCACGAGCAAATGGGCATTATGCTGTATTGCTATGGCCGTGATCCTAAACCGAACTCATATCTTCGCCGCAACTCGAAGACGTCTACGCCTCCGATGGCCCACGCGGCTCGCCATTCGGTTCCTTCCCGTCGTCTTTCTCGTTATACAAGCTCGTCAACTTCTTCAGTCCATCCAATGCCAGACATCCCCGGACTTCGCCGAGCTACGATGGAGGAACGCAAGCAAGAGCTCGGATCTCATGTTTTCACAGACCAACGTCTTCCTGAATACCGTCAGCTCTGTCTTGTTGTTTTCACCTAGTGATGAACAGTCTTGCCTTGCGGTCCGCATGATTCCCAAGGATGCATCCGGGTCAGCTCGTGAACTTTCTGGTTCCTTGCATCTGCTATGGCCCCTCTTCGGGACCTTCTGCCTGAGCCAGTTTTTTGAAACCATCTCTTGCGCGGTGCACGGTAGACCTGTTGCCCCCGAGACTGGTATGACCCTATTTGAGCAGTCTCTTGCCTTTGCCGAGGCTGAAGCTGCCATCAGCAACCAACTCGGCTGGGGTGTTTTCTCCAAAGCTCGAGCTACCGAAGAAGGGTCAACTGTTCTTGGGAGCGCCATTGCCTTAAGCCGTTCCATGATCATGAAACGAGTCAATACGCCCCCAGAAGTTCTTCTTGTTGCCTTTCTCTCGGCCATGACACATATTACTAGCCACGTCTTGGGCATATTTGATATGCAAGCCAGGTATCGGCTCGTCAGTACAGGATTCTGGGGCCTCTGTTTCATGGGCAGCATCGTGTGGAGCGCCATTACCTTCGACCTCGACAATCCTTCTTCTCAGGGGCTTTTGAGGTTCCCGACCGTGTGCATTGTCGGTTTTGTGCCACATGTCCTCGTCTTGATGGGCATTGCCATGTGCGTCTCGATATACGGCCTGGCCCTGCTGCTTTCTGCCCTGTCACCACCAAATAATCAGGACACGGCCGCCATGTCCTTTCGTCAAAGGCTCTCACATGCGCATGAAAATATGCAGGCAAACGTGTCGCTATCAGAGATCCGCATCACTCGAGAAATGGATTTCTACACAGCACTGCTCCGGACCGGCTTTGGCGCCATCACCATGGCCAGTGAGGCCGTCTACCTCAACGAAGATTCTGGCCTCAGCATCAAATGGCGTACGTGGCTCGAGGAGGAGCGATTCAAGGAAGTCGAGGAACTCCAGAGGAAGTTCCTGGGCAGCGGAATGCCAGACTCGCGGAATGACCAAATTGGGGTCATAGGTCTCATCCCAGTCAAAGGGGGTCCAGCCATTGCGTCCAACGGATTTGCCCGAGAGCGAGCTGCGCAGAAAATCCCCAAGGGACGCGGCGAGCGAAGCCTGCGTGTCGGTATTGGGGCTGCAGAGAGGAGCTCGCGATGGCTCATGGCTTTGGAGTTCGTATTGAGCATTAATAAGCTCTTGGCAAGACTCGTTGCCAAGTGCGGGCTCTGGTGTCTCGGCGCATTGCGAATTCGATACCAGCCTGCCTGGTTACTCTGGCTTGCTCGGCATCCCAAGAGCATCAAAAACCAGAAATCCACCGAGCGAAAGGAGAGACGACCTCGTGGAAGTTCGCGCTTCCCCTTTAATGAGAACGGACGAATACCACGAACCGATGGCATTGACGTGGAGGCCGAGTTCAGACGAACAGCTCAAACCCAGGATGAGGAAGCTCTTGACAGAGACTTGTACTCATACTGGGCAAAAGGCGGATGGTGGGGGTCAACCGACTCCAGCGGCGACTTTGAGCCATACCCAGATGATGATGACTTTGATACTACGAGCGTCGTGTCCATGTCAACGACGGGTGGTGATTCAGACGATGAAAACGGCTGGGAGTCTGACGATGGTCAGCGGACGCCGACACAGCGCTCGCCACGACTATCGGGTCAAAGCACACCGTTTGTCGACAGCCCAATGCAGATCTCAGACCTGGCCCGGTTGCTGCATCCCAGCAATCCGGATGAACGAGAGGAGGCCAGGAAGCTGTCTGCCCATCTCCAGGACAGCGGTATCATGACGCGATCCAAATACCGACGCATGGAGCAGCTCCAGCGAACGAGGATCCTGACGACGCCTGGATCCGGCCTGCTTCACCGAACAGGACGCCCCTCGGCAGCACCCGCAAATCGCAACACCAAGCTGAGCCCAGACGAAGAAGAGCGGTTGTTGGAACAGCTGCTGCTCTCGCGCCGACAGGCGGGGCCAACTGACGAGAGGAGTTCGACATGGGAGGAGGGCGGCACTGGTTTCGGCAGCGATGGACCTCAGTGTGTCGTGTGCCAAAGCTCTCCGCGGACAATTATTGTCTGGCCTTGCCGATGTCTGAGCCTGTGCGACGACTGCCGTGTGTCTTTGGCTATGAACAACTTTGACAAATGTGTATGTTGCCGCCGGGAAGTCATCAGCTTCAGTCGCATTTTCGTACCCTAGCCTTGGAGGCAAAGATGGAGCACAGGAACATCCGCTCGAGGAGCCGGGGGGTCGCATGGAGCATGTCGGGCAAGAGACGATATTAGAACGACGTGATGGGCTTTCCTTTTATTGTTCACGTCTTTCATTGCGGGAGTTTGGTCACAAGAGATCATTGTCATATATGTACGGAGGAGAGGAGCCACTGTAATTCATTCACTTCCACGAGCCCAAATTGACGGTTGTAGAATTTTCATTCCGTTCTACATATTTCAACCTCTACATAGCAGCCCACTCGATGCAAAACGTCCGCACTTGCTCTCGTGGTGATGTGTCCAAGTCTGATTCCTGGCCCCCTATCAAGAAAGCCTTCTTCACGGCTGTTGCGAGACGACCACCAGTCACGATGTCGAGAACTGGAATCTCCTCGTCCCAGTCGTATTGACTTGCCATGAAGTGGGCGTGGAACCGAAGAGGGTCCCCAGGATACACGCTGTACTTGGCACCGAAGCGGAGGCCGGGAGTCATGTAGTACCCTGAGCTCAACAAGAATCGACAAAGGGGGCCTTCGGCGGGCTTGGAGGTCCCGGCACCCTCGTAGACGGTTGACGAGATTAGTGCGCCACTGGACGTAGGGGTGACGCCGAGGGATTTGACCACAGGGTCAGATTGGCGAGTGGAGGAGTCTGATGGATTACTAGAGAATATGGCCTCGTCATCGACATCGCTGGCAGCGGGCTTCTTTGGCCGCGGCGCAGACACCCCACGACGCTCGGCAACCTCTGCTATCCTCTTCGCATTCTTCTCGACAAGGACCCTTTGGGCCGTTTGCTTCCGCGTCCTGAGCGAGTCGAGGTAGGCCTTCCTCGCCGCGGGGTCGGGGTTTCGCAACACAAGCTGGTGAGCGGCTACATCGTCTACGAGATAGGCCACGTTGCGCCTCACGAGGGCTTCGGCCTCTTCGGGGCGAAGCTCCACGGGGAGGCCGAGGAAGATGTTCTGGGTCGGCTGCTGCGGGGCGGTGCCGACGAGCGTGCCGTTCACGTTTTCGGTGCGGCGGAGGAAGCCGGCAGCCTCCGCGTCAAAGATGAGATAGCGCCCGGCGATCTTGGAAATACGAACGGGAGGCGGAGCTGGTGAAGCAGCCATGGTGTCCTGTAATGAGCAGCTTGGTTAGCAAAAGCTCATTGATTTGCGAGTGAAATTAAACAAGGTGAAAAGCAAGACAGCATCATAAGTCGTCTTCGTAATTTTATTGTGTGTCGTCACAGAATATCAGTGGATTGACAGATAATAATGTCATAATCATTGTGTCTTGGGTTGTGAAGGGGATAAGGAAACGTTTGGGACCTACCATTGAAAGCTGAGATTGTTGACCAGAAGAAGGGAAGAGAAGAAGAGTTGGAACTGAAGGGAGCTTGTTGAAGTAGCAGAATTTTTTTAGCCTGGTGGACCTTGTGCGGGTATCGAGGTACCGAGCGTGGTCTTCCGATAAGATAAGGGCTCACTCCAGGGTAGCTTCAAGTCCGACTCAAAATTCAAGGCTCTCCTTTTTAGGCTCATTGGCCTTGGGTGTCCTTTCCGTCGGTTCTTCATCTCCGACGGGTGGCAGACTAAAGGGCGTAATCACAAGACCATTGGAGCTGCTGAGTTTGAAGGAAAGATCTTCCCGGCTCCAAGTGCCTTCCAACCCCCCTCCCTTCTCGTGAAAGACGGGGAGACTGTGAGCTCGAAGCAGGCCCTGACCCTTGTCTTCATTGCCAGGCTCTCGGGCGACAGGGGCTTGATGTTGCAAAGGAATCAACTCCAGCACTCCGTCAGAAAGCAGCTCCATCCACCTCGTCAATCCTGAAGACCTCGGGAAGAGCGTAATCGGCAGTGTTAGAAAGGCGGTAACTTGTGTGGGGAACTGGCGCAAAAGTGCCCTGAGGGCATGTAGAAACCGGAGGATTTCGCGTGGCTGGCTGGAGACAGAGCTGTACAAGGTTGGCGAAAGAAGACTGGGCACAACGACCCTATGGATAGCGGAAGGCGGCGAGCTCTTAATTTTCGATGTCACGTCGGCTATGAACTTCTTGAAAGGCGCCTGAGAGGGCGAGGCTAGTGGTCCATCGACAGGCGAGGCGTACAACTGGCCTTTGACGGCACTCTGTTCGAGGCGCTTGGAGAGGTCGAACGCATGGCAGAAAGGTGCTGCGCCTTGTCCGGGACCCAGTGAGGCTTGAGGCTCTGGGATGCCGTTAGTCTTTCAGTCGAGGTTGAGAGGATGCATGAGTCCTACCTCTAGTTGGTACGTTGCGCTGTCCCAGGGTCTCATAGCGCCATGCAATCTTCATCTTTTCGTCTGAAGACGCGGAAGACTTGCTGCTCTTGGAACCACTTGGGTTTCCCAGGCCGGGTAGCTCTCGTCGCCAAGCATCCTTGAATCCTAGAAGATGGACATGATGCCCGTGGACGAGCCCCTCGGCGGCGTAGTATCGCAAGAGGACACCTCCGAAATCGGTGGTTCCCGTCTCTTCTATAAGAAGAGAAGTTCCCATGGGCATTCCAGCGTGGCCAGCAAGCAGCTGATCCAGCGATTGCGTGCCCGTTGAGGTGGTCAACCTTCCATCGAGAGGCGATGGCCTGGTGCCTGGGGCAAGAGACTTCTCTTGCCGAGCGATGGGTGTTGAAGAATGAGACGGGCCGGAGGACCCAATGACGACGTTGCGCTTGCGGAAAGACATTATTCAAGAGAAGAGAAGGGTCAATAAATGATAGGAAGTTGAGTGGTTCTGTAGTTTCCTCTTCATAGAGACGACATTTGTGTGTCCCCGCTTACAACAGTTTATGCTACTGAGCCCCACCATTAGCGCAGAGGTACCTTGTACCTGAGGTTCCCGTCACTGCGGGTGTCTTTGCCATCCATGATTTTCTCGACCCTCAAGAAGCCAGCCGATTCTTTCTTCTCACCCTCCAACCTCGCACCAACCCGACGACTCCGACCCAATCCCAAGACCACACCCGCCCTCTCCCCCCCCGCGACCCCCCCTCACACGCCCAACATGTCCAGCGGCGACGCAACCCTCTTTGAGGAGTCCTTCACCGTCACCGAGTATGATCAGTCCAAGTACGACCGGGTGGCACGAATCTCGTGCACGTCGAGCGACTCGCAGACGATCATGACGCTCGACATCAACATCGAGCTCTTCCCCTGCGCCGTCTCCGACACGCTCCACGTCGTGCTCTCCACCACGCTCGCCCTCGACGGCACAAAGGACGACGACAAGGGCTGGCGCGACGTCGGGAAAAACGACGATGCGCCCGCCACCATCGCCGACCTGTACGATTACGTGTGCTACGGCAAGGTTTACAAGTTTGAGGAGACTTACGACGGCAGCACCATGTGCGTTTCCTTGGAGAGTTGCTGCTTTCATATTCGAGTATGCTGACTTTGTACACGCAGCAACGCCTTCGTATCCTTTGGCGGACTCCTCATGTCCCTACAAGGCCCCGTCAAGAAGCTGACCCCTCTTCGCGTGGACAATGCCTACCTGCTGGTGAAAAAATAAAAGAAAGAAGCCAATGACGCGAAATGGGAGGGATGACGGTTTTCTACTTGAACAGGACGATACCCAACAAGCGAGCAAGAGCTCGAGCCCAGATAAAGAGACACTCTTTTCGTATTGGATGATATTGCTGCTCTTCGTGTACCGTGCCGCGGGCCTCGGAAAGTCATCGACACGTTTTCTCTTCACGCAGCCGGGCGCCACTCGCTCCGATGCGGACCGGGGAAGGGGATATCTCGGCGCAGCCTTCTCTTGATCTGCTCGAGCTCAGGCTCGTCGTGGTCGGACAAGATGCCGTGGCGGATGAAGAAGTCGAGCGTGACGAGGGCGCAGTTGGGCTTGAAGCGCCCCGCGGCCAAGTCCCGCTTGACCTGGTCGACCTGGCACAGCTCAAACTTCTCCGCCTCGCCGTCCTTGGGCCGCGGCACCGTGTCGTCGTGCAGCTCGAGATCATAGACCCATTGGCACTCGGGGTAAATAAAGTCGCTCTCGCCCACGTGTCGCGCGCCGGTGATGTAGATGTACGTGACGTTGCCCACAAACTCGGCCCGGCTCCGGACCACGGCGTCGGGCAGGCTGGCCTCCTCGTCGGCCTCGCGGATGACGCACTCGAAGGGGTCCTCGCCCGTCATCAACCCGCCGGCCACGGTGTTGTCCAGCATGCCCGGGAAGGTCGACTTGTCGGCGGCACGCGTCGGGATCCAGAGCTTCAGGCCGTGCGGCGCGGCCGCGTCCCGGACGTAGGCCACCATGTGCACGCCGTAGCGCACGGCGCCGAGGAGCCCGACGGCCGCGCGCTCCATGCTGAAGAGCAGCTCGCCGCGGCGGCCGTAGACGGGCCACGCCTCGTCCCGCCAGCCGCGCAGCAGGGGAAAGGTGCCCTCGGCGCGCCAGTGGGCGGCCAGCGCGGCCACGCGCGCGGTGCGCTGCGCCTCCGTGGGCAGCTGGAAGAGCGTGACGGTGCGGGCCTCGTCGTCGTGCTTCATGTCGCCCCTGATGCCGGCCGGCACTTTGAGGAGCGCCTCCAAGACGCGACGGAGCATGTAGCCGATGGGGTACGCCCCGTCTTCGTCCTCCCACATGAGCGTGTAGAGCCCGTCGTGCATGGCCTTGTATGCGTCCGGGTTGGTGTCCGCATAGGGGAACCTAGATGATGGTGTAAGCCAAGCCAACTGGCCATTGGAGGTTGGGGGGGGACATACATGTCGACATCGTCGATCAGGTCAATGTTGGTCTTCAAAGACATGGTGGGCAACGAATACTCTCGTCTCAAAGTCTTGCAGTGCAGCGATGTAAGAGGATGCCCGAGTCCGGGGAACAGACGACAGAATCCGAATCGAGGATGCGGCCTTTTATAGAAAATGGCCCCAAAAAGATTCCTCATGTACAACAACCACCTCTAGTAAGCAGTCGCCAAGGTCAGACGTGCAATCAGAATGGAGTCAGCACGTAGAGTGACGGAAGTGAGGAGTTGCTCTCGGTGAGGACGGATTGGGAACTGATGGATGCAACAAAGGATGGAGAAGGGGGGGGGGGGGGTGCTTGCTTGTATGGGCCAATGGTTTGTGCTAGTTTTGTCGAAACATCGCGACTCTTCCATTGAATGCTACGGCCCACGTTTGACCAAGGGAAGAATTGAGCGTCTTGGATAAAGCGACGTGTATAACCGGCCGATCGACCTCGACAAACAAATGTTTCTTTCCTCATGTAGCAATCGTAACATATTTTGCACGCCATTGGAACAAAGGATTCACCAGACTCTTCCATCCGTCTCCGCGGGAACTTACCCTGTAGCCCCGCGTGAGAAATTCGACACAAGATCATCACATCAACACCTCCAACCCTCAACTTCACGAACCCAAATCGTCTCACACCCACCAAGCCATCACTTAAAAACCACGCCAATTCAAATCTCAGCCCAGCTCATCATCCCCCCCCCTCCGTCGCAATGGCATCAACGCCCCTCTTCGGCATCATCCCCGCCGGCCAACCCCTCATCACCCAGCCGTCCTCGACGCCCTCGGCCTCCTCCTTCGTCTACACGCTCCCGGCCGCGAAGCCCTTTTCGCACGTCGTCGTGCTCATGCTCCCCGGCGTCGCCGTGCCCCCCGGCACCGCCGCCGCAATCTACCTGGCCACCAGCCCGGACCCCGCCGCCTTCAAGTTCCTCGGCGCCATCGGCCCCGGCAAGGAGAGCGCCGTCTTCAAGGTCTCGGGCGGCGGCGGCGGCGCCTCGGGCGAGCTGCTCGTCGGCGTGTCGGTCGAGCCCGAGGACGCCGTGGCCGCGCAGATGCAGCAAAAGGCCGCGAGCCACGGGAACTCGGCTGGCGTCGCCGCGTCTTTGGCGTCGTCGTCTCCGCCCAGCACCGTCGTGCTCGCCCAGCGCATCATCCAGAACGCATTCAACTTCCTCTCCAGTTTCAGCGGCGCTGCCGGCCCCGGCGGCGTCGAAGTCGTGCCTCTAAAGGCCTTTGAGGAGTGGTGGCGCAAGTTTGAGTCTCGCGTGCGATCAGATCCGAGTTTCCTCGAGCGACAGTCTGATTGACGAAGGCTGGACGTCATGATTTAGACTACGCCGAGACGTTGGGTTGCCGATTTGATTTGAGAGTGTAAGAGACGGACGGAGTTGGATCACATGTCGATTGGATGACGGATAAAATGTAAGAACAGTCATGTCAACAAGGCTTATTCCCCCCGGTACACATGTCTGAATACTTGAATATTTCCATATTTCTTGGTTCCTACGAACCAGATCGTTGCTTGCCTGCCTGCTCTAGGCAATCGCGGCCAAAGCCCTCACAAGGGGAACCATCCTGTAACCAAAAGTCCCAAAACAACACATAAACCCGCCAGTCTTCAGCTGAGGACAAGCACTTGTTACAACTCGACTTCCACAAAACGAATCCCAGCACATGGGTTCCCCATAAACGCCAGCTTTCCCTTGTCTCCGTGAAACCGTCCCAACGCCAAGGTCAAAGACAATGCACCATCCTGAGAGCCTCTTGCTCATACACACGTACGAACTCCAACTAACCTCCAACCTAGTCCTCCGCTAGCGGCGTCATGAATGGGCTCTTGGATCGATCCGGACTGACGTTTCGACTCCGCCGTCCAGCGTTGATGGGTTGTAGCGACGCTGACAACCTGTCGCGGCTTTCAGTACGAACCACGAGGCCGGCCCGATCCATGGCCGATGGCGGCGGTCGCAACTCATCAACTCGTCCGCTAAATTTGGGAGTAGCCAATCCAGAGGCGCGGCCTTGTCGAGAACCCTCGCTGCTATCCGAGTGCTCCTCGTCCGTGTCCACGTCACCGAGCTCAAAGTCCGACAGGTCGCCCTCTTCCATGACCCTCTCGTAGCCACCAGTGTTTCGCCTGAACAGCTTGTTGGTGAGCGAGAAGCCGCGACCGGGCTTGGGTCTGCCACCACCGCGACGACGTCTTCGGGCGAAGCCCATCAGCCTCCTTCTCCGCTCGGGCTTGCGGAAGATGAAGGCCAGCACCAACAAGATGAAGACGAAAGCAAAGAAGCCAGACGTTGAGCTCGTTGGCTTCTCCAACATGTCATCCCAGTCGTTGTCGTCATCGTCGGAGACTGCGGGGATGGGAACCGATCCTGCGGGCTCGAAATCGCTTGGCTTGCCCGACTCCACGTTGGTTCCGAAACCAACAGGCAGAGCGTCGCCCGACGGAGGCACTTGACCGGCGGCGTACAGAACCATCTTGCCCAGGGTCCAGCTGAGTTCGACGCCGTCAATCTTCTCCATGGGCCTGAACGGGTCGGAGAAGCCCTTTTCGTGATCCGAGTCGTCCTTGGTCGAGTTTAGGCTGTGACCACCTTCCAGGCCAATTCGGGGAATGCCAATTCCGTCATAGAGCATGTTGATGAGCCATGAGGCTTTGAAACACGCCTCGCGAGCTTCCTGGACCTTTTCCTCCGGCCTTTTCTTGCGTCTCTCGAGGCTCAGGTCGTCTTCGATCTCGTCCCAGTCCTGACTGCAAAACTCCAGCACATTCTTCTGGTAGGTGGCGAGATCGTAAGCCTTGTGCTTGCTGCCAAAGAAACCATGCGTTGTGTGCCAGTATTCAGAAACGCCCACAAAGTGGTTGATGTCAAAGTCAATGGCTGGCACATGCTGACCATTGATCAAACACGGCTCGTCGGCGCAAGGCATCTCCTTCCCTAGCAATGGGTATGTTTTCCGCAGACATTCGCTAAAAGCGCCCGTTCCGACTAGTACAGGATCCTTATTGGTGCCCTCGACGGGGATGCCGTCGAGGGTGGTTCGTAATTGCTTGGGCATGCATGGATCGGGAAGTTCCTTTTCGCCCTTGTACTGCTCCTGGAGACTTTCGACAAAGCGAGCTCGGGCCTGATTGGCACCGAAGCCGAGCCACGTCGACGTGAAAACCTTGTATTCGGTAGGAGTACCGTTCAGGGTGCGCATGCGAACCAGCTTCAAGTCGTCGGCGTGCTTCTTGGACTCGGTGGAATTGGGAGCGAATGCGATCTGGGCCGAGGCGCCGCCCATGTCGAGGAAGCCGTAGGTGTGGTGATCCTTGCCATGGTCCGATGTCCGAGGCGTGTCAAAGCCGCCGAGGAGGTAGTTTGCGGCAATCCAGCCGTACAGACCCTCCGTCTCGCCGGAGATGACCTGAATATGCGCGTCGCAGTCGGGCAGGATGAATTTGGAGTTGGCACGGAGATAGGTGCACATGTTCTGGAGCAGGGCCTTTTGCTGAGGCTCGGGAAGCAGTCGCATGCCGGCGGTGGCCATGAGGTAGATGGGGGTCTCGGGGACCTTTTCGCGGGGGACTTCATCGAGGGCGATTTCGATGAGCTCTTGGAGATGATCGGGGCCGACACTCGAGATGCTCTCGGCGAAGGAAGAGACGCCGGGGTGGATCTTCTTGCTCTTCTCGAGCTTGATCTTGGGCAGGTTGGTCAGTTCTTTGGAGTCGGCATCTTTGACGGCGGCGGCGTGGTTCTTCCACTTGTAGACGTAAAGACGGGTTCCAGAGGAACCGGCGTCGAGGATGACGCCATACTGTGCTGTGCGACGGAAGAGCTGTCAGTCAAGGAGCTGAGAGATGAGCGAGGACACGGCAGGGCGACTGACATGCTTTGCCCATTGAGGGTTGAGCGTTCGGTCGAGTAATCGAACCAGGGACTGGTTGCGTTTGCGATAAGTCGTCGACCCAAGCGATGTTTTGGTATTGACGGTTGTCGACGGCGACAGTCAAGAGTTATGAGTGAGGGAGGAATGCAGCCACTCCACAAGTCGAGTCAAGAGGCAGGGTAAAAAAAAAAAAAAAAAAAAGGTTTCAAAGTCGCCAGGTTTCGTTCGAGACTGAAGACGCAGCAGCCGGAAAAGGGAGCTGGAGTTCCTGAGGCTTGTTTCGCAACGCGCAGCAAGGGGGTGGGTCGGTTCGTCCTCAGGAGTCGCGGCGTTGAGCGACGTGAAGCTAAAACGGCGGAACGTGCGTGAGACAGCGAGCGATTGATTGCGGCGAAGAAGCGAGGGTTGGAGTTGCAGGGGGGACAGGGTGGAATAAAATGGAAAAATAAAATAAAAATAAGATTAAGAGAAGATGAATTAAACGGCCGGGCAGACAATTGGGCCACGAAGGAGAAGAGGGAGCTTGGGGGGGTGGAAGATGAAGAAAAAAAAGCGAATGTGCGGCGATCAAGACCAGCCGAGAGGGAAGAGCGAGTGGAATTTTTTGAGTTTTGGAGAGCTGCTCCGAAAACAACAAGGAGGAATTAGGAGGAATTATGAGGAGGAAGGAGGGACAGGAGGATATCGAGAGAGAAGGACGAAGGAATAGGAAAGGCGCCCCGACACGAGTTCAGCTGTCGCAAGTGGAATGGTGCAAGGGAAAAAAGAATGGATCGAACAAGGGCCGCGCCTGCCATGATTTGACGGCGGGAGCGTGTGAGTGGGGGCGGCGGCCACGGCTACGACCAAAGTACGAAGACTTGCACTTGCACTTGTTTCCTCTGATAAGGGAAATGTCCAGGGCGAGTGTGTGGTGTCTGGACTAGATTGGACGGAGGAGATAGGAGGGAATTCGTATGGAAGGGATTCGATTCCCTTTTCCAATAGCTCGCATCGCCAAGTCATCACATCCGAAGTCGGGTCTGCTGCCGCCCGTTCGTAAAAGGGCAAAGGGCTAGAGCAAGGTACCTTGCCTGACAGCCAGTCGAATGAAGTCATTTCGGACGATCCGCGCGTTCCCAGTCAGCAGCAAAGGTGGGGGTCACGCCATTCGCCCAGCCAATCAGCACCTCTTCTGCGTATCTATTCTTGGAAACAAGCCCGCGAATCCAGGCGCCTTCAACTGGCAATCATGAGCAAGTCCCTACAACACCGCCACAGGAAAGCCACCGCGATATGCGCCACTGCAGATGGGGAGGCGACGTTCTTCAAGCTTACGGGGACTTTGGAAAGCCGGGTTAAAACAAAATGTCGCAGGTGGATACACTGTCTACGCTCCCCCTCTCTCACCGTCAACCGTTGCTGTTCTTTCTATTCCACTCTTCAATCTTACGCTGGCGCGTCTCGGAAAGCGCCTTCTGCCGGGCCGTCTTCTTCTGCGTGGTCCTAACCGCCGCCGCCAACTCCTTGCCCTTGGCCCTCGACTCGGCCACCGTCTTCAGCCTCTTCCGCGGGAGTAGGTCCAGGCCCGCGAACCCATTGTCGAACGACCTGCGCAGGTCCGGGATGGCAATCTCGTAAAAGGCGCACCGCTTCCTCATCTCCTGCACCTGGTAGAGCGATTGCTCCCACGACAGCGGTTCCGCCGGCTGCCCGCCGAGGTACTCTTCGGCCTCCCACCTGACGCCGTTGACGATGCGTCGCAGGTCCGAGTTCTCGGCGCGGAGCTTGTCGCACGTGCTACGTAGTCGACATCGCTCCTGGTTCATTGTTTCCAAGTGAGCAAGCAGACCCTGTGGTTTGGCCCTTAGGGCGTCGGCGACATATGGCGGGTTGCTGACGTCTTCAGCTGAAGTTGAGGACACACTGCTGCAAGTGTGTTCGCTGAGCTTGTCAGATGAGTCGGATTTTGTATCTGAGTGCATGTCTTCATTCGAAGCGCTTGCGTGTGAGTATGGCTTTAAGGTCTCGTGACTTGTGCTGGCACTCCAGTCTCGGTTTGTCGAGTCTCCTTGGTCTTGGTTTGCCGAGTCTTCTTCGTCTCGGTATGTCGAGTCTGTTTCGTCTTGATTTGTCGGGTCTCCTTGGTCTTGGTCTGCCGAGTCTCCTTCATCTCGGTCTGTCGAGTGCTCTTCGTCTCGAGCTGCAAAGCCTCCTATCAATGGGGTAGTAGGATGCGACCCCAACGCCTCCTCGGGATCGCTCGAGAGACTGCCCTTGTTTATCCTCTCCATGCGGTTCGTAAACGACAGCTCTCTAACTTTAAGGGCCGGGTAATTCAAGGCGAACGTTTTCGAGGTTGGGTTCGTTGGGTTCAAGCTCGGGTTCGAGATCGGGCTCGAGATCACGCCCAACGGCCCGGACACTTCGGGGCTCGACCTGGCGCCATAATCGCTCCCCATGCTTGTCATTGAAGTCGTCTTCAAAATGCCTTGCATGTGCTCCGTCGTGGATTGTGCCTGCTTCTCGAGCCAGAAGCGCACGTTCTTCCGTACGCTCTTCTTCAACTTCGCTTTTGATGCTCGGCGCTTTCGGCTCAGCTTTTTCTGAGTCCTGTGATGCGATGAAGAACCCATAGTTCTTGTCGTAACCAGGGACCGGCAACTGAGAATGTCTGGAGTGGTTGTTTGCAGCGGTTGGTGGCGGATGGCCAATTGCGAGTCGACGAGAAGAATAATGCACCTTCAAGTTTGGAAAAATTGCCTGGTAATCTTACCGCCCCCGACAATCATCTTATATATGCATTCAAATCTAGGTGGCTTTCTGTGTCGAACAGGAAATCCATCTTGGCTCCAAAATACAAGTGTTCTGAACAGGCCCGACTGATTTCCAGACAAGGGCCCTGCGCTCAAAGGAATCTAACAAGTCTCTTTGAGCGGGATGCAATTCACGACCTGTCTTCTTCCCGTCTTGTTCGCCTGTCCCTTTGTCCTATTGTCCCCGGACCCCATTGCGCAATCAGCGATGCCGACCAAAGCCATCTGGGCTGGACACGTTGGCTGGCCGACTTACTTTGAGCCCCGACGTGAGTCCAGCACCTGGATAGCCGACTCGGTGGTGGGAAAAACTCGAGGCCTTGTTCCCCGAACTCCGTCGTGTTGTCCCTGCGAGTCCGCCCGACCCCGAGTTGCTAACAGCATGACGACGAATCCCAAAGGGTCGGTATGAGGTTTCAGCTGAGTTCGTTCACATTAGCTTTGTGAAGAATGACATTGGTGCTACACCTACAATGTAAACTGCCTCCCCCTCTCGGTAATCGCCCCTCACCCCTCGAGGGTGTGCTGCGAGGGCCAGATAGACTTGACTTCCCGCTGACAATGTCGATCCTGCGGTTCGGGCCCAACGAGGGGATTGAGGCCTCCCTTTCTACTGAGTCGTGGTAAGTACGCCCGCCCAACCTCTGCTTGAGCTGCGGCGGTATCGAGAGTCTCGAGTCTACCGCGTCTGATGCCGCCTGTTGGATGTGTCCTATTTCCGCTCTCCGTTTGACTTTGGCGTACAGCTCCTCCACCTGAAGGAGTTTTCGGTTCTTTTCGGTGTACGAATCAACCGCATCCTTATGTTTCGCTCTCAGACCTTTTTGTTCCTCATGTAAACCTGGCCCTGTTAGTTGACGAGCCCAAGGTGAGCAGGCACGAGGAACGACCACCTTTGATGTCCTCCTTGAGCTGATCAATCTTCGAATTCAACCCATCCATCTTCCTGTCCGAATTCTCTCGGAGCGCGGAGTACCTCTTGGCCCACAGTTTGCTCATGTGCTCGTTGTAGCGGATTTGGTTTGTCGTCTGATATGCCCAGAAGTCGACTGCTTGACTCGCACATTCCATGATGAGCTTTGGGCCAAGGCCGTTCATGATTCTCGACAGGTAGTCCTTGCTTGTTGTGAGGTCCACCACATAGACATCGTCGCCGCCATTGAGCTCATCGCAAACTGGGCATCTCCTCTTCCCTTCGATCCCATCGCCAATGATGCCGAACTTTTTGTTGCACTCGAGGCAAAAGATGTGTCTACAACCAATCAGACAATGCGCAACTTGGATGGAAGCTTCAAGACGAACCTGCATTTGGTCACGATGCCACGATCTCTCAGGGGTTGCCAGCACCCTGTGGCATTGCAAGCGATCGCGGCCTCCATGGACACCGTTGAAGTTGGGAGATGAGCCAAGGGCAGTGCCAAAAAACCTTTCGGTGTTGATTTAAGCGGGATGCGAACGTCAGAGGGAGGAGGGGAGGCATGTTGGTTCACTTCAGAGCCGTGGTGAAGCAGGTGCAAGCATGCGGCGGTTTACGAGAGAACCACCCAGGACCTATCGTGCTTGCCATGGAAGAATCCAACCCAGAAGGAACAAACGCTCCTGCCGGGAGCATGATTCACGAAGGATGTTAGCACCCGGAGGAAAGGCATGCGAATGGACGGTGAGGAATAAAGGGGTGGAAACATGACCGGAGGATGCTTGAGTCTCGACTACTTGTTTTCTTCAAAGCCCACCACTCATTCTCACCCTTGATACCTAGGTAGTCAAGCCTAGAATCTTCAGAAAATTAGCCACGTGGTCAAGGAAAGAGTCGTTGCTTCCTATCATACACTCGCCCTCCTTTTGGTCCCGTATTCCCAATCCAGTCTCTGTGCCCTGCTCAGCAGTAATGCCCATCCAGCATCCCTATCATGGAACCAAGAATGCGTTATCCATGCTAGACCCGTCAAATGAAACCGACCCATGACTCATATGCATCGTACTTCCGTCGCTGATACTGTACATCTCACTGTCCGTCGACAATGGTTCTGGTGCTTGTCCCCAGTACATGCCATCGGAGTCCCAGATGCCGTGTTGGCCAAGCATATCCATCATTTCATCCGAGTCCATCTCTATGAAGGATAGTTGCAAGTCGATATCGCCCATGGACATGCTTGCATTTGTCCCTTCCGAAGAGAGTGGGCTCTGATCGCACCCCTGACGTCGGGCCTCGTAAAGGCGTCTTACAACCTCTCGGCTGCGCCGCGCCGCCAAGGACCAGTCCTTCATGGCGTCCAGCAAGTCGAGTACAGTCTCGATCTGAATTTGCCACCCTGGAACAAGAGGACTGCTCCATTGCCAGTGAAGGCTGACCAATGGAACCATGACCGCTTGGTAGAGGAACCAGGCAGCGTTCCAACCAGACATCTGATTGCTGGCCCATTCTCGGGAGATGTCGTCGATGGTTGCCTTGGCCATTTCTCGACACGTATCTACGGCGGCAATATCCTGCCGATCTGCCCGGATACTGCCGTCGTTGGTTGCCATACTGAGAAGCACAGGCCGATGCAAGAGCATTCGAAGGTTCTGATATCGCCATTTCATCACACACCGGGAAAGATAGAGCGGCTCAGCGCACGGGTCGGTGCTTCGGAGTAGCCACGGGAGTTTGCTGTACCAACTGACAAGCTGGCCATCCAGATTCCGGCGATCTTCAGGTTTCAGAAGAGGAGCGACGGCCAGCATATCCTGCACCTTGGAGGCGATGCGGCAGAATTTGATGTTCTCCACCAGTGGGAGGAAACCGCCATGTTGTCCCGACTCATGTGTCTGGGTCGAGATGGTCAATCCCGATGAGCTCCCAACTTCGGTCATGAAGTAACTCACCTCGTCGGCTCCCACCTCAGGTGGTCGAACGTTGACCTCGGGACCGCATCGTCCCAGACTAGGTCGACCTAAAGTGGTAGTTGCCCATGTGTCCAGGCAGAATAGAGACCACCAGGTTCGCCGCCGAGCCTCAACGGCGCCTTCACCCGGTCCTGCTTGCGATTGCCGATGCAAACCGAGAGCGCTGGCCATTCTGAGCGCAGCTCCGAGAACCGCGTTGCCCATGTTTGGTCGGTTCACGTAGTGCAAATAATAACCTCCAACGAGGGCGAGGGCCTGGACAGTTTCGATGTGACTGCTCCCCAGAGAATCGATCGAGAGGTGCTCCATTGCCTTTTGGTAGTACTCAATGTGACTGAAGTCGTCCGACTTCATGGCGGCGATGCTGCCCATAGCGAAGACCATGTTGAGCAGGCTGATCCAAGGCGAATCGCATCTCTTCCCCTCCAGATAGTCTGTGCGGAAAGCAGGCTCGTCAAGCATGGGAACGAAGACGTGCACACGCTTGAAATACGCATCGATAAGCGTTTGACCCTTCCAGGACCACGGAACTCGACAGTTCTCTTCTTGAGGGACAACTCGCTGCTGTTGCAACGCTGGGAGACTGTTGGCTGCTTCAAATCCGATCGATGACGGGGATATTGAATCACGGAGATGAGGTTGGACCTTGAGCATAACGAGAAGTGCTGCCTTGATAGATGATGCTCCGAGATACGAAGTTTGCCTGTCCATGCTGAGTGAAAGAGCGTTGACATCGTCTGCCTCGCTTGGAACATGGTCCCTTCCGTGGCGTTCTTCATCCGATTCGGAGTTTTGGATAGGCATTTGCTCGAGGAGAGACAGCCCCCCGTCGAGACGCAAAGAAGGCTCCTTTTTAAGAGGGCTGGTGTTCAGGGGAGGCGATGGAAGTGCTGTTGATTCTGTGGGAGAATATCCTAGTAGGTTGAGGAGTTCCTGACGTGTCAGGGACAAAAGAGCGGATACATCGTGGTCAGGATATAGGCGTTTGAGAATGGAGCGACACTCTTCGAGTGACTGAGACAGAGCCTCCAGCGTCCTAGGAATCGTTAGGATTACACTCAATAAAACTTATATCTGTCCTTACTTTCTCGAGGGTATCACCCGCTGCCGATGCTTGTCATAGAAGCATCGCTTAGGAGCGCGACTGGAGAGGCATTGCCCACAAGGCTGCTTGCCGTCACACCGTATTTTGCGTCGCTTGCATTCGGCACATGCATGAGGCGTAGTAATGCGCTTGTTGCCAGAACTACAAGTCTTCGGGCTGTATGGTGAGGCGAGAGAAGGTTTCCTGGGAGTCACGCCTTGAACTGCGCCTTGTGTTAGTTGTTGCGGTCCGAGGTACTAAACGAGACAGCATACATGTGTGGAACATCCCACTACCGTTGGGAATAGAAATCGAGGGAGGCATGATTCCCGAATCGTGATGCTGATACAACGGCGCACTGAGAGAGTTGTAGTGTCTACAACAACATGATCCGTAGACTCGAGTGTAGAGAGCAAACAAAGATAAGATGGAGCATCTTCGGCATGGCCCAACACCACATAAATATGCCTAGGGGTTCAAGAGCCGGAGCGGGTCAGAGCGGATAGGGCACGTAGGGGTGACGGGAGATATATAGAGGGGCCATTGGAGGTGTCAACGGGAGGCAGCACGGCTTAGGGTCCAGTGAAAGCCGGAATGCGGAGTCACGGACTTGGTCGGGGCAAGGGCAACGGATGAATTGGAGAAGAGCGCTTATAGAAGCAAGCCCTTAGTCTCCTGAACCTTGAGGTTTGCCGACAAGGGAGGTGTGATGAAGCGGAATGAGTAAAGGAGGGACGGGGTGCGTCAAGTGGAGAGCCAAGATGGATGGATGTAAGATGAAGCAGGTCGAGGAACAAGTCCCCGAAAGAGAAAGAAGTGAGTGACGGTAGGGTGGTAGGCCCATACTTGCCGGCTTTCAGATCGGCTGGAGGAGGCCAGAGGAAGTGGCGCCATCTCCTTTGAGGCTAGGTATCCCGGGTTCCCTGGTAGCTCCCGTCATCGACTTGGTGGAGGCGGGGAGAGCTCCTAGGGAGGTAATGAGGCGCGGCCGGCAATGTGGCGGGACGAGGGGATCGACGTAGCAGTGGTCGGGGGTGTGGCAGAAAACAGGGAGGTGTCGAGCGAGGTCAGCGGATGGGAGGGGCATGCGACTTGGACATGCTTGCAAAGCCAGGTGGCCACGCCGGATGCCCTGGAAGTTCAGACGGCACTGCCTCTGCATCGACGGCCCGAAAAACGAGATCGAACCATGGATGTGTGGACGTGGCCTCCGCCGTGGACTTGACTGCGCGGGTGACTGGTGTTTTCGGCTCGAGGCTCGGAAACCCAGGTGCGGTGTTGCCAACTGGCGACGGGACCTAGATCACATAGACCAAGCTTTCCGGAAGGAGGATGGAGAGAAGCAGCCACTGCCGCTCCCAGTCCGGGGTGACTAGGGCTAAGCCATGGCGAACCCCGGTCGGGTCGCTTCAGGGACCAACTGAGCTGTACGTGTACAGAGGCCGTCTGCCGTCCGTCGAGGAAACGGAGTATCCACGAGGGGCTCACTGCATGCCGTGTACGCAACCGTCACCGAACTCGGCCTCACCGGCGGCGAAACGGGTTCCTGCGAGATGGGCTGAGGGGCCATGACGACACGGAGGTTGACGGCGCCTCGAGGAGAGATCGGGTTCGGCTCTGCTGGAAGTCTAAGCTTAAGTTCATGGAAAAGGGACGTGTGAGTGGGATGGCGGGAGGGTGGAAGATGTCCGAGTGCTTTGACTCGATGACGAGATTTGGGAGAAGACGCCATTCCTCATAAGAAAAGTAATATGGAAGGACGGGATGACGAATGGAAGGGATGATGGGTCAATGTACCTACAGCACCTGCCCCATGGTTTGTGCAAGGTGGATTCATCAAGGTGGTATGTGGTAAGGCAAATGGCAGCCTCGGAACATACATGACACAGCACCATGGTGCCTTCCCATCCAACTTGGACAGGAGGGGAAACCTCGCCCAGTGCTCGGTGACTGCCACATGGCTTTGGGAAGGCACGCCCCGGGATTTCCATACCCCGCGAGTGGCGTCACAGTTTCCCCAGGTTCTCGGCCAAATATGGAAGACGAAACAACCAACACAAGCACCAACGGGCAGACTTGTTCATGCACACCGCAAGTTGGTGTTGGAAAGCTGCTGCGACTCGCCCCTTTCAGGAGGGCTCGAGCATCAGCCTCTGGACGGGGAAGGGACGTGTTGATTGGCTTGAGTTCGCCAGCCGAAATCCCCTGAACAGTTTTAGACCCCCGGACCTGCCGCGGGGTCAATATCCCGCCAGTCGGCTTGCAGTCGCGCGTTCCAGTCGTCATGGCGGTTTCTGACCTGCTCCCGTGTCGCGCTCGGCGAATAATAGCCCGACCTTGGACCTCTGTTTCCCACGACCCCGTCACCCTTCATCAACGCTCGTATACTTTTGCTTCTCGTCGTCTTAAACTTCTAGGGTGATGAGACATATAGTTCGCAAAACCATGTTCTGGTCCTTCGGCTAAAGTGAAGCCGAAAACGAAACCTCATGATCTATCAGGAAGTGTCCCCACCCCCAAACTGCCACCTCCTTGCCCTCCCTCCACTTCGTCACTCGGTTCATAGGCGTTTCCCCCTTCTACATGTGATGGTCCGCAATCACTTGAGCCATCGGCCCATCGCCATGTCCCGACCGACTCCCTCTTGGCCCCCCCATCCAGGATCTTCGGTCCGTCCCAAGCACACCAAGTCCGCACCCCAGCCCTCAAGCCTCCAATCACCATCCCTGCCCTCCGGCTGCTCTCTCGGCCTTCCACCGTCGACGCCCCGATGGCTTCTCCGCATTCCCCACGGCTCTATTCTCTCGTCCCTCGCCCATTCGCCCGCGAGCCCTTATTTGTGCTTTTATCCAAAGGCCTGACGTCGGAATTACTCTCCGGCATAAGGCCTAGTTCCTCCAGGATAGTCAATATTGACCCAGCCCAGTGCCAGCTCGCGAGTGCATCAATCGTTACTCCGGGCGACTAATGCAGCTGTTTTCACATTGGACAGCTACCCCGAGCAAATGGAACGAATGGAACCTACTGCCCCTGCTTTCGGCGTACCTTATCCATGGTACGGCACGAGGCAGGCCTCCTTTCATGTCAACAGGCTTGCACCTCGTTGTTACCAGACACTCGCCTACGTCGACTCCGTAATTCCTTGGTTATTGGCCCAATGCCCCTGGGCCGCCTAACGCCGCCCATTCTTTAGACATGCGCCAACCTGGCTCATCTCATCGATGGTGCAAGCTGTCCAGCCAACGATATGGATCGTCTATAGCAGGAAACATCGCACAGTAATATCAAGCCATATTACGGACCCATCCAAGGGTCATCGTCCATGCCTCCCTGTGCTGGACATGGAGTTTTACGTCCTTTTAAGCACATGGATCCCGGCTTGATCGGTTCTTCTTACCTGGCTCTGACGGCGAGCAAGGCAATTCTGCCTCTCAAATGGCGCTCTATGATCCGCTCAGGGGCTGGACACGACCAAGCCGTACTGTGGAAATGTCGGTTTGTTTGATGTCGTTTTTTCTGGCACCGGATTGACAAAGCGGAACTGGTTCCATGCATCCCTATGGTTGCTTGTTGATATAGTCTAGGTAGCCCAGTGGTTGGCATCCGGCAAACCGGTATACTATTCCTACTGTACACACCTCGAGCCCATCCTTTCAAGTGGCCCAAATATGACCCATGCCCAGGAAACCTATCGGAAGTCGTTGCCGTTCAGTCACGAAGAGTTTGGACCTTGGATCATCATCGCCCAGCATCGTCCCACCACAAAGATCTTCATCTACGGAAGGAAGTCGAATTTCCTCCTGATACCTGATCGTAGAGATGGCCCGGCGTACCGGCTTGTCCCGATACAGGGCGGCTGGGAAAGTTGCTGAGGGATGTCCGCTTTGAGACACGGCCTCTCCTGGGACCGCCATCCTCCAGCAAGTGAGACGGCTCACAACCGAAGGACCTGGCATCGGCTCTCAATTCCGTCAAAAATGCAGGTGTTGTCGATCGGGACGTATTGCTTGGTGATGATTTTGATCATCTCCTGAGCCACCATGCCGCCCGTGACTGCCGAGATGTTGTGCAGTTCGCCACCAGCTGCCCGTGCTACTTCGTGGGCCGTCTTGGTGAAGCGCTCGTTTTGCCCAATCTGCGGTACTTGTGCGCGGATAGATGCCATAATGTCTTCAGTCGACGAAGTCGTGACATGGGATGTAGCTGCGAGGGCAAGGTAGATTGGGATCAGCGAGAGAGGCATTTCGGGACCAGCCATGGCCGCGATCTCGTCGTTGGCGAGCTGCTGGTCTGTTTCGCATAATACATCAGCCCCTATAATGCTTCGGAAAGTCGGGAGGGCATCGACTCACCAACAACCTGACTCAGGTTCACACCATCTTCGACGCTGCTATTAATGAGCTTGATGAAGCGGGCGTTTTTGCAAAATAGCTCAACCGCATCGGGGTTGACGTCCTCGCCTCCGGGCACGGCACGAACCGCGTCCAGAATTTGGAGAACGTCCCGACGAGCCTTTTCTTTGTAAATGTTCTGGAGTTTGATGTACACGCTAGACTGTGCCTTCATGTCCGGAAGACCTCCAGGGACAGGTAGTCGCCCCTGTTGGGCATAAAACTGCTTCACGGCGTCGGCGATGATCCAGAAACTCGACTTGGTTTCGTTCTAGAGAAGATGAAGCATTGAGTCAGTGGAGGGTGTACCGGAATCGCTTGAAAGGGCTTAAACAATCACTCACGGGGCTTTGATGCTCATAGTTAAACACTTGTTGCAGGGAGTCGGGAATGGAAGGTAGGGTGATATGCTTCATGACAGCAGCCACGGCCTCTTCAAAATTCTCCTCCCCGCCTTCTGGGTTATCCCGTCTCATTGCGTCAGAGACGGTCTTACGAAAGGCAGTCTTGTCGGCATACTTGACTGGATAACTACCTTCATGGCTTTGTTGCCATTGATCGAGGTAGTGAAGAAGAATGACCACGAGGGGTAGGTGGCCGTGCTCGTGGTTGTCCAGGTTGTCGATATCCTTGGTCATTTCTCGAGCAAAGTCGATTAGCTCAGGCCAAGGGGCAAGCAATCGAAGGTCCGTGGTGGCGGTCTCGTCCGGGTGGGTGTCGACAACAGGGAACGTCCCGGGTAGTGTGGTCTTGAAATAGGAGTAGAAGCCGACGGAATGGACAGCAAGAACAGGAGTGTGGCGTTGGCGGGCATAGTTGTGAATCAGCTGGACTTGATCCTGAGGTAATGGCAAGCTGTACAGAATCATGGTGTAGGGAAGAGAATTGTTGAGCAAGTCCTCGAGGTTGGCCCCCTTGAGGGATGTTAGCAAAGAGCCGTGTCATTGAGGAGTCGGTCATGCCTGTGACTTGGGGAACCAGTCTCCTTGGACCTCAGGGTTGAGCTCCACGAGAAACTCAGCGCAACACTGGGCCCTTGATCGGCCCAAGGAGGACTGGTCGAGGAAAAAGTTGACACCAAGGTCCTCATCGCCAACAACGGCTTGGTCTGCGATGGTGAATCTGCCAATGCCTATCAGGGCCAGGTAAGTAACTTTTAAATAAATGAGTCAACATATAGAAAGCTAACCTGGGAGGACGAGATTCTTGAGAGTCTCAACGCCCACGGTGCCACAACCCGAATTTACGAGTAATATATTGGCAGACTCAAGAGCAGCCTGGCCTTGGGCAGCCCAGAGCCTCAGTTGACGGTCATACTTTCGTTCCTTCTCAGAAGGCCCGTGAAGGATTGGGGGAGTCTGAGCCATGACGTCGGCCATGACAGCGGCTCAGTCACGGATAGACGCGGCCGTCTGAGTGAGTGAGCTGAGGCGGGTAGCGGAAGGGTTGACTTTTAGTGACCGGGAGTCGGGGATTTATTCACGCCGTCGACAAAGAACGAGAGGAGCGACGGTGCATGGGAGACGTCTCGAATGGAAATGGCGGATTGTTTCAGGGCGCTCCGACTCACGATGGCTCTCTGATGCTTGACAGTATCCCACGAGTCGAAGGAGCTGGATTGAGTCTCAGGCAGCGAGCTACTCCAGGATGGTGCGGGGACGCGCCACGACCTGTCTAAATGTGATTGGCTGCGTCGCCCATTTGTTTGCAGCTCCAAGCGGATGCGAGGCGGTCTAGTCCTGAACGGGTGGGGGCTGGGATGAAGGGGGTTAGTCAGCCCGAAGTCCAGCCTTCGCTCCTTCTGTTTGTCCGGAGAGAGTGAACAGTGGGCAAGCACGATGATGGACGGTCCGTGCGAGCGAGTGCGAGAAAAATGCCCGACGAATGCTTCTGCCCAAACCGGCAGCAAAAACACGCAACGTGGGTCCTTCCATCCTTCTTCACGAGTCGTTGCTCGCATCGTCAGCCCACTCGACGGCTTCTCTCGTTGCCATCTTCGCAGTTACACTCCGCCGTTTGTTTGTGTCGACAAGGCCTCATCCGCCGCAAACTACGGTACGGACAGATAGATCGAAACTTAGCACACACTTGTGCCTTCGCTTATTCGTAGGCCGAGGCCGCCTTCTCGCCTCCATTTCCGCTCCTGGAATCTGCTCAAAAACGACCTAGGAATTGTCGTCGTCTCCATCAACGGAACGTAACTACCTAATACCCGGGCCCCTCCGGAATGACCACCTCAGACTCTCCCCATCTCCCCATCTCCCCAGAGGGTCCCGCGCTTGCAGCTCAGGCGAATGCGAGGCACCCATCATGGGGACCAGTTTTCAATATTTGGTGCCAAATCATCGATAGATCGCATTGTGCCGTGCCTTCAAAGATTGCCATCTCTTTGCATGTCGTCGGGACAATCTCTCCTCTCCTACCGGGCTCCGAAGGCCGAAGATGCCAATGTCCAGGTGACAATCGCCATGTGGTTTCGTGTTGGTTTGCACGATTCTCATTTGTATCGTTGATTGCCGTTTGACCCGGCTTCCCATGACTCCTTATTTATTGTCTGCTCCCCAGCTCTGGGAGTGAAGCTCGCTTGGCGTTCCTCCGACCACATGAGGACTTCTCTGGATAATATTTCCTTTCTTTTGCTCTTCAACCGCGGCCATGACTGCGAAACTCGAAGACGCCTCCGGCGACCATGATGCTGCATCTGCATCTGCATCGACCCCGGACGAGGATGAAGTCCCTTCTCAATACGACGAGGTCCGGGAAGCATCCATACCCCCTGTGCGGTTCTGGTTGTTGTCTATTGGGTACCTATCCCCAGCCCCTGAGCCCCTCGATGCTCGGCGACGGATTCACGCTGACCTGACGTGACATGTACAGCATCCTGCTTGGACTATTCCTCTCCATGCTCGACACCTCCATCGTTGCTACTTGCCTCTATTCCATCGGTGTTGATTTCGAGTCTGTCGAGGACATCAACTGGGTCGCACTCGCATACACGCTGGCCTATCTTGGGTGTGCCGTGGTCTTTTCGCGCCTGTCGGATATTGTGGGTAGGCGAAATGCCTTCATCGCTGGATATGTCCTTTTTTTTGCCTTCTCTCTTGGTTGCGGGTTTTCCCAGAGCCTGAACCAGCTGATCGCCTTCCGCGTCCTTCAGGGAGTTGGCGGATCTGGTAGGCTTTGTCCTACGACCCCTGGCGGCGATGTGCTGATGATAAATAGGCCTCTACTCCCTCACCATGATTATGCTTCCTGAAATGAGCCCGGTCCATCTCAGACAACACATCGCTGCCCTGGTGGGCATGGTTATTGCTCTCGCCGGCGTCTTGGGCCCCGTGGTTGGCGGTCTCCTTACTCACTACGCCAGCTGGAGATGGGTTTTCTGGATCAAGTGAGTCTTGCGGGTTCCACACTGGTTGTACCATATTGACTCGATGAAGCGGACCGATAGGGGCTGTGTCACTGGCCATCTTCTTCTTCACCTGGCCTCGTCAAGAGCATCTCCCTTCCATCGAACGACGCCGCTGGAAAGAACTCGACTATGCCGGCTCCTTTCTCGCCATCGCTGCCGCAGTCTTGGTCGTATTTTCCTTCCAGAAGGCGGGCTCCTCAACCGACAACGAATGGAACAAGGCTATCTTTCTCGCCCCTTTACTTTGCGGGTTGTTGGCTTGGGGGTTGCTCGCTGCCTGGCAATATCTCATCTACCGTCGATTCCAGGGCCAACTCGCACCCGCCTTTCCCATCGAACTTTTTCGAAAGCGAGTCTATACCGTGGCCTGTCTAAACACCATGCTCCTAGGATTTCCATACCTGTTGCTCATCTACGCTGTCCCAGTGAGGATCCAGGTAGTCGGCGGGAAGTCGGCTCTCACGGCCGGTGTCATGCTGTTGCCAATGTTGGTAAGCGCAGCCATAGGCAGCGCTCTCAGCGGGAAGTTTAATGCGGCCAGAAACTACATATTCGAATGTCTCTTTATGGGTTCAGCCTTGATGGTGCTGGGATGCGGCCTTCTGACGACGCTATCGCACGAACTCGACGCGGGAAAGCTGCTCGGGTTCATGACCTTTTGCGGGATGGGGTTTGGCCTCACAATTTCGGCGTCAACCATGCTGTCGTCGATTGAAGTGCCGATTCGAAACTATGGTATGTCTTTATGCAACACGCCCGAGCTGACCAATGGCTGACCAAACATCAGCTCCTGCACAGGGAATCCTTTCTCAAGTCCGCCTGTTGGGAGGCAGTTTAGGCATCGCAACCTCGACGGCGCTGCTACATCGGAACGTGACGAAGTACTTGGTGGGGGTTTTGACACCACAGCAGCTGCAGACGCTCGGCGGCGACTCGCATCTCAGTCGGCCACAACTCGAGGCGGTTCGGTTCGCGTATGCCGAGTCGTTTCGAACCGACATGAAGGTGGCGGTTGGAGTTGCGGCTGGAGGGCTCTTGGTGACTCTGGGTGCGTACCGACGACAGCACTTTCTCATTCAGGACCAGCGAAATGAATTGGTCGCCGAGGAGAGTGCGCGGCGGCGAGCAAAGGTGGAGCGGTCTCAGCCTTTGGAGCAGGAGGAGCACCAGAAGCTATGAGAGTAACAGTGGCAGTTTGTACATGCTGGATGGATGCATCTGACAAGAAATAAGGGTGTCTGGTTTGGTATCTGGAGAAGATGGCGTTAGGACCTCCGGTGAAGACCTCTGGGGTAGAAAAGTGTTGGCCGTGTCGGTCACTTTGATGTAGGACTTTGAAGCGCAGAGGGTATCATTTGGGTTTAGATTCGCAGTCCGGAGATATACCTCGACGGTAAGGTTCTCTGGCTGAATAAAACGACTGTACCAATGCTTGAGATTAAATACGATATCGTCACCAAGGCTTGAGCTTCGTCTCTCCTAATACCAGTGGGAGCCTTGTCTCTCGTGCAGCGGCTGACGCATCACATTAGAGTTAGCTAAGACCATCAAACCTTGATTCGAACCCAGACCTTTAGGTGTCCTGATGCGAAAGAAACCTAAGAATCCTCTGATGTCTATACTTTGGGGGCCTCAAAATAGGCTCTTCCCGTGTGTGAGGATAGACCACCCCAGGCACCAAGGTAATAGCTATAAAAGCAGTCTTCCCCCCCCTTCGCCCAGCATCGTATGACTCCTTACAATGACCTCTGTAACAATACACGATGTTTCTTCGACTGATAACCATAGCCCTCGGGGCGACTCTCGTCGACCCTCTCGGAGTCCTCGGTCTAACACTTAGGACTAAGGCGATAGGTAAGCTAACCCGAGGCACTACATCTACGGCGACGACGACGACGACGGCGGCGATGGCCACGCCAACCTCGTTTTCGAAGCTCCAAGCGAAAGTCGTCACGGTCACGGAGACGGTAGCGGCACAAGTGAAACCAGGCACCATAACCGTCCCAACAACGGTAACGAAAGAAAAGGCGCCAGCGGAACCAGAAGTCCAAGTCGTCCCGACGACTTTTATAAAGGAAAAGAAGCCAGATGGACCGGCGGCAGCAGAGCCGGGAGAGGGCAGGGCCTACTTGGTAAGGGGGCAAAAGAAGGATTTCGTGAATGGTGGTGGATTCTAACATGGGGTATAGGGATATCCCTGGCAGCCCATGCTCCCGGTGCCGGGCTACGAGAAGTCCAAGTTTGGCAATAATAACCTTGGGAAGTGGAGGGACGCACCAAAGGCAGGTAAGGGCTCGGGAGAAGGTTCGGGAAAGGGCTCGGGAGAAGGTACGAAAGAAGGCTCGAAAGACGTCATGAAAGAGGTCTTGAAGGAAGTCTTGAGAGAAGGCTTGGGAGAAGGGTCGGTAGAAGACTCAACGGGCACAACAGACACAAGAGGCTCAAGAGGTTCAGGAGGCTCAGGAGGCGCAAGAGACTCGACAGGCCCAACAGACCTAATAGGCTCTACAGATCCTACAGGCTCTACAGACTCTACAGGCCCAACGGACCCAAGTCTGCAAAGCGAAAAGGCAGAAAAGGCATCGGAGCTGGCCAGGGTATCCGACATTGCCAACGGGCTCTTCAACCGCCCGCTCAACTACACCGAGTACTACGCGCGCAACTGGATGTGGCTGCGGTGCCGGACGGAGAACTCGCTGCACTTTGACGTGGGCGGCGGCTGGGTGCGCGACCACGGGAAGCAGTGGCTCGGGTTCCTCAAGAAGGAGAACTGGTGCCTGCCGCTCAACTGGTACTTTGTCTACACCAACGGGCTCGGCTGGGGCGACGCCGAGGTCGAGTTCGACTGGTACTACCCGTGGTGCACCGTCGAGCAAGCCGTGCGCGCCGCCGTGGACGCGGCCAGGGAGGAGGCCGAGCGTAGTCGTCGCGACCTGTACATTTACGGCTGCGCCGCCTTTAACGAGCATCCTTGGTCGCATTCGGAGCCGCACTTTATCAAGGGGGGAGGACTCGAGCAGGAGAAGGGGGCGGGGCCTAAAAAGGAGGAAGAGGAAGAGGAGGAGGGAGGAGGTGAAGCAGAGGGACGGGGAGCACGCAAGGAATGGCCAGCGGGATCTGGCGAAATTTGAGACGACCAGGCTCTGATTGGCGTCGGAATTGTGGGAGACGTAGGTCCATGGTAGGTTCTTAAAGGCCAAATTATCCGTATAAGTTTATTGTTTCATGTCTATTTAGACGTCATTTTCCGATGCATTTTTCCGTCCTAAACTTACATTCGCAATTCGGAGTCTCAGCCAGGTCGGGTGGGATAAAATGCCATCTCCACATGTCGCCATTGCCTTCCATTCTCGCACGTCAGTTCTACCGGGGATAAGGCAAGATGTCGTAGACGTGATAGGTCAATCGAGCCACCGACGACGCCGACGGAGGATTGAAAGTGCGCGCCTTTGTTGTGTGGAAAGATGCTTTATCGGCTTTGGGGGCTCTCATGGTTAGACTATCTCTGGGAGATGGATTATCTTGATGGTATTCGCAGTGTACCCAGCTGTAGTTGGAGGGAGTCCGGCCGAGATTCCCATCAACCCCGCGTTTCCCGTAGCCGGCCTCCAGTCTCCCGGAGAAGCTGCTCGTCGAACCTCGCCGAATTGTGACTTCACCCGCCTCAATTGATCCCCTGTCGAGAGACATCATTTCTACCATCCGGTTCGATCCCAATCCATCTCCACTTCTACCTCTTTTTTCACAAGCTTAAGAGACTTGTTGAATCTGGTATGAGTCGGCGTCTTCTTCTCACCACCACCCCCACCTTCATCACCACCTTTACCAAGACTCTCTCCCGCCCTCGGCTCCCCTCCCCCCTCACACCCCTCGTCCCCTCCTCCCCCTCCCTCCTCGCAGCGCTCTCCTCCATCCGCACAATGGCCTCCTCCTCCTCCGCCGCCGCCAAGCGCCTCGCCGGCAAGACGGTCCTCGTCACGGGCGCCTCCTCCGGCATCGGCCGCTCGACGGCCTTTGAGTTCGCCCGCACCGCGCCCGACCACGGCCTGCGTATCATCCTCGCCGCCCGCCGCGTCGACACCCTCGAGCAGATCGCCCGCGACATCGCCGCCGAGATCGGCGACGGCGTCAAGGTGCTGCCCTTCCGCCTCGACGTCAGCGACCCCGTCGAGGCCAAGGGCTTCGTCGCCAACCTCCCCGAGGAGTGGAGGAGCATCGACGTGCTCGTCAACAACGCGTACATGGCCCCCAAGTGCATCCTTCGTTTTCCAGCCTGGCTAACAACCCCCCCAGCGGCCTCGTCAAGGGCCTGGCCCGCGCGCCGGAAATCGAAGAGGCCGACATCAACGTCATGTTCCAGACAAACGTCACCGGCCTCATCCACATGACCCAGGCCGTCCTCCCCATCTTCCTCGCCCGCCCGGACGGCGGCCACGGCGACATCATCAACGTCGGCTCCATCGCCGGCCGCGAGCCCTACCCCGGCGGCTCCATCTACTGCGCCACAAAGGCCGCCGTCCGCAGCTTCTCCGAGAGCCTGCGCAAGGAGCTCATCTCGAGCCGCGTGCGCGTCATCGAGGTCGATCCCGGCCAGGTCGAGACGGTGCGTTGAAGAGCCGCGACCCCGTGTCCAGAACCCCCCTGAATCTGATTCCCCCGGTGTAGGAATTCTCGGTTGTGCGCTTCTATGGCGACAAGGCCAAGGCCGACGCCGTCTATGCGTAAGTTGCAGACGCACTCGTTGGAATGCCCATCGGACAGAACGCTTACACCATCCAGCGGCGTCGAGCCTCTCACCCCCGACGACATCGCCGAAGTCATCGTCTTCAACGCTACCCGCCGAGAGAACGTCGTCGTTGCGGACACGCTCATCTTCCCCAACCACCAGGTGAGTTTCATGAGGATTGCCATGTGGTCTTTGGCTGACGAGGCCTCGTCTTCTGCAGGCTGGCGCGGGTACCCTTTACAAGAAGGGTCAATAGCCGACGCACTTAAAATACATGTATATGTAAACGTAATAGAAAAGAAAGCTTCATGTTCTGTAACTGGTACATCCCTAACTCATCAGTCCCCAAGATGCACTGTCCAGCCTCGCGAGCACGTTGCTCATGTCGTCTCTTTGGTTCTCACGTCTGATCACCGTCGATCACGGAGAGGGCAGTTCCGAGGCAGGTCGAGTGTCAAAGCACACCAAGATCCCACATCACGCCAGTCCGATTGACGTGGGTTGACAGTCAGATTGTTATTGGTGGTGGTTGCACAACCCAAGGGAAGCGTAATGAATGGGAACAGCATTTATTCTCCCCCGACTAGGAGTATCAAAGTCCTAAACGACTATAAACCATGACCCATACGCAGCAAATAGCATCACGAAAAGTGTTCGAAAAATTCTCTTGCCCCTGACCCACGCGTCCCCCGAAGAGAACATAGACCGTCGGTCAGAGTCAGGGGCCTTCTAAGGACGAATAATTTTTTCTACCAACGTTCCGTTAAGAACCCATTCTGAGATGAATCGGGCCCTTGCCGTCACAAGTGACAGCACCGCTGGGGAGGGTTGAGCTGGCTGACCAAGCCGCCAAGCTCACTTGGGCAAGAGCAAGACAAAAACAAGAGAGAGAGGGAAAGGACCACATCAGAACCCACGGCCACTGGGACACACTGCAACAGACCAGAAATAATCGTCATTTCGCAACCTATGTTAACATAATGTTAGTTCCCCGGGAGTGAATGGTTCGGGCCTCCCAGCCCGGTATTCCAACCTTTCCTCCACCAGACGCCTCGCTAAAAAGTGAAGAGCAAATTGATGACAGCCGTGACAATCGTCATCGAGAAATAGCAACCTACGGTGGCACCATCCCCAAGCCATACTGGTAATGGCGAACAAGACTCGCTTCGTTCTCGCTTATTCGTAGTGCTGGAACAACGGAGAGATAGACTCGCCATAGTGATTTCGTCGAATCGCCTCTGCTAGCAAGAATGAAAGGTCGAGGATAACGAGCTTGGTAATGTTGCGTGCCCTTTCCCTGTCGATGGGGAAGCTGTTCGTGACGACGATGGTGTGAATGCACTCGCATGCCTGCAATTGCTCCAGGCTGTCTCCACCAAAGACGCCATGGGTGGCCATGACGTACACCTTCTTCGCACCGCCCTTCTTCACCACCGTTTCGGCAGCGGCAATCCAAGACCCAGCCTTGTCAATCATGTCGTCGACAATGAAGACAGTGCGGTTCTTCACATCGCCAACCAGAGTAATCATGTGCTCGGCCTTGGGATCCTCAAAAGCGTTGTCTTCTTCGTCGGAGCTATCGGCGGCATCGCCCGACCCTCCCAAAGACTGTGGCTCTGGAGAGAAGAAGGAAGATGCGTGGGACATGACCATAGGGTCGTCTTCCGTCACGCTGGCATCGGCAGCAGACTGGGTAGGCGAGGGAAAGTCGTCGTCGACAATGCGACCATGAACCAGTCGGCCCGTGGTAACCTCCTGAACCTTGTGGTCGTCGAAATCAGCTTCGCCGTTGACGGAAGGCTCAGGTGACTTTGCGGGGGGAGTAACATTGTCGTTATCCTGCACAGACTCGGAAAGGCTGAGGTTGGATGTGCGAGCGGAGTTTCCGTTCACCCGCTTTGGCGAGCCTTGGGAATCAGTTACGATGCGAGAGGGTCTGGTCTGCGTCGGGGTGCTTGCAGAGCCAGAAGAAGGGGCCTCGTATTCGGCAGGAATCCTTCTTGGAATCGGCCGGTTGTTCTCCAACGCTGGTTGGCGCTCCGCATTGTCGAAGTGATTCATGATCATGCTCGCCGTCATGTTTGTGCCACGCCTGCGATCGGTCGTGACGATGCCAAAGTTGAGCTTCAGAGCGTCGGCGAGCGAAGTGACTCGCTTCGTGCCGCCAGCGTTCTTTGAAACAACCACGGCATCCCGCCAATTCGGAACGTTGTGACGAATCCACCTCGCGAGGATAGGCTCGGCGTGAAGGTTATCGACGGGACATCTGAAAAAGCCCTGCATCTGGGAAGCGTGGAGGTCGACGGTAATGACGTGCTTAACGCCAGCGACGCCCATTAGATTCGCCAGCATGCGAGCGGTAATCGCACCCCGGTGCGACTTCTTCTTGGACTGACGGCTGTAAGGGAAGTATGGGAGGACGGCTGGCGAGGAATCGGTCAGTCAATTCAGTCGGTAGTAGCTAGGTACCTAGTCGGCGAAGCGGAAAGGTGAGGCACAAACCGGTAATTTTGTTAGCAGAACCGCCCTTGCAGGCCGAGATCATGATCAGAAGCTCCATGATGGAGTCGTTGATGCGGGGGCTTCCGGACTGGACGACGAAGACATCCTTTTCTCGTACGCTGGTCATGATTCTGACACTCGTCTCGCCCTGAAAATGAGGTCAGCATATCCTGCGATTGGGCCTTGCAGCTTGCAGGTTGGGACACATCGAGAGCAAAGCGAGGCAGACGGCAGCCAAGATGTGGCGAAAGTAGGGAGCTTACATTTGAAAATTGAGTTAGCTCGGCTTTGGCAGGATTCATGCCCAGATTCTCACATATCTGACCGGTGAGAACTGGGCAAGAATTGCCGGCAAAGATGAGAGTGTTGCGCATCTTTACCGACCCATAAAATGGGAGAGCGGATTGGAGACGAGTGAGAGAAGTGAAGAGGGAGAGAAGAAAGAGTGAAGAGGAGTGGAAAGGACGAGGTTGAAGAAGAAGAAAAAAGTTGCTTGCTCAGGTGCCGGAAGCTATTTTTTCTTCCTTCCCTCTTCTGTAAACGGCTTCGGTAAGGGGCGGGTACCGTGTACAGTGCGTAACTTGTCCATAAGACACGGACTATCCCGTGTCTCTTTGCTTTTTCGCAAGACTGAGCGGGCGCAAGTGGTCCGAGCGGTGGTTGGGTTTGGCCTGAATGGTCACCGAAGGTGCAGGAGGCCCCGCAGAACTGTGATCAGAATATCCTGAGGCTTATCTGAGGGCGTCGATCAAGTCGCTCGTGAGAGTGCGCACAGTACGCAAACTGTATCGTCAGGTCAGAGTGTGTCACAGCGGGGTCCCTCACGAAGCGGGGCAAATCGGGTCGGAACTGGATGTCAGCCAAAAGAGCAAGAGCTTCCCGGGATGGAAGCAGCGACTGTTTGATGAGCACGTGTGCGTTTTGTTTCCATTGCTGATTCGTCTGGCTGATGGCAGAAGACATCTTCCCATCACTATTGTAATCGTGCGCAACAAATGTCACAGTATCACAGGAAGCACACCCGCAAGCGCAATTTCAACAATGACAACCAAGTGCCAGTGTCCCGCGAAACCCCCACACAAACTGTCAATTGGTCAATCCTAGGCAGCGACACAACCCATCTACTTCCCGTTGTCGCATTTCTCGCCAGCAAGAGACATCATGGGCATTCCTCATCTCATTTCTACCTTAGAGCCATTCGCCGACCACCGTCTCTTCGATGGTGAATCCGTCGTCATTGACGGCCCTGCCTTGGCCTACCACGTGCTCTACGTATGCAACAGAAATGGCGTGGTGCTGCCGTCCTACCAGCTTCTTGGGGACACGGCTGTGGCATGGCTTGATGAGCTTGTCCATCGCCGTGTAAGCGTGTGAGTTGGAGGCCTCAATGTGATTGTATTGGCCAATCTCCGTGACTGACCCAACAATATTGCAGTGAGGCCATCTACTTTGACGGCCACCTTCCACTGGCTAAACGCCCCGTGCGCATGCAGAGAATGGCAAAGAGCTTTCACCAGCTGAAGCTTGCCCACTCTGTAGATCCCAGAGGACGATCCCGGGATTATTTGTGCTCTCCAGCGGACAAACCTTCAACGGCTGGCCTGTTCTCGACAAAGCCACCTCCAGGGAAGCCATTCCTCCCCCCAAGTTTCCACGTCCCTGCGATAATCGACGCTCTCCGACTCTCTCACCGGTATCGGCAGCTTGTTCGCTTGGTACCCGGTGAGGCCGATGCATACTGTGCACAGCATCTCCTCAAGTTGGGTGGTACAGTCCTCACCTCCGACTCGGACCTGCTCGCGCATGACTTGGGGATGGGCCGCGTCGTCTTCCTTCGGGACATTTATGTCGATGGAGCTTCAAGCCTCGCCTGTGCAACCTTCTCTCCTGGCCAGATATGCGAGAAACTCGGGCTTTCATCTTCAGACCAGATCCGTCGGATAGGATATGAACGGAGACAAAACCCAAACCTATCGTTTCCGCAGATTCTGCAAGAGTGCTCCAAACCAATCAGGCACGATGACCTTTACACAGAATTTTGCCAGGAGTATACGCACCATGAAGCTGCGCCTTTGCCAACTTCTGAAGTGGGAGCCCCCATCCAAATCGACTCACTGGACCCTCGGATATCGGAGCTGGTTCTACAATTTCAAAACTTAGGTGACATGGAAGATGATACGCAGTATAAGATATTCCTTCCCATACTCATCGAAGACCCGTCTCGAGGAAGTGCTTGGGAACAATCCACAGGTATCCGACAGCTGGCGTATACGATACTTCGACAGCTCATTCCAGGCCACTGTTCCTCCGTGCAGGAGTATCGACGCGTCAATAATACGGCACAAAGGGGACGTCGCTTGGATCTCATGCATAAACGTTCGACTCAAGAGTTTTTAGGTGTTTTGATCGACTTGATGGATGGTGTTCAAAACGCAGTCGATAACGACCCGGATTTGTCGTGGCTTCTGTTTTGCTTGATCCTCGACATCCGCCACTGCTGCGCGGAAGACAAGCAATGTCATTGTCTTCAGATGCTACAGAGTGCCGCGAGGACTCGAAGTTATGAAAAGGTCTCATGGGACTTGATACACTTTGTCGCACAGTTGCAGGCGGCTTACTATTCATTCCGGATCCTTGGCCAGGTCACTTCGTTGGTGCGTGCCACGGAAGTCAAGCCTGGACTCCACGACCTGCTCGCCTCACTACCGCCCTTGACTAAATTTCCCGATATTGACTGCGCAATCAAGCTGCTTTCTGGAGCACAGCTTGCCAAGGTGTTGGCAATCGTCAAAGAGTTGGTTCCTGTGCCCGAGGAGCTTTCGCAAGAGCCAAGGCGAACAGGTCCAGAACGGCCCAAGACTTCGCAAGGTCGACGAGCGAGAAAGAAACCATCGGCTCGCTCACGGGCAGGGCAAAACCCGTTCGAGTTCCTCGCGCAACATGATTAGGACCCGACTTGAAGGTGGCTTGTGCCTGATATCATCGTATTGTCATGTTCTCGTCTCAACCTCGAACTCCATCGCACGTCAATAACCATCTCAAGAGTACGTCACTCGAGTTTTTGCAACATTAATACATGATCTGGCAGCAAGAAGCCCATCGCTAGTTCCCATCATTCCCCACGTTCATGCCCGATTTCCTGACCAAACCTGCCTGCGCCACCAACCTGATTACATGTCCGCAACCCTAAACCAGATTCCCTACCTGGCACCTCGTTTGCCCCTTGCCGGCCCAAGCCCATGAATATCGTCCAACAATCGCAAAAAAGGAGCTGCAGTCTCCTCTTCGTCACTTGCGTCCCGCAACAAGTCCTCGTGGGGACTACCGTTTCCTGCAGCCTTGATGATTCTCCAAGCGCGGCGGAACTCGTCTCGAATCGAAACGATGCCATTGTGCGTGACGGTTCTCGCAACGTTGTGATCCACCTCAAAGGGATCCTCGATGGCGAAGAGATAGCGGTGTCGAATCTCTTTGACTTCACCGGCTTTGTTTGCCGGGGGTGCCTGCTTCGCAGCCGCCGCAGTCGTAGCAGGGACGCCGGGCTGGAGAGGAGCGGTCGGCGCCGATGTAGGAGCCATGGCACCGCCGGAACCTCGAGGTTCAAGCACCGTCTTGGCACCGGTCCATCCCTTGAGCTGTTTGGTCAGCAGACCGCCGGGGCTTCGTAGGCTGAGGACATCTCGGCCCCAATCAAATCCCTTCACATTCGAGTTCGTCATGTTCCCGCCGTAGGCGTAGTATTCGAAGAAACCGCGGAGAAGATGCCCGAGCGATTCGGTGTTGTGGTTGAGCTGGTTCGCATGGGCAAGGTCCAAAATTTCTTGCTCGTTTCGCCAAAACTGTACGTTGAAACCCAGCGATGCCAGGTGGCGTTCCATCGCATCCGGCTGCACGTAGGGAGAAGGCTGGGGAGCCAGCTGCTGGAGGTTGGGGCACACAAATGGCTGCACAACGTTGACGAGGTAGTGAAGGACCATCAGGACGTAGCCGTAGCTGCTCAACGTTCCACGGTAGCCCGAGTTGATTCCCCGGGTCTTGGCCCAATGCTTGACGAATAGAATCATGGGCCGGACTCGGGGATCGGTGTGAGAATAGCATCTGAGGAGAAGCGTATTCTGCAGCGCGAGATGAGCTGAGAAGTTGATGTCGCACTGAACGCCCGTGCCAGTCTTGGGAAACTCGAGGCGATCCCGGTAGCGGTCCTTCGGCTGGTTGGGGCCCATCTTGTGAGGGTTGGGGATGGTGCGAATCCTGTTGACGAGGGCGGCTGTCTCGTCGTTGAGAGGAAGCACAAATGTTCCTTCTCCGTTCCTGGCTTCTGACTTCTGCAAGGGCGAACGGAGAACACCGACATACTCTTCGATATCCGCGACATGGGATGCGTCGTACAAGTCTTTTTCCATTGCTCTCTCAAGCTCCCATGCGAGATGGAGACATTCATGCTTTCGCGAGACGGCCGCTATGGGTACCTTTTCTCTCCAAGAAACGATAAAGTCCTTGACCACGTTGCGGATTTCCTCCTGATAGATTCCAGCAACGTATTGCTTAACCACCGTTTCTTGCCAATCCAAAGAGGGGTCGGCGCTCTTGTTTTCCAGGCTATCAGTAATACCCGCGAAGCGGGCGGAGTACTGGGTGGGAGTTTCGTGTTGTCCTTGTTCCATAGTCACGAACTGAACTGAAGGCGACTTCTTGAGCCTGTCTAGGACCAACTGGAGCTGCTTCGTGTGAAAGACGGGGTCTATGCCATAGCCCTCAGCTTGCAAGTCTCGGAACATTCTGATTGATTGTTCCGTAAATGCTTGCTGGTTCGCTCTGCGTTCAGTGATGCCTCTCTTCAACCAGAGTTGAATCACCTGCTCACCCTCTGCCTGGATGAAGACACCCAGCAGGGTTCGTCGGTTGGGCGTGGCACTGAGCGCTGGCGGCGAAAAGTAAGTGAGCTGCTCTCTGAGCTCTGGGTCGGCAAGGCCGGCGATGAAGGTTCGGTAGATATGGTCCAAGAGATCCCAGTCCTGGTCGGTGAAGGTATGCCAATTGGACATGGTAGCATCGTGTCCACCAGCTCTGCGAAGGACCCGTTTGGCCAGACCGTAGTAAGAAGAGAGAGAGCTTCTGAGGCCTTGCTTGAAAGTCAAGTCTTGTGGTTCTCCGGGAGTCTCGGCGGACACGGTGAACTCTGCCGCGGAGGGCGAGCCGTCTCCGTCGTTCTCATTGGGCGTTGGGTTGTGTTCTTGATCGCCTTCTTCGTGGTTGTCGTGGTCTTCCTCGTCCAGTCCGTTTTCCCATCTGAAGCGCTCGTCAAGGAGGTCTTGGTATAGCTTCTTAGGCGGGCTCTGACATAGCTTGATGATTGGCACCCTGGTTCGGGTCAACAGCCTCGCGCCAAGACCCGCGTCCAGAAAGGCCTTCTCGAGTAGACGGGGAATATTGGAGCCGGCACCATCGGGTGGGATGAGAGACATGGGGGAAAGAAGGCCGAGATCCATGTCAGATGCCTTGGTAGCAAAGCCAGAGGCCAGACTGCCAAAGCACTTTAGCTGGACCGAGTTTGGATCAAACGAGCCCCGTTGGTTGGTTCCCTCCTCGTACCGAGTAATAGTCTCGCGAGCAATAAGCTCGATACGACAGCGGAAGGCCTCCTTTTCCTTGATCTCGGTCAGCTCTATTTCTGAGTTGGGGACAACTTGGAAACCGAGCTGGTCGAGAAGCGCAGCCTGGGCAGAAATGTCTTCAGGCCGTGCACGGCGGGGGTTGAATAGCTGCCCAGTACCACCCCAGCGTGGGTCAACATAGGATCCCTGGGAATGCTGGACTGGGAAGCTTGGTGGAGGGCCGTGATGGGAAGGGCCGTCCCAAGGGATGGGGCCGTACGAGTGGTTTGGGCGGCTATCCTGGTGCATGGCTCTGGGCACAGAGTTTGCGTGCATATGGCGTTGGTAAGGCTGAGACGACTGAGACGGCTGAGAGGGAAGGGCGTTGGGACTCTGAAACGGCCGAGCTGACGGAGACAGCTGAGGACGAGTGTCGATTGGGATGGAGTATTGCGAGTTCATCTGGCGTCTCTGAGCTTGATTTGGACGCTTGTTGCGGCTAGCCTTGGATGGCCGCGGCGAGGCCTTGAGGGGACCTCCTTCGCCAATGCCATTGCTTGATACGTCTTGACGAGTGTTGGTGGAAGTCGGGAAGCTTGGTGGCAACGAGTGGCGAGCAGTTGACGCAGACTTTGGAGTAGAAGGTGGATCAGGTGAAGCATTTGACAAAATGAGATTGCGGACATGGTTCTCGAGACCCAAGGGCGCGCTGCCAGGCGCGGCGGGTTCGTTTTGGTGGTTGGACAGCATGGCTGGCTGAGTATCCGTGCAGAAGAAAGGAATGTCAACGGTTGATCCTCTGAGGAGCCTTGGCCAATGAGTGATTTGGTGGATTCAGTCGAAATAGCGGGAAAGCGAGTGCGGCGAGAATGTCAGTTCACCGTCTGCCGTTCCGCAGGATGCGTGGACTTCAATATGAGATGCAGGTAGAGAGAGGAAGGTCGCGAGGAGAAGAGGGCGAAGAGGCAGGGAGAAGTCCCAGGGAGAAAGAGAAGCCGGAGAAGGGAGGATACGGCCCTTGCAAGGCAGCTTGCGGTCGGTGTCTTTGCTATCGTGATCTGTTCGCAAGTCTATGAGGGGAAGAAACGGTGGTAGACTGAGATAGCTTGATCTCGTCGGGGGACATGGCCTCACTTGGCGCAAGATGCTATTGGCAGAAGTGAGACAGGAGCGCGACCGAGGCTCTCACCAACGGGTAGGTAGCGATATGGAGAGAAGGAAAAAGAAAGCAAGTTTGGGGCTTGGGCATCGCATTTGCGGGGGATTGAGTCGGAGACGGAATGATTGGGATTGAAGCAGAGACGGATGTTTGCAGCTTCAACGTCCCGTCATCTCCACCTCGATGAATGAAGTCGATTGAGTGGATGCTTGGATGCACCGTGCCGATTGAAATGACGCAAACGGTTAATTGCTGGCTGGGGCTACCCCGCAGGCCACTGACCAAGCCTTGTGAGAGTGCTGAGTCAAAAAGAGAGCCTGTGCGAATAGGCTACGAGACACTGTGCCATGTTCAAATGCATCTTTGGGTGCATGCAAGGGAACAACGCAGGATGCCGAAGTGTGCCAAACTGCATCAATTGACAAAGGGTGACTCCTGCGACGATTCCACTGCTTCGAAGTTCCTTGGGTAATCAAATACGTTGGCTGCGAAGCCCTTGCAAGTTCAACTTTATCCGGCTAGATTTCCGAGCGCAACCTTGTCAAGGCGTCCTGCCGAGGACCTTCGCGCTTCACACGGATTTACCAACTTGAAGTCAAGCTCCCCTGCCCCTCTCCACTTTGTGCCTCAGGTCGACCTTTTTCAACCAGTTTCACGGTGGATGCCTGTCCTGTCAGAGCCGCAAGTACAGGGGACTCTAAGATTCTGGCGAGCCCTCCGTAAAATTACGCAAACCAGCACATGCTGTTTGTACCCAGTACCCAGTCTTCTGCCCAGCACTATCTACTATAGCCACAAGCCCTGTGGGTCTTGAGCTTAGCCACCCAACACCTTCGAGGAACAGTGCGCGTGAAGCTTTCCTTTGTTGTCTTCGTCATTTCAGCCTAGCCAGCGGCACCTCTTCTCCCCTCTACACTTCTCTTCCGACAACCTTCCCAACCACAGCATCCTCCCGCCTCCCCCCAGCCGGCCTCTCTGTAATCTGAAATAGATCGCGCTCGCGATTCACCAACCGGTCATCGACCAACGAAAGTTGCCATTCCCGTCATACCGCGTCCCGATCGAGCACCAGCTGAGCTAAGATTCGTGCATCTCGTTGCTGCCTCGTCCTCAGGCTCAACCGCCTCCGAACAAACCCTCCCCATCGCCCAACGGGGTCGCTGTCAAGATGAGCGCGCCACCACCCGGAAAGCCGAATGGCGCCCCCAGGAGTCAAAAGGCCAATCCCCTGAGGCCGATGCGCAAACCGCCGCGCGCGAATCCTCTTGTCGCCTCCCGCAGACCCGTACCCAAGCCCTCCGCACCTAAGCCTGCTCCCCAGGCCAAGCCCAGTATGGAGGAGATGCGAAGGGCCAACGGTGGATGGTCTGAGCCAGCTCATCCGAACTGTACCGACATCCCCATTATGACGACCAAGAAAGCTTTGTTGAACGGCATCCGATATCACATGATGAAGTTTTCTCAGTCAAAGATGGGCGACAAACCCATCGACCCCCTCGATCAAGACGATTTTGCCCGCCCAGTCACCCTTCACCGACGCGATGCACGACAACCCCCGCCCGGCCGAGCTCCCAAAGTAGAGCTTCCTGAACAGATGCCAATCGACGAACAAGAGGCGGAGAGGCTCGCGCAAGCCAAGGCAGACCGTGAGGCACAGCGAGCCATAGATCAGGCCAAGATTGCCCCTGTTGCCAAGGATCTGAATCCCAAGCGACCCAAGAAACAAAAGGAGGAAAAGACAAACTTCAACCGAGCTCCGAAGACAGCGTCTGCTAAGAAGGAGTCGGACATTCGCTACGAGGAGGCGCTTCCATGGCATCTCGAGGATGCCGATGGAAAAAACGTCTGGGTCGGCAGCTACGTTGCTGCCCTCTCCGAGACGAACGTGGCATTCATGATTGATCAAACAGTCTTTCGCATGGTGCCTCTCGAAAAGTGGTACAGATTTACCGCAAAGCCTCCTTTCCAGCCTTTCACAATCGACGAAGCCGAGACTCTCATGAATAAGAAGACCGACCCCGCCCGTTGGATCATGAGAGACGATGAGAAGCGGGCGGGTCAAGAGGACCTCGAAGCCACAAGACGAATGCTTTATGGCCGTGGACAGATGATCAAGACTGAAAGCTCCACGTTTCGGGGATCCTCTCGATTGGAAAAGCAGGATCATGACGAGATTGATATGTCTGGAGACGAGTTCCAAGACGACGATGACGCGCCTCTTTTCGAGCGCAACGACGATGAGGATACGAAAGAATCCAAGGAACGCATTCGTCGCGAGCAACTCGGAGCCAATCTTTTCGGTGATGGCGATGAACAGGAAGTCGACCGGGACTTGAAGGAGCAATTGAAGGAAGAACTTGAGCGTCAACGATTGGGCAAGGCGACCAAGAAGGCTCTCATTAAACGAGATCGAGAAGACATTTATGCCAGCGATGATTCCGCGGATAATCCTTGGAGTAGCTCGGTACGGACTACATCTATACAAATCTTGGCTTGTGCTAACTTATCCAGGACGAGGGAAGCTCTTCTGATGAGGACGAGGAGGAGAAAGATGAGAAGAAGGACGAAGACGACAAAAAGGAAGGACCTCCCAAGGACGGTGACGTGAAAGACAAGGACAAAGAAAAGGTCAAGGGTTCCAAGGGCACCTCATCCTCCCAAGGCAAGGGCAAGTCTGATTCAAAGAAGCCCAAGTCACTGAAGCGCTCGGGATCCCCGACACTCTCCGAGTCTAGCGGGAACGAATCTCTAAGGAAGAAGCTAAAGAAAACGGCTGCTCCTGCGACAGGATCCCGCTCTGGCACGCCTTTGCCCCAGTCGACCGTGCGACGACCCAAGGTCGGCGGCGCTGGCTCTGGAAGTGACGCCGAGGCTACTGGCGGCGAAATGTCCGACGGAGCCGGCAAGAAGAAGAAGAAGAAGCTTAAGCTTGTCAGCAACAGCGCTCGCGGAACACCATCGGCATCCAGGGCTGGTAGTCCCATCCCCACCCAAGGTGGTATGTATTCGTCACACTGATGTGAGGTCTGGGTAACAAGGAAACTTGCTAATGCAATCTGAACAGGCGCCTCGCCCGGCCCCTCCAGTGCTGTCATTGAAGGGAGGGAGATTCTCGAACAGATCCCCCCAGGAGGTATTTCCATCAGCGACCTGATCAAACCATTCCAGGGACGTGTTGGTGAGAAGCCAGGGCAAATGCCCAAGACTGAGTGGATCAAACTCGTCAAGGAGTTTTGTCAATTTGGACCAGACAAGCTGTTGCGCAGGAAGGCATAAGAGCGATGAGCGATCAATTCGCCGTGAGTGCCAGATGGTGCTTGTTCTTTTCTTTCTCTGGTGCCAATGCAAGCCGCCGAGTGCTGCATCGTCGCATCAATTGCGTGGAGGATTTGTCTAGATATATCGGCGCTTCATACGGCCGACTTCAGCGTTCGGTTACGCCGATTGGGTATTGTAAAATGAAAGTAATAAACAAGTAAAGCAATGGGAGTAACTACAACTGACACTCGAGGAAGCCTAATGCTGGGGTATAGTAAGTCAGTAATGGTCCTAGAAACATTCTACTCGTCCATCTGCCAGGAGTAGTCCAGTCCCTTGTTCCTCTCTCTCCTATTGATTGCCTTGAACCGCTCCCCTTCAAACCCATTGCTTCGATCAACGCCATCCCAGCGATATCCGGGCTTGATTCCGTAACGATTCGGCGGAGCAGCGCCGGCGTAAACAGGCCGCCGACTTGACTTCTTGCCCTTTCCAGCCCCATCTTTGGCCTTCTTCTCGGCCATGAACTGCATCATCGGATCGTTCCACCGCTCCTTCTCCTTGAGCTCTTCGTTCATCTCCTCGTCGTCGGCCGTTCGCGCAAACTTCATGAGCTTGGCATCGTCCAGTCGCTCGCGCCGCTTCTGCGCTTCCTGGAGCTGGACGTCACCCTTGAGGGCCTCCACGGCCGCCCGCTCCTTCTCTTCGGCGGCGGCGGCTGCGCGGCGCGCTTCGGCGCGCTTCATGGAGATGTCGATGCGTCGGCCGGTGGCGTCTCGGTACACGGTTTCCTCTTCCTTTGCCGACTTGCGATGGCGCTCAAAGTCGGCGAGCTCTTCCTGCTGGCGCCGCTTGAGCTGGGCGGACACGGCGGCCGCGCTCTGCAGGCCGGCGTGGGTCCCGTCGCTCATCTTGGCCACGACGCCGTCATCTTCGACGACGGGCATCTCGTCGTCGGCGCCCATGGCAGCGTCGTTTTCGGCCGCCGCGGACGCGATGATGGCGTCGGCGGCATCGGCGCTGTCGTCCTTTGGCGTGTCATTTTGCGGGTCGCCGACCGTCTTCCAGTTGTTCTTGGTCGCTTTTCGAAAGTCGGCCGACTTTCCCGACACGGTTACGGGGGCATCGTCGTCCTGGTCGTCTTTATTCTTGGCGTTTGCCCATGACGAGTCGTCGTCGTCGGTGATGAGCAGACCGGCCGACTCTGCGCCGCGCTTGCGCTTTCGCTTTTTCGAGGGTTTTGGGTCTGCGACGAGGTATCTCTCTGCGAGGTAACTGTTGAGGTCTGAGGGCATTGTGGTGGAGGGCAAGGAGCTGGAGGGTTGAATGATTGCCTCCAAGATGTTGTTGAAGTCATGAAGCTCGAACCTTGGTTCAGTTTATGCAGGTACCGGGATGCGACACTCGGGGTCGAGAAACAGGGACAGGGCGTTGACGATAAATATCAGTCACCGTGACTTTTCAAATCAGCCTAAATGAGCGAGAACCATAAGAGCAAGCAAATATCCTGCCAAGGTTTCTTTTATCCCAATTCTTTCAACAACAGGTCGGTGAACTTCGCGTGTAAAGTGTCATGTCTTCGTCACCCCGTTACAGTGATGTGGGGACCCCGGTCGCCATGAGGTAAGAGCTCCTGCAATGGGTAAATGAGGTACGTACCCCATCAGCGCCGGTCTTGAGTCCACCTCGTCGCCCGACTCCTCAGCGACGATACCTCAGCCAGCCTCGCTCTCTATTTGTTTTTTCGACTTCTCGCCTCGTCCAAGCTACCCATCTCTCTACAATATCATGCTCAGTCGCATCTCGACCTCGTCACTAGGATTTCCACCGCCTTCCCCCTCTTGCGCCTCCTGAATCCCACCCTAGCGTCAACCCCCGAACACCACGACCCTCCCCAACAGCCGCCTTCATGCCACAACCTCTCCAAGATGGATCCTCGCCGACGGAACCGATCCAGGCATTGCCCATGGCAGCCTCGACCGTGAAGTTCCCCAAGACCCGACACTCGACGTCGGCCCTCGATTCCTCCCCCATAACCCTCTCCAACACATCTCTACCCTATCGCCGATCCAACCCCTCAGCCGCCTCTCTTTACGCTTCGACCCTCTCGCCCCCCGGCTCAAGATCCATCTCACCTGCCGGTCGCGGCTCACCCTCCCGAGTCCTCTCAAACACCGTATTTGATTCCCGGCTGCCCCGGTCCCCTTCCTCAACTGCCGGCGACAGCCAAACCGAACCGCTGAACCTGGTTCTACGGGCCTACGTTCCACATGTCGCGGTATACGCCTCAGAGGACACGGAGGCCCTGATGGCCGAAAAGGGCTTCCAGAATGGCTTATGGGAATTGCTACGTCCTTTTGGTGAGGACATCCAGGGTAAAATCACTATTAGGGATAGTAATGGACTGAGCCGGGCGGCGGAGGATTTCTCGATTCGATTTACAAGATTTGGGGGCAACGTCGAGCACCCGGACCCCAAAGTGTCTGGCCTCAAGAGCCTTCCGTCATCAGGTCAGAATGGAACTCAAGCAAGCACATCGAGGGACAAGCAGCATCTAGCGGACGTCGAAGCTGTGGTAGATCAACACTTGTCCTACGCCGAGGAATCCTTTGGAGCGATGCCGGGAGGCGCCTTTGCGGGACTAGACTCTGGCACCGAGGAGACGTCGCCATACTATGCGCTCTACCTACGGCGATTGCTGTCGGGCCTTCCAATTTCTCCCCACGAAACATTCTCGCACCCAGTCGCATGCGTGATTGCAATCAGCTCTCGAAACGCAGGTCCCATTGATGAGCTAAGGAGGCTCTACGCGGAAACTAGCCAGGGTGAGAAGAAGTTCCCCGTGTGGGTTGATGGCGACTACCTACGATACTATGTCCTGGTACACGATGAAGAGAAGGATGATATTACGCGGTCAATGGGGCTTTTCGAACAAATGAAGCGGAACCTTGGGCTTCACTGCCATCTCTTGAGGCTACGGAGCAGCCAGAGCGCGGAGACTGATGACGACAGTATACAACTTCCTCGCAGCGATTGGATGTCGGCGGCGGAGGAACTCGAGGACATTCGACGGAGTCAAGACGAGGACTTTGCGGATCCGGCAAAATACATATTTGAATCCGATGTCACGGCCATCCGAACCTTTGTTCGGGAAATGGTGACTCAGTCGATTGTTCCGACGATGGAAAGGCACGTCTCCATATGGAACGACCAGGTTGCGTCACGGCGAAGAGGCATTGCAGGACGATTTATGAACCTGTCAAGGAAATGGGCATTCGGTGGCAGTTCCCGATCCTCATCGAGCACCAGCAGCTCGAGGGACAACTACAATCCAGCTGGATACTTCCCCGCTGAATCTCCAGAAGCCATCATGCGGAAGCTGGCCGACTATGCATTCATGCTACGCGATTGGAAGCTGGCTCATTCGACGTACGAGCTGCTGCGGTCTGATTATGGTGACTCGAAAGCGTGGAAGCATCACGCGGCCGCAAACGAAATGGCGGCGGTCACTCTGCTCATCATGCCGCAACACCTGTCCTCCAAGAATCGCGCGGAGACGATCGATCAGATGCTGGAGGCTGCCTTCTACTCTTACAACACGCGGTGCGTCGCTCCGTTCGGGGCCCTCCGCAGTCTCACTCTCGGCTTGGAGCTCCTGCGGCTACGGGGCGGGACCAGTGTCGATGATGCGGGACGTTGGGGGATTCGACTCCTGGATTCGAAGATCTCGGGAAGTGTCGGAGACGCACTCATGAAGGAGCGGCTGGGCGTGTGTTATGCGTCGAAACAAGGGGTTGGAAGTTGGCATTGGGGATCACGTCGGCGGAAGGCGGCGGCATGGAGCGTCCTCGCTGCCGATGCCTGGCTTCAACAGTCCAAGCACATCCAAGCCCGACAGTGCCTCGACGACGCAAACAGGCGATACGCACTGCTCCCGCACAAGGACGCAATCCACAAGTTTGACGCGGCGGGCGACTTCATGGCGTCCCTGCAGAATAGCCTGGCGGAGAGCCCAGAGACGTCAGACGTGGAGGATGGGGATGTCGACGAGAACGGGCTGGGAGTCGGGCACATTGACGAGGAAAGCGAGGCGTTGACGGATTTGCGGTCACGGCGAGCGAGCACCGTCGGAACCATGGCCGGCTTGGAGACGGCGCCTCTACACGGGACGGCAGAAGAGGCATCCGAGGGAGGCGTTCAGAAGGATTTCGGTTAACGGGGAAAGGATGGGTAATGAATGAATGCTCCAGGAGAAGATGTAAAACGACTCGATTTCCCGGCGACGTGATTCTTGCCTCAGCTGCCGCCCCCCTGGCAGAAGGGGTGAAGTTGGCTTTGACGTTGGACCTGGGTAATTTATGAATCATAGACATGATATATACATTGTTTACGGGGTATGCTTCCCTGCCTGACCGTGGCCCAGCACTGGGAGATGCACCCGACTGGAATTGCAGCCATCTCCATCCGTGCCCACTGAGGACGGGACCCTGGCGACACGCTGACAGGCGCTAAACCGCCGCCTCGGAACCCCACCACCCGACGGGATCCATGGATTCGATCCATCCACAGGAGATAAACAGCGTCATTCATCGTTCACGGTCCGCGTAAACAGCAAGGCATCTTATACGTCGCACCACTTCCCACAACGATATCGATTCCAACCTCTTCCAAATCAACCACTCAATCAACCCCCCCGCCCACGCCGTCTCCTCCCCGGCGTGACATCATGGGAGAGCTCGCCGACTACCTCGTCAACAACGACCCCAGCTTCCGAAGGTAACACTCAGACAACCCATCGCGCACCCCCCAACTCCCACGTCCTAACATTTTCCCTCCCCAGATCACGCCTCCCCGCCCTCTACTCCGACTTCCGCCCCCAGCGAACCCTCAACCCGGATGGCTACGCCGCAAACGTGTCCGCCTGGCGCCGCGCCCTCTCCCACCTTTCGTCCCGCGGCCTGCTCTCCCGCCGCGGCTCGGCGCCGAACCTCTTCGTCCTCGCCCTCGACGACACCCTCCTCTCGTCGCTAGCATGCAGAGACTTTGGCCGACCCCTCGCCCTCGGCACCGTCGTCCGCGAAGCCGCCGCCGAGCGGGCCTTTGTCCCCCTGCAGGACTTCCGCAGGTCGCAGCAGAGCATCTACGCCCGCACTTGGTCGGGCTTGCCGTGGTCCGTCATGAGCTGGACTCTGCGGCAACTCGGCGTCTTTGATCCGTCGAGGGGAGACGATAAATTGCCCGTCGGCCAGTTCGTCGTGGTTGACAACCTCGAGACGGCGACAAAGGAGCTTCACAATCTCCTGGCCGAAGGAGCATCCCGCTTCGATCGAGTCTTCACAAAGGCCCAATTCCAGAAGGCATTCTCCGCCAGCCTCGTCAAGGGTCAGCGCATATCAGACACGGATGTAGATGTTCTTTTGCAATTTCTATCGCGAGACAAGGGCGTCATCGAGTACGACGGGCAGACCGTTCGGATCAAGGGCTCTGGAGAACAAGGAGGCATCACCGAGGAAGACTCCGCCATCGCGTCCCTCAAGGAGCTCGCCGAGAGCCTGAAGCACCAGACCGACCTCCTGAACAAGCGCATCGACGAGCTCGCCCAGCAGGCCAGGGACGCCGTCGCCCGCAAGAACCGCGTCGCCGCCCTCGCCGCCCTCAAGTCCAAGAAGACGGCCGAGGCCTCGCTCGCCACCCGCTACGCCACGCTCAACCAGCTCGAGGAGGTGGCCGCCAGGATCGAGACGGCCGCCGACAACGTGCAGCTGGTCAAGGTCATGGAGTCGTCCGGCAGCGCCCTCGAAAGCCTCAACGCCCAGATCGGCGGCGCGGACCGCGTCGACGCCGTCATGGATCGCGTGCGCCAGCAGATGAGCGCCGCCGACGAGGTCGGCGCCATCCTGTCCGAAGCCACCGGGGCCGTCGTGGACGAGGGCGAGATCGACGACGAGCTCGAGGCCATGGAGGCCGTGGAGCGCGAAAGGGAGGCCGAGGCCCTGCGGGAGAGGCAAGCCGCCGAGGAAAAGGCGCAGCAGGAGCGGCAGGCCAAGGAGGCCGCCGAGTTGCAACAGAAACTCGACGAGCTGCCCGACGTGCCTCTGGGGGAACCGGCGCTCAAGTCGCCCACCTCGGAGACGGGCATTGCGAATTTGGCCATTTGAGCCTGCAAAGGGAACGATACAACATTTGTAATTTATGACTTAGGATATACATGTCGGGGTTTTTTAACGGTTCAATTCATTTCATGGGTCGTTTTGAGTTTTTGGAGGTATCATATATATATTCACCGCCGTCATGGTATCTCATTGAACAAATCTATTCTATCATGCCCTTCCAGAGATGACTCCGAAAGCATGAGCTTCATCGTCCGCCCGGTGGTGGTCCAGCCAGAGCTCCTGGGGTGTGGGAAGGGACGCCTTCTTGTCTCGGGCGGGGTGCATGTTGAACCTGGCTGTTGTCCCAGCTGGGGTTTGCATGATGATAGGTAGCTGGAGGCGCACCAGGATGCGTGGGGGTATGCTTTGATAAGCCAGGGGTGTTGTTTTGGTGATGTGAGCTCCAGTCGGAAGGCGGCCGCGGCAGCATCGCGGCGCCACCGGTATGACTTCCGTAGGAGCTTGCTAGGAATGACGAAGGCGCTGAGGATGATTGAGGCGTATGGAGTGCCATCTGGGTTGGATCCTGTCTGGCAGATGTGGGTGATCGATACGTGTGATGGCTCTGGGATGTCGGTGGCAAATCAGGTATTCGAGGTCCTGTTGGTGGTGCTGGCGGAATATCAACAGTTGCTTGTGGTTTCTGAGGTGTCGTAGGTATTGAAGGGTCTGCCTCTGCAGCTCGCGATTCCTCCTCAGCCGCTTCCTTCTTTGCTTCCTCGGCCTTCCTTTTCGCTTCCATCCTGCTCTGCTTCGCGATCGCAATCAAGTCTTGAAACGACGAGTCGTGCTTTACTCCCCAAGCAGCTCCGTCAAACTCCTTGTCCTTGACCATTGGCTCATTCTGAGCCATTCCTCCTACCGCAGGCGCGCGCCCACCTTGGGTCCGCTCCCAAGTATTCAAATCGTGCAAGAGCTCGCTGCGCTTCCTGGGACGTACCGAATCGCAATTCGCATTCCATATCGTGATCCATTCCTTATGGCGACGTTCCAGCAGCTTCCGAGAACCTTGGTTGGAAATCCCAAGATCCGCCAGCTTTTTCCGGAGGGCATTGTCCTTCATCATGGAATAATTGAGCCCGGGGAGTCGTTCGGGAGGTTTCGCCTGGTGTACTTGCCGTTGGCTAAAGGCAGGTCTTGAGGAAGTCTTTGGCTTAGGTTTTGGGGAATCTTCGCCTTGACAGACTGAGACGTGGTCCCATACCTCCCCTTCTTTCATCCGGCTCTGGCAAAGCGGGCAGGGAACGAGGCCGTCTTCTTCGTCTAGAACTTCGACAGCTTGATCCTCGGGTTCGGCGAGATTCGTGGGGTTTTCGGTCCGATGTTTCCTCAGTCGAGCTGATGTCCGTAGCCGCTTGCCCTCCGGCGCATCGGTGGTCTCGTCTGATTCATCCTCTGCCTTTCTCTTTGGCGCCGAGCTTGCTTCGTTTCGACTGCGAGCCAGTTCCAATGTCGCTGTCCTTGCCTTGACGAATGCTTCCACTGTCTCTTCCATGGCCCAATTACTTCGAAGTCTGGGCTGCTGATCTGTCGCACGGCAGAGAGGGCATTTTCCGTCGTTTGACAAGGCTCTTCGAATACAGAGCGAGCAGAAGGTGTGGAAGCAGGACGTCATCATCGGAGTCTTGTAGAAGTCCTTGCAGACCTCGCATCGCAGGGCACTCTCAACGGCCGCAAGACCAGAGAGTGGCGTCGAAAGCCAGTCGGTCGAGTCGGGGACATCATTATTCGCCATTAGGTCGGAGAGCGAGGATTCAGGGGGAGAGCTGAATAGGCGTCGATGATTGATGTCGAAGAACCGAGGGTATTCGCCGACGTCAAACAATCGAAGGTAGTCGCTGATGTCGAAGGGTGGAAGGCATTCGCTCCATACGACATTCAAGCGCAGAGTTGTCGACCAGCTGATATGAGTCCAAGGCGAAGATTGCGAAGAGCACTGGTATCCGATACCTCGACTCCTTGCTCACGCCGCGCAGGTCTCGTACTACTACTCAAGAAAAGACCTGTGGAGTCGCTCCTGCAACTGTTGGTCGCGCCTGGACGCGCTGCCTAAAAGTCCTAATCCTTCACTATAATGATATTATGCTTTGCTAGATATTAAATGCAAGGGCCCATGAGGAACATGCATATATCCACTACAATGCCCACTGGCTTGAAGAAGTGCCACGTGAGAGCGCGTCCACTCTACGCGTTCCCATGATGCCCTCTCGCTGTAGCCACTTTATTTCGTGTTTCTCCCCAATGCTCCCTTCTTCCTCTAGAGAACCCAGCAACACTCTCGCTTCAAATCCTTTATTTATCTAGTTCGGGAATCACCATGGACGAACACAAGAAATATTTGGCGGATCGCCTATTGAGCGAGGAGCGCCCGGTAAGTATTCCCCTTGCTCATCAAGCCCAAAACTTATGCATGGCAGATCACATATCGTCTCCTCAGCAGAGCGTTGGATGTCCACGTCAACACGGCAAAGGAGTATGTTTGCCAATCATAGCACCATCGCATCAATTCATGAGCAGCCCTGACTTCTAATCAATCAGGATGCTGTACGACTTTCACCAGTACCAAAACGGACTGCGTGCCGATTCTATCCATGCGACCTATCTCGTCTATGGCACCAAGCCTGCGGACAATGCCCAAGCCGACGGCGATGTTGAGATGACCAGCTCAATGCCTGAGCACGAGGCCTTGTCGGAAGATGTTCCAACCACGACGCTGACTTTGGCCAGAGAAGAAGACTTGAAAGGTAATTGCTGTCGTGATCAACATGTACTTGACGCTAACTCCAAGTTACTCCAGACATCCTAGCAGACTATCAAAGTGTAACGTCTATTCACGTCTATAGTCTTGCGCCCCATCCCCAGAGAGACTTGTCTTTATTATCTGACGTCTCAACGCAATTATCCGAGTACCCCAAGCTTGAAGATCTCGCCACAGCTGCGAAGAGGTACGGAACCATTCCCAACCCTCAAGTCCGCCGGAGAGATCGAAAGGCTCGCCCCCAGCTCGTTGCCCCAGCCGCACCGAAGCCTGTCGTCAAGCAAGAACCCGCCGCATCCAAGTCGACTCCTGCGGCCAAGGCCAAGCAGGAGCCTGCCAGCTCAAAGGCATCCGCCGACACCAAGCCCGCCAAGCAGGAAAAGTCGGAACCCGCGCCAAGGAAGGAGACGTCATTCTCAAGCGCCCCGAAGAAGCCCACCGTCAAAAAGACCATGACCGGAGGCATCATGCAGTCGTTCGCCAAAGCCGCCGCGAGGCCGCCCAAGCCCAAGCCTGCTCCCAAGAAGGAGGAGGAGGATACGGCCATGGCGCTTTCCGACGACGGCGAGGCGGACGACGCTGATCTACCCGCCAAGAAGCCAGCCTCGGATCCTGAAGCGTTGAAAAAGGCCAGGAAAGAACGTGAAGATGCCCTCAGACGCATGATGGAGGAGGAAGATGAGGCAGACGAAGCCGAGGCGTCTGAGAAGGAGGATGAGCCAGCTGATGAAGAGATGGAAGAGGCGCCCGAGCCAGAGCCGGAAGCAGAACCCGAACCGCCCAAGAAGGAAGAGCCGGCAGAGGTAGTATCAACCAGCGGAAACGGACGTCGGAGAGGCAAGAGACGTGTCATGAAGAAGAAGCGCATTTTGGATGATCAAGGGTACATGGGTAGGTTACTCGATTTCAACCCCGTTCGCCTCACAGCTAACCCCTCCCCTTCCAGTCACAATCCAAGAACCCGGCTGGGAATCCTTCTCCGAAGATGAGGCGCCGCCGCCGGCAAAGAAGCCCGCGGTGACGCGCACGCAATCGTCCTCCTCGACGCCGTCTTCGTCTGCGGGCAAAACGAAGAAGGCCGCGCCCAAGGGACAGGGGAACATCATGTCCTTCTTCTCCAAGAAGTAGACGCGGTCGCGGAGGAGCGTTTGGGCATGGAATTTTTACGATATAGCGTCCCGATTAATACCCCAAATATTTTTCACTTATTGGTGCCTATCAAGGCCGCATTCGACACCTTGGAGAAGTCTGCGTACTGGGCCGGGTCCGTCTTGATCCTCCGCATGACGGCGCCGAGGCGTCGCACGCCCTCGACCAAATGGTCCTCCGGAACCCAAGCAAAAGTAAGCCGAATGGCGCCGTCCAGGTCGACGGCGTGCTCGTCGCCGTGGACCTGGAACATGTTGCCGTTGCCCACAATGAGCTGCTCCTCGACCAGGGCCACATCGGCAATCAGCTTCGCCGAGGAGCCCTCGGGCAAGCTGGCCCAGATAAAGTAGCCCCCGTAGACGCGCCCGTCGACGAGCCCGGCCTCGCGGATCGTCACACCCAGCGGCGACAGGTGCTCGTGGATGGCGTCCACCATGAGGCGGTGGCGGCGCCGCAGCCGCGGGCGCACCGTCTCAGCCAGGAACCCGCGCAGCTCGCCCGACTCGACCAGGCCGGCCAGCACGGCGGCGCTGAACTGGCTCGGGGCGCCGCCCGACTTGGACGCGCCCGTCTGCGCCAGCCCGAAGGCAAAGGCCCGCGAGCCCTCGAGCCAGCCGGTGCGCACGCCGGGCCCGGCCATCTTGCTGAAGGAGCCGTTGCTCACGGCGTGCCCGAAGCCCTTGGGGTCGTCCTCGGCGGGTCCCATGGCGAGGTCAATGTCGCAGAGGCGCGGGAGCGCCATCTCGGGCGTCTCGTTGGAGCGCAGCGGGGCGTCGCCGGCGGGCGAGGAGGAGGAGGAGGAGGAGGAGGAGGAGGCGGCGAGGGGCCACTGCAGGAGGTCGTAGACGTCGTCGCAGATGACGAGGGCGTCGTGCTTGCGGGCCAGGCGGACGAGGCCCTCGCGGCGGCGGACCGACATGGTCTTGCCCGAGGGGTTGGAGCACGTGGGCACGGCGTAGATGACGTGGCGGTAGAACTTGCGGTGCTCGCCGGCTTCTTTGAAGGGCTACGGGGGGACCCAATCGTGTCAGTGCTCGGCGGCTTGTGGTCTGGGCAAGTTGAATCCTTTTCTCACCTTGAGCTGGGGCTTCTTCCGCTCCTCCTCCTCCAATTGGCAAATCTTCTCCTCCAGCACCTCCAAGTCCACGCCCTCGTCGTCCTCGGGAAACGCCCTCATGCGGCCGGCGAAGCCCGCGTCGGCAAAGATGTCGCACACGAGGTGGTACGTGGGCGTCACCAGCCACACGGCCTTTGTCACGGTGGGCTCGGTGAAGCTCTGCAGGATGTTGGCCACGTTCTGGCTCGCGCCGCCGGTGATGCAGATGCGCTCGGCGTCGGGCGCCACGCCGTAGTGCGCGGCCAGCCAGGCGGCCAGCCCCTCGCGCAGCGGCTGGTAGCCCGGGTCCGGCCCGTACTGCAGCGCGGGGACGTAGGCGGCCGGGTCGGCGAGGAGGCGCTGCGCCGAGGCGGACAGGAGCGGCGCCGGGAGGAGGTCCGGGGCCGGCCAGCCGCGGATGAGGTTGATGGGGGGGTGCTTTGGGTCGGACATTGCGGGTGGCGATGGCGGCTGTGGTTTACGGCAGGAGGAGGAGGAGGAGGAGGAGGAATAATGACGACACGGAGAACAGGTGGGACGCGGGCGGTTTATTATCAAGCACGAGGCTGCAATTCGTCGCCCACCGCGGACAGGAAGGATTTGCAGCAGGCAGCGATGTCGGACCTGGGAAAACTTGCCATTCGACATGTTCCCGATTCAATCTCATTCAATGACAAGATGTTTTCCACACGAGGAAAGCCATAGCTCGAGTGAAGCCTCCCATTCGTTCGCGGCTGAGCTGCGAGGTAAATGGTGCCAAGGTTAATCGCGGATAACTGTGGACCGTCTCGCTGAGAGCTGCCGTTAACTGTTTCGCAGGGCCCAGGCCGTGAGGATTCACCGAGGGACAAACGGACATGTCAACGTGCTCGGCATTGGCAACGAATATGTCTTGGTTCGTGGGCTTGGCAATGGACATGATGCTGACAAGAAACGCCTCATGCCCCATTCATTCATCATAACCTACTCTACAATTTCCCAAAGCCCCTTTTGTTAGCATGTCCCATACTCGTAACATCCTGGTATCCGTCTCAAACCTCGTAAGGCTTTGCCCCCTCTCCGAAAATCAGGTACGGCTTTCTCTTGGCCAGGTCCAGCATGGTATCCGCAAACACTCCGTTGGCCCATGCAAACCAGCTCCTCGTGTACTGGGTGATGTAGTGTACATCGATGCTCTCGTGGACGAGGCCGAGCTTCGCCGAGTCCAGGACGAGCTCCAGGCACTCCTTGATCTCCTCGTCGTCATCCGTCGTCTGGGCCTGGATCAATAGACTCATTGGCCAGGCATTCCGCAGACCGATGTGAGGTCCTACACAAGCCATTAGTCATCTGGAACCCTTTGCCAGCCGTGGTCACTTACCTCCAATGCCCTTAAAGTCCCGTCCTTTGAGGTAGTAGGGGTTCCCGTCCTTGTCCAGGAGCATCTTCCTCGTGTTCTGGTATATGGGATCGTTCGTCTCGCAGAATCCCATCAGCGGAAGTGCGAGGAGCGAAGGGTAGTTGGCATCGTCCATCAGAATCGACGAGCCATATCCATCCACCTCGTACGCAAATACGTCGCCGTACTTTTTGTGCTTGATGACACCATGCTCCAGCACGCCTTCGCGGATCGTCTTGCTCCACTGCTGAAGCGTCTCGGCAAGCTGCTTCTTGCCCACTGCTCGGAGCATCTTGGCTGTACGCTGCAGCTCTACCGAGATCATGGCATTGGCAGGGATGAAGAAGCCCAAGATTGTGGCATCGTCGCTGGGTCGGAATGCGGACCGGACCAGCCCAGTCCCAAAGTTCAACGGATTGCCCACGCCCTTGAGGTTTAGCGTCTCCGTTCCGAGGTTTGTTTGGCGCTGGAAAGTGTACTCGTTGCGCCTGAAATTGCCCGTCTCGGGGTCGAACGTCGGCTTCGACTGTTGCTCGAGGACACGCAGCAGCGTGTCAATGGCCAGATACCATCGCTTCGTTAGGAAATCGGTGGATTGCGTGTGCTCATAAAAGTCGTTGGCCAGGGCCAAGAAATGGGCAAGGGAGTCCAGCTCGTACTTGCACTCGAAGACAGCCTTTGGTTCATAGGCTGGGTGGACATTATCGTCCTGGCCGTTGTTGGAAAGCGGCAAATCGCTTATTGGTGGCGGTTGGAACGCATTGCAGTAGGGAGACTTGATGACATATTCCGACTGTGTGTTGATGGCACCAACCAGTAGAGTATGGATGGTCGGATCCTTCTTGGCAAGGGGCTGGTATGGCCGTAGCTGGTTCGTCGAGTCCCGCAGCCATTCAGCAATGATGTCGCCCGTGATGATGAAGGACTGCGGTCCTTCCCAAGCATCCTCGTCCCGGAAGCCAAAGGCCCCCATGTTGAAGAATCCTGTTTCCTTCTTCCCTTTGGTGTGGAACTTGACGGTCGTGTCCGTCGTGGAGGGAAACGTGTTCTCAAACAGGCGCGCAAGGTCCGGGTCCTGGATGCGCTCTGTCATGTCCTTGATGACTCTCTCGATCTCGTCCGACTGAAACGTTCGACATTGCGGGCCGGGTCGCTGGTAGGGCAGGGCTCTTGGGCCTGTACTGAAAGGGCGGCTGGGAGAAGACGAGGTTAGACGAGCGTAAGGAGTGGCAGTTGGAGAAGACAAACTGTGCAAATGAAGAATAGACGGTGTATTCGGGACACGCGACTGCGACATCAGCGAGATGCCATTGCGCCTCCTCGGCGCTCGTGATGCGCACGCCACTGAGTCCAAGCAAGCTCGCGGCAAGCAGCCGGAACGTCATGACGATGGTTTCGTTCGGTTTCGGGGAGATTCGATAGAGGAATTGAGAGCTGCTTTCGTAGGTGCGTCGAACATGCGCGAGACCGGCTCGGACGGGGAGCTGCTCAATGTCACGATGATGTTTAGGTGTGTAGGTCCAAGTTGGTTGCAAGGGAGAACAGCCGAGACGCGAGCAGATGGACGGGCATTTAATTATTACGTAGGACTGGGAGCTCTGTACCTGAGACAGAAGGAGCTAATAAGGCGGCTCTTTCTGTGACGCGCGGGGCTGTTTTAGCAGGGGAAAGACGGCGTCTCACTCCAGAAGCTGGGGTACGTTTGGGGTCGGGTGTCTCATTTAGCACTGTGATGGCCTCATCCTCATGAGGGAACACGGATTGTACAACACTTGATGGACAACATAACCACTACTCGGTCTCGAATAGATCCATCTAAATGGATAACGGGGGTATCAGTCTGAAATTAACTCGCTCTATCTCCCAAGTACGTCGTGACCAAGCTATACCATCTCTCCACCTCACCATCCCCAAGTCCTGCTCGACGCTGTAAATACCGGTGGCTTCCACTGTATCTTGGTCGGGTCTATCGTCCTCCTCCGCTTCTGTACTTGTTTCTCCCGCTGCGCAATCAACTTCTCGGGTATCACAATCTTGTGATCACTCTTATGGTAGACCTGCATCCTCATCGCCTGCAACGTATGTTCGACGTCCTGTGTGGTCATTGCCAGTGCCGTCGAGATGGCCTCGATCGTCACCTTCTCGTCCCGGTCGTTAAAGCCCAGCAGCAATTCCAAAATATTCTCAGACCAGTACTGTCGATAACTGAGAAGTCCCAAGTCAGAGAGAGGCTTCTCGGGCGATCCGAGTTTCCCTTCGATCTTGGACAACTCGTATGAGAACTGAATCAGTAGTCGACCATATCCCTTTCGCTGATACTGCGGTAGCGTCAAGATACACGCGACGTTGTACCCATCAGCGCTCTCCTTTTCCTTAGAAAAATATCCCACAACGTGGCAACCCTTCTCCGTCCGCACTGCCATGATATAAAACAGAAAGGGATCGACGTCGTAGTAGAGTGTCTTGTGGTCCAGAAACATCTTGGACAAAAGACAAAGGTTGCGACACCAAGTCCTCTGTCGACGACCATCGATTTCGAAAAAGGATACCGTATCGTCTCGATAAATTTCGTTTCCAGGTGGATGCTGGAGCGAGCATTTTCGCCGATGCCTCGAAAAGGCCTTCTGGTCTCCGTAATAGCCCAGGCAGAATTCGCAGAGGTAGATGACATCCTCCAGACTAAACAGCTCGGGATACGGCGAAAAGTACCAGGGATATAGGTCGTGCTTCCCAAATTGAACCTTGGAGATATTTCGGATTCGTGAAACTTCGGTCGGGTTTTGCGTCATCGACCCCGAGGTTCGGAGCTTCTCGATTTCCACATCCCGCTTAAAGTCGTTCAGCTCTTTCTGCGCCTCGGCTTCCTTGTCTTCCGTCTCCATCTCCTCTCCAGCAGGTGTTGCGCCGCTCTCGACGCTGGGTCTCGCTTGGGAGTCTCCATCCGGGCCGACGGACGATGATTTCTGGCGCGATTGCGATTGCGATTCTACAAAGTCTCCCGATCTTGTTAGGCAAGGTCTCGAGATCGCCTGCGTTTTCGAAGGGACTCACCTGTCCATGGGTGTGGGGTATTCGCTTCGGAGGCAACCGATTGCTCTCTCTTGCTAGGTCGCTTCTGTGCCTTTTTTGACACCTGGTTCTTTTTCGATTGGGCGGTTGTAGGGGCTTTCTTCGTTTTCGGGTCCTTGGGCTTGTCCTTGTCTGGGTTCGGCCATTCCACGTCGCGGGAGAAGTCGATTCGCACCGCAGGCACCCATTCATCGAGTCGCTTATTGAAATTATCGAAGTTGCAGTAAAATTGCATCCCGCTCTTCGTGGTCTTGATGCTCAGGATCTCGGCGCGTCGGGGCTGCCCACCCTTTTCGACCCATGCGATGCATCCCGTCACGACGGTTTCGGGTGTCGCAAGTCCTTTTCGCCGCGGGGTATCGGAGCCGACAGCCGCTTCGCCGCCAGGAGTGCCGCCAGCCATGATGGAATTGTCGTGTTCGTGGAGTTGTTGATGACTATTTGTTTGCGCGCCGCTTGTTGCAAGAAAACTTGGAGGTTCAGACCTTGGAGGGGCCATGGCAGAATCTAGAAACAGCTCTTATCACCAAGGCGGTGAGGACTGGTCAACCTTATCAGCACCCAACTTGGTTAGCTTCATTTCTGCCAGGCAGTCCCGCAAGTTGCAAGAAAAGTCCGAATGCACGACTAAAATATTCGAACCTTTTACAGTACAAACTCGTCCCAGCAACTTTTCAAGTTCAACTATTTTGAACAGGGCGCCGAAACAGGTTGACTTCATGCTAGAGATTATGGCTACACTCTCTTCGAATTGGAAGAAGTTGCAGGCAAAACTCAAGGCCGAGTCGACTCCCAAACCATCTTTAAAGCGGAAGCCCACAGCATCAACAGCAAACCCGCCGGCAAAGAAGACAAAAGTTACCCAAGAACCAACAACTCAACAGGCCCCAGCTCGAACGCGGCCAAATCTGAGATCGCAAATGGGCGCTGTCCATAGCACCAAAGTTGAAGATGGCCCAAGTAATGTCACATCACCATCATTAGCCCTCTGGGCTGAGGACAATGGCATCTCCGCAGAAGCCTTGGCTGAGGCTTATGATTTGGGAACAAAGGATAACTCAATGATGCTGGCGTCGGCAAAGGACAAAATCAACAGTGGGCTCATAGAGGGGATCGAAATCGGCAAATACGTCGCTATTGACTGCGAGATGGTGGGTGTCGGACCTGGCGGCCACGAGTCCGCCTTGGCTCGTGTAAGTGTCGTCGACTTTCATGGACGACAAACGTACGATTCATACGTGAGACCGAAAGAGAGGGTCACGAGCTGGAGGACTGAAGTGAGCGGCATCAGTCAGAAAAGCATGAGATTTGCTCGAGACTTTGAAGAAGTGCAACAAGATATCGACAAACTCTTCAAGGACCGCATCTTGATCGGCCACGACATCAAGCACGACCTTGAGGCCTTGAAGTTGAGCCACCCAGCACGAGACATCCGAGACACTGCAAAGCACCCTGCGTTCAGGAAACACGGGAATGGAAGGAAGCCAGCGTTGAGAGTGCTGGCCCAACTGTTGCTTGGAGTGGAGATTCAGGACGGCGCCCACTCGAGTATTGAAGACGCTCGAGTAACTATGCTGTTATTTCGCAAGCATAAGCCAGGATTTGATGTCGACCATTCGAATCGATATCCATCCCAGTCGACACCAGGAGACCGGAAACAAAGGGGGAAGAAGCCCAGGAGGAAATGAGTGGGTGAAATGACACAGACAGAATACAGATACCTGTCTCATAGCTTTGCGTTGGATCCAGATACCCCATCAGCTTGAATTGATCCCATTTATTTTCCGGTCTCGGTAAATAAACATAATCTGAAAATGAAACATTCTCCCATTTATTGGTCTTGAGGTGGTAGACTGATTACTTAGGTTCTGCGGGATCTCAGTTCATCGTTCATCTCCCACCTTACCATCTTCCCCAAAACTTAACTCTCATAGACTCGCAGGAGGATATGAGGCGTGTTTTTAGGTTTAGACCACAATAAAAGAGATACATTTATTATGCTAAAAGAAATAATTGCTCTTGTTATATAGGGTAGCTGAATTGAGCCTGATTACATAAGCCTGACTCCTGCAAAGCCCTTAACGCGTCTCAACGCGTCGGGTCGCTTTTCTGGACCAGAGCAACTCAATCATTCACACTATTGAACCAGTACAACACAATGTCTCAACCAATGCTTTCCCTCAAGACCGACGAGAAGACTCCCAAAACGATTCCAAATATTCTTCCTTGCCGCATCCACCACAATGGACCTATTACGCCCGTCGCAGATTACTGGAACCCAATCTTTGCAGATGGTAGTGACCTGCTTCCCTAGCTGCCCCTACTGGGTGTCCTTGCTGACGATTATTACAGACAAATCCAAGGTGGCCTACTTCCGAGGACGGAAACTTCAAGGCAAATCGATCAAGCTACCCGAACAGTGCCGAGGCGTCGTGATTGAACGAAAAACGGACGAGATCCCCCCGGCTGAGACAGTCGACCCGATCGAAGACGGAGACGACGTGCCTGAACGAATCGGGACAATGAAAGTGACAGCGGAGTTTGATGAGATGGTTGTCTGGGGACACGAGGCTTTGGGCGACGCAGCTGGCGATCCATACGTTCGAAGCATGGAGGAGTGGCTGCAGGTGGCCGATCAGGCAGGCAAGGCATTCCCGAACTTGTTATCAAGATGCTAATGTCGGTGTTAGATTCACTCTTACGAAGATGAAGAGAACGCAAAGCAGAAGTAATAAGCGTCGTTCCTGGTGACAGGCGTTGGTTGGTAGGAATCATTGGCAGCGATATAGTGGTTGGGGACCAAATGCGTACCGCCCTCTTGGTATTTAGGAGTCAAATATTGGGATACAGGTAATTTATCATCATTTACGCACTTGGGCTACCGGCCTGAGCGTTGGAGAGAATCCAGCCTCTGAACCGGGCCACACCTCCATCGTTTTGTTTGACTTCCAAACCGATATCATGAATCAGAGAGAAGCTCTCCCAGAACTTTGCAAACAGCATCGCCCACTTCCCTCGTCCCAGCCTTTCCGCCCATGTCCCGAGACCGAATGCCCATGCCTCCATTCTCGGGGGAGTCGAAAACGCGCGCGACGGCCTTCTCTACTGCCGAGGCTTCGTCAACAAGCTGGCACGAGTAGTTGAGGAGCATGGCCAAGCTGAGGATCTGCGCGACAGGATTTACCCATCCCTTGCCGGCAATGTCGGGAGCACTGCCGTGCACCGGCTCGTAAATCCCATTGCATCTCCCTTCGCCAGGGATCCCGGATATGCTGGCACTGGGCAGCGTTCCCAAGCTCCCGACGATGGCGCCGGAGATGTCTGAGAGGATGTCCCCGAACGTGTTGTCGGTGTGAATGACGCCGTTGAAGCCACGAGGGTTCTTGACCATGAGCATCGCCATGCTGTCGGCGAGCTGATGGCGAATCGGGACATCGGGAAACTCCTTGTCAAAGATGTCCTGCGTAACTCTCCGCCAGAGTCGACCGCTGGCCAGGACGTTGGCCTTGTCGGCGCTCCAAACCACGGCCGGGCCGCCGCCGCCGTTCCCGTCCTTGCCGAGGATTCGTGCCACGGCGGCACTCACGCGAGCCAATCGCTGCACCTCGGGGGGCGTGTACACCCAGAGATCGGAGGCTTCATTGGGCTCTTCGACCTTGTGGCCAAAGTAGGCTCCACCGCAGTTCTCTCGTACGACGACAAACTTGGTTCCCTTGACGATGTCTGGCTTGATCGGCGATGCCTCGATCAGGGAAGGGACGACGATGTCGCACGGGCGCAGATTGGCAAAGGCATCGAGCCTCTTGCGCAGCTGGAGGAGGCCCGTCTCCGGGCCCGGGGAGGCGTCTGCCCATTCCGGGCCGCCCACGCTGCCAAAGAGGACGGCGTCGCTGCGCTCTGCGATTTGCAGGACCTCTTCGGTAATGGGCACGCCGTGCTTGTCGATGCTGCAGCCGCCGGCGAGGTCGAAGGTCCTCTCGAACTTGACGGCCGGGGGGTGCTTCTCAATGACGTCGAGGACCTTGACGGCCTCTGCCATGACCTCGGGACCGACGTGGTCGCCGGGTAGGAGGAGGATGCGAAATATTGCGTTGGCCATTGTGCGGGTTGCTGGCTGTCAGAGTCGTCTCAGCGATGGATTGATGGCTGGCGGCTTATGATGACAACCACGTCGTCGGTGCAGGCTCCGAAGAACGGCCTCATGCATGTCGACCTGGTCATTCGGATCCTTTGTCAGGCGAGCGAGCGCGGGGGGGAGAGTCCAAGCCGGCGCGTCTGCGGAGCGGAGCGTGCCATCAACACCGCCTCCTTTCGTTCCCCCCGCCGGAGCGTGCCACCGGTGATGTCAGCCCAGGGGTCAGCTTATTAGCCCCCCCCCCCCCGCGGGAAGTCTCGGCGCTAATAAGGAGCTTGGAGACGGAAACTTGTCTCGAACGAATGTATTAGAGTAGATGCCACCTGGAAGCGTCACTTGGAAGACACTCAAATCGAGTTGACTGCGTAACCCCGTCACCACCAACTCGCTTCACCAATCCCAACCACAAACAAACATGGCTCCAGGACGTCTCGACGGTAAAGTGGCCATCGTCACCGGAGGCGCCTCCGGGTTCGGCAAGGGCATCGCTACCAAGTTTGTCCAGGAAGGCTGCAAAGTCATGATTGGCGACCTGTCGGAAGAATCTGGCAAGGCCGTCTCCCAAGAGCTCGGCTGCAGCTTCAAGAAGGTCGACGTGACCAAGAGGGACGAGTGGGAGGCTCTCTTGAAGGAAACGACGGACAGGCTTGGGCGTCTCGACATTGTGGTGAACAACGCGGGCGCCACCTACACCAACAAGCCGACGGAAGATGTCACAGAGGCCGAGTTCGACTTGGTCATGAACGTCAATGTCAAGTCCATCTACCTGTCGACGGACGTCATCATCCCCTACTTCATCTCCCAGGACAGACCGGCATGCTTCATCCAAGTGGCCTCGACCGCGGCGATTCGACCTCGGCCGCGACTGACGTGGTATAACGCATCCAAGGCGGCCGCGGTCAATGCGACGAAGACGTTGGCCGTCGAGTACGGACCGCGCCAGATCCGATTCAACGCAGTCTCTCCCGTTGTTGGGAGCACGGGCATGTGAGTCTTGTCCATGTCCTTTTTTTCGTTAGTTGAACTTGCTAATGTGAACCAGGACGCATCTGTTTCTGGGAATGGCAGACACGGCCGAGAACCGGGCGGGGTTTGTGTCTACGATTCCGCTCGGGAGACCGTCGACTCCGGCAGATGTGGCCAACGCTTGCTGCTACCTGGCGAGCGACGAGGCGGCGTTTATTACGGGAGCGAACATTGAGGTGGATGGGGGACGTTGTGTGTAGGACGGAGGTGCTGCCATCCTTAGATGGATGCGAAATACTACTCATTCTCTTTGAGAAATCATTCTGAAGCCCGTTCCCTCCTTCTCCTAACTCCCGGTCGGTGCTCAGGTGCCCGAACTCCCGGTCCATCCCCCGCATCCAAATTGGCAAGCAGGGACGGGATGCTCCTTCCTCAGGTCCACCCACCCCCTGTACCCCCTAACCCCTCCTAACGATACCCGCCTCCGCAGTGAGTCCACACCACTTCGCTTCCAGCTTCCTCCATCCGACACAAAGTCATCACCCTCAGCCTCGCCATCATCATCTTGTTTCGTCGGGTTTGTTGCCCGCGGTTCATCAGACACTCATCGCTGAGGAGCTCCAACCATCCGGAAACCACCCCCGATGCCACATTCTCATGTCATCTCAAGAGTACTCCGGCTCTGTGCGTGTTTCCCACAGCACTCATCCGTCAAGACGGGACTAACCGCCGCAGTACCGCTCTCGCCCTCGCCCGGATCTGAGATGCGACCTCTGCGACCGAGACTTCTCTCGCCCTAGCCACCTCAGGCGACACAACAAAATCCACCAGCCGTCGGAAGCAAAGCAAAAGATTGCCTGTGACAAGTGCCATTCTACCTTTTCCAGGCGCGACGTGCTCTTTCGCCATATGCGCACAGCCCACCAGCTCGACTACGTTATCCCGGCTAACCAACAGAGGTCTTGCGACCGTTGCGTCCGCAGGAAGCTCAAGTGCGATCGCAGCTTGCCATGCTCTGCTTGCGCCCAATCCAAGACTGCCGGACCCTGCACCTATCCAACCATTGAAGAATTGTACAACCCCGGATTCCAGCCGGAATTTCAGATTGTCGAGCCAGGTCAACCTCGGGCCATCCAGAACCCTCCCATTGTAAAAAAACCAAGACGACGGAAGAAGAAGAACACCCATGACACAGACCCGGCGCAAGACGGATATGCCGACTTGACCGTTACATCCGCCATGAGCTACCAGTCCGACTGGTCGTCAACGTCCCCTGAGACCTACTCAAGCTTCAGCCAACCCGTTGACCCTATGCTTCTCGAAACCGACGACTTTAGTCCCATTTTCTCGGGTGAGCCATCTTTCGCCCAAGAGAATACCATCCTTGGTTCGTCTTTGAATAGTGGCGTGCAGTTCGATTTCAGGTGTAGTGGCTTTAATTGGCTGGACTTTGACGCGCCCGATGTCGAGTTGGCCGTCAGTCACGTTGTCTACGAGCTTGAGAATCCTACGTCTACTTCTCTCTCCGGGCCAGGACCCGACAATCGAGCACCCCATGTGCCTGTACTTCAACAAGCAGCATCGGTATTGCCATGGCCGTTCGAACATGGCCATGATGGCCCGACCAGGTGCTACTTGCCTCCACTTCGCGAAGTGCTGCAGGAGTCTTACCAATCAAGCCCTGGGGCTCAGGCATCGGCATTGGAAGGCCTAGTTCAGGTCTTGTCGGAGAAGAAGCTTCCCAAGCCTGAAGACGTGGCCGACCCGACCATTTTGATGGGAATCAACCTTGTCAAAAAGCTTCTTGACGTCTACTTTGCCAACTTTCAGCTAATTCAGCCCATTTTCCACACCCCAACGTGGACCTCAGACGACTGTCCAACCATGCTCTTGGCTGCCATGGCTTGCCTGGGCGCAGTCTTATCGAGCGAGGCCGATGCTGCTAAGCTTTCATCCGCTATCAGCGACTTTTGCAGCCCAATTATCAGTTGGATGGTACGTTGTGCGTTGTCATGATTGCTCTTAGTACTGATACTAGTAGGGCGCGTCGGATACCGCGAACTACTCGGATACTTCATACCTTGCATCGCTGTGCCTCCACCAGATATACTCGCTGGGGTCTGGTAACCGGCAACTCTATCAGAATGCCGACCGGACTCGTGGCGTGCTGTTCGGAAGTCTACGGGGACTGGGATTGCTGAAAACACGCCCCAGCGTCCAGGAAGATGTTGACGTAAACTACCCCTACTCCATGCCGACAAATCAGGCGACTTTGGATGCGGAATGGCTCTCGTGGGCGTCCAAGGAAAAAGAGGACCGAATTGCATGGGCATCATTTGAGTACGACTGCAGTTTGTGCACTCTCACCAGTCGTCGTGGGGCTGTTGATGTGAGCGAGCTCCCGCCTAGACTGCCATGCATGGATGCTTTATGGGATGCGCCCTCGGCCTATGCGTGGGCTGCCTTGAGATCACGAATGATTCCGAATGCTCTCGGGGTCTCGGTATCAAGTGCGATTAGTGCTGCCATAGCAGGAACACCGATACCTGAGAACATCTCAACCTGGGGAAAGCGACTTTGCGGGCAAGTCATCGGACGGCTGTTGTGGGATCTGAAGCAGCTGGAACTCGTTTCGACCACCGAGTACTTTGGGCTGACTTCTCTCTCCACTGGCCAAAAAAAGTCCAAGCAGTCACTTCTCGACGGCTTGGATAGGTTGCTCGAGACGATGAACAATCCCATCCACACTGCTGACCTGGTTAGCTACAAGTAAGTTGCCCCCCTCGCTCTGCTCCTCGGTGCTGATCGAAATAGCATATCGAGTCTGCTGTGCCACTATTCGCATCTGTACACGGCGGACGACATCATGGACATGATCATCTACATTGTCCACAGCGTCGTCTCCCGAGGTTCTGGTCATGACCAAGGCGTCAGTCTGGCCCGGCGCCGCCTGGTTTCGGCCTTTGAGAACGATCCTCGTCGGGCCCGGAAGCTTGTGTGGCATGCTGGTCAGATTGTAGCAGTGGCCAACGAGTATCTCGTACCAGCGCCTTGCGAAATCATGCGCTTGTTCATGAGCTACATCTTCATTGTTGCATTTGCTCAGCACTACCCTCGACTGGAGCGCCCCGCGACGACGTTCAAAGCGCGGCTGGACGTGCCGAATCATCAAACGGATCAGATGCAAGCAGTCCAAGAGTGGATTCAATTTGGAGGGCGGGCCAGGATAGGATCGGCCGAAGATATCCTCGCCGATGGTGCGGTCAAGACGATTGTTCAGGACGCGCAGGTTATGCTGCAAAGGCTCCGGTCGTGGGGTTTGGCGGAGAAATTTGCTAAAATCTTGCAGAGCTTCGAAAATAACGGCGGCTACTGATGTATTTTTCTCATATAACGACGGCATGTAGATACGAAGTACGACTCAATGACACGGGTATCATGTATTGGTTGATGCGGCTAGAAAATGGCCAAACAGTTTGGAGGACTGCTGACACCGCCCGGCATGTTGAGGGGCGAACTGGCGACGAAGAAGTCCCATCTGCCGAGCTCCTCGCACTTGCGACTCAGTTCTTCGAGATCAAACAGCTCACCAATCGGCAGACCCCAGCCGGCAATCAGAACCTCGTGCATGAATAATCCTTGCACGTCGGCACCGTTGGGGCCGGGATGGGTCTTCTTGGGAGGGTACACCTCGAAGGACACAGCGTCCCCGGCCACGGCGGCGAATCCTTGATCCCAGATCCATCTCAGCATGTCCTCGGTGCCCTCGATGCCTGCGTGCTGTGGATTCGAGCTCTGGGCGTATGCCAGGCGGTCGGCGGGCGTCATGTCATTGTCCCACTCGGTCGTCAGGCCGATGCGCACGAAGAGGATGTCGCCGCGACGGAAGCGCAGGCCCTGCTGCTCGGCCATTTCCTGAAGCACACGGAGGGGGATGGCATGGTCAGACAGGGCGCTGTAGGCGACGGCGTTGCGGCGGGCGTATGCCACGTAGTCGAGCAGCACGCCACGGCCGCAGATGCCCTCCCTGGCCCAGTGCTGCATGCCGATCCTGACGCTGGAGCGGTCCGAGATCTCGGCGGCCGTGGTGCCGCCGTAGAAGAGGCGCTGGGCAGGATGCTCGGGCGTGGGGAATGGCGCCGAGAAGTGCCGCAGGCCGTCCCACTGCGACGACTGCTGCGGGTTGAAGATGTACACGTCGTCGAAGCCGGCGCCGCCGAGGAGGGACGTGATGTGGTGCTGCGTGGGCGCGCGGTTGAAGTTTGCGACGTCGAGCTTGGTGAGGTCCCAGTTGAGGGCGACGCGGTGGCCCGTCTGGATGCAGCTTCGCGCCGCGTCGGCCACGACGGACGCCGTGAGGAGCGCGAGCCGGCCGAGGCCTTCTTCGCGGGAGCCCGCCTTGGCCGGCCAGACCCTTCGCTTATCTGGGAGCTCGTCGTAGGGGAGATTGTGAGGAGACGCGGGGGACGTGTCGGCGGGGGGTTGGATGGATCCCATTGTGAGGGCTGTTTCGTGTAAGTGATGAAGGACAGAGCAGAGAAGACAAGGAGAGAGAAGACAAGACAGGGACAGAGAAGACAAGACAAGACAAAGGAAGACGTCCATGTTACTCTACACAGCAATTAAAGCTACCCCGTCAACAACGCTGAGCCTGTAATGAAGCTGATTCCCCACACGGAGTGTGCCATCGACGAGAATCCCTCAAAGGAGTGCGCACGAGCGGTGGATTGAGCCGCGCGAAGCAGCAGGCCAGATGCGATGGATTCACGGGCAAGGCATTATGAGACGCGTGGCAGGTGTCATGTCATGATTACGCTTATACGAGGTTGTAGTTGAATGCATCAGAGGAGCGTAGAACTGCATAAGAACCATGCTTATTTGGATGGCCGAGGCTTAGGGCAGATTGATGAGCTGGTCGTCCCAAGCAACTCGGCCGTTTCCTCACTGGGCAGCCTCCGTGCCAATCAACCTACTTCCCCCGACGTCTGGTCAGCCTTGACCATGGCGGTCACATCCTGGCCCTTGAGAAAGTCGTCCAGCTCCTTGCGCTGGGCCTCGTCCACGTCGTTGACGTGCACGGCGACGTCGTCGCCGAAGCGCGCCGAAATCTCCTCGAGCGAGAGCTGCGCCGACTCGGGGAAGAAGAGGTAGACGACGGGGATGAAGAAGACGCACCAGGCGATGATGACGAGGTAGTACTTCCAGCCGACCTGCTCGATGCCGATGGGCGCCGTCTGCAGGAGGATGATTGTCGAGGCGAACTGCCCAAAGAGGGAGAAGCCCATGCCGATGGGCCTGATTTCCGTGGGGAAGATCTCCGAGACGTAGATGTACATGGTGGTGTCACAAAAGGTGCTACGGGGCAGCGGGTGTGGTTAGCACAATGCGCATCTCTCCAGCGGTGTGACGACGGGGGGGGGAGAAACATGCGTGCTTACCCTTGGAACGCGAGATAGAGAAACACAAAGAAGACGCCAGCAGCGTTGCCGGCCTTGTTGGTGGTGCCGCCGTACTCGGCGATGCACCCGACCAGGCCCGACGTGGTGAAGAGGCAGCCAAATAGGCCGGTGATGAACATGCCGCGCCGCGAGTTGACCCTGTCGTGGAGCCACGCGCCGAGCGGGTTGTAGATGACGCCCGCCGTGGTGAGCCAGAGGGCCGAGAGGAGCAGAGGCATGGAGCCTGTCTGGCCGAGGTTGGTGTACAGGATGACCGAGTAGTTGTTCTGCTGCAGCGTTAGCGATCCGCGGGCGACTGGACGGAGATGGAAGAGCTGACAATGACTAGCGGACCTGCAAACTCGGCTCCCCATTGCGTCAGGAAGCCGATGATCATCCTCTTGCGGTAGCTCTTCTTCCTGATGACGGCCGTCCACGGCGTGCACCCAATGGCCTTGAGCTTCTGCGTGTCGAGGGCGATCTGCATCTTGACCTGGTACAGCTCCTCCCGGGCGACCAGGTCCTCGCCGTCGCCGGGCGTCCTCCTCAGCGCGCGCAGCACCTCCCAGGCCTCGGCGACCCTCCCGCGCTGCAGCAGCCAGCGCGGCGAGCGGGGGATCCAGACGCTGGCGACGAGCAGGACCAGGGGCGGGAGGCACTGGACGCACAGGGGGAAGCGCCAGGCGAAGGAGGGCGACCGGTCCGTCGCGAAGTAGCACGCGTAGCCGAGCCAGCCCGAGAGCATGTAGCCGAAGACGAGGAAGATGGCGTGGTGGCCGACGAGCCAGCCGCGCTTGTTGGGGGGCGAGAGCTCCGAGAGGTACATGGGGCAGGCGGTGACGAGGATGCCGATTCCCAGGCCCGAGATGACTCTTCCGGCCTGGAACATGCTGTTCGCGGGGAGTCAACGACAGGAGTACACTGCAGCGGACGAGAGACACTCACCCGAGATTCGCAGCGCCGCCCTGGAGGGCACCGCCGAGGACGGCACAGGCGGCGCCAATCTGGATCGACGTCTTCCTCCCCAGCGCCGTGGCCGCCCACATGACGAAGAGGCTGCCGACGGCACCGCCGGCGCTGTAGAGGCCGTTTGCCGTGGCGATGGCCTGGGCGGTGCGGTCGCCGTAGCCGGGCTCGCCCTGCTGGGGGAGGTTGAAGAAGGCGTACCATCCCGGCTGGCCGATGGTGCTGCCGATGATGGCGGAGCAGTAGCCGTAGGTCTTTGTTTGACGGGGTGTTGTTAGTTGTTGGTGATGAGGGTGGAAGAGGGGGGGGTGAAGAGAGCTTACAAAGGAACCAAAGGCGACGGCAATGGTGACGAGCCTGTTATACAGGGTTGTCCGCGCGTGCGGTTTGAGGTTGGGCGACATGATGAATCTCAAACATGAACAGTTGGATGAGAAAGGGAAAGGAGAAGAGGATGTGGTGCAGGTTGTCGACCAGAGCAGCTTAGACGGCAATATATACCATCTAGTTCCCACGCTCGGGCGCAGGAGTTGTCGTCTGCCAACTAGGGCTTGACTCGACGTCTGGCAAGGGCTTTATTAATAACACCCTTAACTCACCCAGACCACTAAGCCATGTCCATCGCTTCACACTTCGAGGCCACCGCGACGCAGCCCCGTGCCTATAAGATACATTGCCAACCGCCCGAGTTACAGCGCGCTACCGTCACTAAAGCACGCTGCGGGACGTCTCGGCAGGCTGTTGCCGTCCTGGTTAAGCCCCCCTGGGGTCCCGAGGAAGAAGCCCTTTTCCGGCTGCTTTGAGGATAGGTAGCCAGGAGAATGGCTTCAAGACGTTTCCTTTTTCCGGCTGCACGCTATTTCCTTCATTTTCTTAAATACGTATCCGGCTCCTGCCCAATAGGTTAGTAGCCCCCGCGGATCGTGGCTCATGACTCCTTCCTCCCGCTGGTCTGGCTCCGTGGCTCCTTCCTCCTCCTAACTTCGTACACGGAGCGTACCACCCACCATTTCACTGCCCCGCTCCTTCTCCATGCGCGGTTCCTTGCCTGACGATTAAACCATGCCATCACCGATGACGGAAATATTCCATCCACCGGTGCTTACATGCTGCATGCGAAACGAATGCTCCAAACTTCTGGCGGTCTGATGCTCTTCTCTTGACCATTTTGCTGGGTTGAGTGGCGAGATCAATTCTGAACCTCGATATATTTTCCCCGCCTGGGCGAATCGAGCCGAGCGCTTGGCACACTGTCACACATCACTATCAGCCATGTCTTCCCTCCCCTTCGAACTGTCCGACAAGACTCTCCTCCAGCGCGAGTGTCAAGTCAACGGCCAATCCGTCCCCGCAAAGTCTGGAAAGCGCTTCGATGTCGTCGACCCGGGATCGGACAAAGCCTGGATCTCGTGCCCGGATTGCGGCGCCGAGGACGTCGACGACGCAGTCCAATCGTCGCACAAAGCCTTCCAGACGTATTCCACATGGACCCCGAGGCAGCGCGCCCAGTGTCTGCTGAAGTGGCACCAGCTCATCATTGAGAACCGCGAGGACCTCGCCAAGGTGCTGGTCTTTGAGACGGGAAAGCCGCTCGCCGAAGCCTACGGCGAGATTGACTACGCCACCACTTTTACCTGGTGGTTTGTCGGCGAGGCTGAACGAGTCCAGGGAACGACCATCACCTCGTCCGTCCCCGGACGGCGAGCCTTTACCATCAAGCAGCCCATTGGCGTCGTCGCTGCCTTGGTTCCTTGGAACTTCCCCATCGCCCTCACGCTGAGAAAGGCCAGCGCTGCTCTGGCGGCCGGCTGCACCATGGTCGTCAAGCCGTCGCCGGAAACCCCAGTCTCGGCCCTGTCTCTCGCCCGCCTGGCCGTTCTGGCCGGGTTCCCGACCGGCGCGCTGAACGTGCTGACGACCAGCCTCGAGAACACGCCCGCCGTCGCAGAAGCGCTGTGCGTGCACTCGTTGGTGAAGAAGGTGACCTTTACGGGGAGCACGCGAGTGGGCAAGTTGATCTCTGGGTTCTGCGCGAGGAACTTGAAGAAGACCACCCTTGAACTCGGAGGGAATTGTCCCTTCATTGTGTTTGATGACGCCAACGTCGAACACGCCATGGACCAGCTGATGAACCTCAAATGGAGGCATGCAGGCCAAGCCTGTGTTTCTTCCAACAGGCTCTATATTCAGCGGGGCATATATGACAAGTTTGTCCAAGACTTGGTCAAGAAGACGTCCGTCTTAAAGGTCGGGCATGGCATGGCAGAGGGCACAACGCTTGGCCCCGTCACGACGCCGCGAGCCCTGGACAAGGCGGAAGAGCTCGTCAAGGATGCCACTTACAAGGGCGCCAAGATTGTTCTCGGAACCGGCACCAGGTTGCAGTCGTCACCAGAGCTCAATGGGTACTTTATGAACCCAGTCATCCTCTCAGACGTCACAGACGAGATGCAGCTGAGCCAGGAAGAAATCTTTGCTCCTGTGCTGGGCGTGTCGGTGTTTGACACGGAGGAGGAGGTCATTGCCAGAGCGAACAACACGAGCATGGGCCTGACGAGCTATGCCTTTACCAAGAATGTGGACCGGCTTTGGAGGATGTTTGAGAAGCTGGAGGCCGGCATGGTCGGACTTGTGAGTTGTCTTTGCTGTTCATTGGATATGCACTCATTTGACTCTAGAACACGGGCAACAATTCGTCGGCGGAAGCGCCGTTTGGTGGCATCAAGGAGAGCGGATGTGGCAAGGAGAGCGGGAAAGACGTTGCCATCGAGGAGTTTATGGTTACAAAGACGGGTACTCTGACGTTGGAGGGGTAGTGTAGTTTGAACCAACGGTCATGCCGATGCCTCAACTCATCTAGTACACGCCAGGGATGATCCTCCACTTGACCGTTGCCCTGTACTTTTCCCAATCCTCGCCATACTTCTCAAAGCAGTTGGCATCGTCCCTTCGCTCGCGGTGGACAAGCATAAAGGCAAACCAGGCCGAGTAAAAGTAGGTGAAGAGCATCCCCCAGCCGGCGGCGTCGCCGGGCACCACGTGGCGGCCGTCGAGCAAGGTCCTCACGCCGGCGCCCGCAACGGCCGAGCCGGCCGGGTGGATGATGTAGCCGGCGACGCCCGTGGGCAGGCAAAAGGGCAGCGACTGGATCCAGTCGCCAAAGTAGTTGATGTGGCGGGCGCGCCCCCACCAGCCGCCCGTCAGCAGCCGCGTGCCCCTCTTGGTCTGGATGAAGGGCATGCCGGCGACGGACGGGTGCGTCGGGTCGGTGCGGAAGCGGTGCTTCTGCGAGTTGGTGGCGCGGAAGACGTACAGGCCGGCGGCGAAGACGGCGGCGACGGAGGCCACGCCCGCCGGGCCCAGCACCACGGGGTGGACGGCCAGGTAGCGGCACTGCGTCGAGTACAGGAACGGCACCCACACGACGTCGCCGAAGGCGAGCATGAAGCCCAGCCCGTCGGTGACGATGTCCATCATGCCCAGCACGCCCGCCTCGGCCCACTGGCCCTCGAGCACGTAGTACGACTGCACCAGGGCGACGGCGACGATGCTGTCCGACACGAAGCCGTGGGCGCGGTACTGCTTGGCCACGAAGGCGCAGTCGAGCAGCGCCCAGCCCGTCAGGCCCGGGCGCATCTCCAGCCAGGCCTTGACGTCGACCTGGCCGACCCAGGGGAGCGCGACGCGCGGGTTGAGCTCGCGCCCGATGAAGAAGTCGTAGATGACGTTGCCCGTGTCGCCGCCGCGGGCGAGCTCGCGCAGCTCCGGGTTGCCGGGCCGGACGGAGAAGCTGCGGGCGTAGACCCAGGCGGAGAGCAGGTAGGCGAGGGCGATGTTGGCGGTGAGGAGCTGCAGGTAGTTGTCGGATATAAAGGTCCAGACGACAAAGTCGGCGCCGTAGAGGTAGGTCCCGACGGCGCAGGCGGCGAGCTGGACGACGGTCGACGAGAAGGCGTTGAAGCGGTACTTGAGCGGGCGGCCCGACTCGCGCAGCTTGGTTCCGTAGACGTCGCGGGCGGGGAGGAGGCGGTACAGCGCCAGGCTGAGGAGGTAGTAGGCGGCCAGCCAGGCGGTGGCCTCCCAGCTGGCGAAGCCGTAGAGGCCGTCGGCGGGCCACGGCATCTGGCGCCGGAGCTCGGCCCAGGAGAGCGAGGCCGGGCGCAGGAGGGCGGGCGCGGGGCAGCCGGCCACGTCGTTGCAGCCGAGGAAGAGGAACGGCATGAGGAAGGGGAGGCCGAAGACGATGCCAGCGGCGCCGAGGCTGGGGGGCATGTCAGTGGGGATGTCGGTTGGGACATGTACGGGGCGGGAAACTCACGGGCCGCCGAACTCGTAGCGAGGTTTTGAAGTCGCCATGATGGACTCGGATGAGGCGTTGGCGATGGTGGAGGGAGGGAGGAACGGCGGAAGGGGGCTGAGATGAGGTCGGGGGTCAATTGGGGAGGCGGCAGGACAGGGACGCAGCTTTTCAACGACCCAATTGGATCCAATTGCTTCTATTTTCCGCGTCTGTCTTCTTTCCTACCAATTGATTCCTCGTCTTCCTCCTCTTCGTATTCTCCAAGCTCTTGCTTGACCTTTTGTATCTCCCGGCCGCACTGCCCCAGACAAAAATGAGCCCAGTTCCTCTCCTTCGGAAGCGAGGGTTCCGCCCCACTCGCTTAATCTCCACTGAGGACGGCAGTGCAAGGGGTTGACCAAACGAAGCATCCTCGTTGGTTGTTTTTGTTTTGACCAAGGAAGAGACGGGATCGAGAGTTGTGGAGGAGGACATTGGATCGGGGACGTGGGAGAGTCCGTCGTTTACGGAGGATGGGCTTTGGACGGGAGACTTGGCGTTGAGCGCAGCTTGTATTCGTATCATCGTGTCCAAGATTAGCACTGAGCTAGAGTTGTTTCCTCCTGAAGTTCCGTTTTCGTAATCGTCCACGCGTTGGATACCGCGATCCGACTTATTTAGACCATGGGAGATGAATGGAACAAGCTCGAATACATATAATCTCCAATAGAGGGGGTGGTGTGAATCTGTGCGTGTTCATCAAGAACAAACATGTAAGTCCAAGGTAGCAACTGGATGCAGGCCACCAACCAAACCACAAGACAACGAACTCACGTACACAACGACATTAGATTCTTTACAGTGCAAAAAAAATTATCTAGAGTCTCCATGCATTCCCGGCCATGGTCCGAAGAATGAGGCTGCAAAACAAGACTCGTTTAATACTCCGTACGGAGCAAAAATACAAAAAAACATACAACAGCAAGGATTCCCCGGTCGTCACCGACCCGAGTACTAATTTGCCGCTTCTCAGCTTGACGTGCGGAGAGCAGACGGGATCCAGTATTGTCTGAGAGCTGTGGTCGTATGTGATATGCCGGTGTGGTAGTACGCCTCAAGGAGGAAGGGAAACAGGCCGAGAAGCAATAAAACGAAAAAAAGGCCCAAAAAAAACATACAACAGCGAGGATTCCCCAGTCGTCACCGACCTGAGTACTAATTCGCCGCTTCTTAGCTTGACGTGCGGAGAGCAGACGGGATCCAGTATTCTCTAAGAGCTGTGGTCGTATGTGCTTGGGTTGCTGCAGTGATAGAATAAGAAGGGGTTGAGTGATTCAGGTAGCAGCTGTTAACAGGCAGAGATTGGAAAGAGTAAGTATGTACCAAGGGGTTGTTTGAAGTCCCGTTAGTACCATCTTCCATTTTATTTGTCCCCTCCACAGTCCCTGTTGGTTAGACACGTAGTTAGACACTCGAGGAGAGCCTATTGTGTTTTGACACCTGTGATCCAGCAGCAGATGTCGCCACAAGCCACTTCGAACTGAGACGTGCACACTAAAGAAACCCAATATTATCTATGTCCTGGATAACCACGTGAGTGGAAACAAGTCTACTAAGCACTGTGCCCCCCTGAGTTGAAAACATGGATGCACCAAACCAGGTCTGCCAAAATCCAGACAACTCCAAGAATCCAACCGTTGGCATGTATACTGTCCACCCGAGGTTGTGGCCTGCTACCCCTTCAACAACTACCTATCGCGAGAGGAAAGTTGTTGACCGGACTTGCGGGATACTGAACGTGACAGACAGTTAGACTGCTGTAGATATCAAGAGAAGACTGATGGTACTAACCTCTCGACTGAAGAGTTACACGCCATGAGTGACGGGACCATTGAGGAACTCCTCTGAAGCCAAAGTCATAAAGATGACCTCAGTTCCAGAGCAGCCGCCCTCAACGATCCGAGGAGACCCTGCTGGGTCATTTCTTGCCGGAGCTCCCCCCATCGTTGGAAGAGCCGCCGCTGGCGGGCTTCGGAGCAGGAGTCTGGGCCGGCTTGTGGATTTGGGGCTCCGAGATGGAGACGAAGATTAGGGGAACTGTAGGAGGCATGGTTGTTTAGCTGCGTGTTTTGTTTGATGATTCTGGATTCTGGAAAAGGGGACGACTCATACAGTTGCAACGCATCTTTTATACCTCTTTCGACGTTGATGGTTTTGAACTTTTGACTCAGGGTCTAGAGATGCCCAGAGAAGACAGGAGTCACCCGGACGTGCAAACTTGACGACGCGTTCGACGAAAGAGAGGAACCAGCCAATGTGAAGCCAGAAGAAAGAGTCAGCGAAACATCTCAGCATTAGTAGTTCCGAAAGTCTCACCAGCCCACCTACACGACACTGAGCTGAGAGGACATGAGGCTCAGATTTTGTATCACTTGGCGACGGGGCCCAGCGCCGCCCAAGGGGGGGGGGAGGGGGGGGAGGGGGGGAGCATAGATCGATTCACGGGTTCAGCTTCTGGAAGGCGGCGGAGCGCTAGGCCGGGTTGGGGCGGGATGCGCCGCAGGATGATGCCTCACAGGGCTGACGATGGGCAGTTTGTTTGCGAGCGACGAAACACGTGCCAAGGTTGCCATCAGCATCTTGTGTGTGTGTGTGTGCGTCAAAGGGGGTCCGTGGGAGGAGGCGTGGCGAGGTCAATCCACAACGGTGTAGGGCGCCCCCGATGTCCGGCGCGGCGACGCACCAGATGGGACTCATGGGAGTCCGAACGAGAAGCGGTGAGGTTCCGAGAATCGTCGGTGGTGGGGAAGGGGTGAACTCGGACTTTGCTGGATTTGGCGAGTCGCGGCGCCGGCCTGTAGAGGCTTCTCCGAATGCGAGCAGCGGACAGGTTCATGTTGATGCGGTGATTGGCCAATGGGTTGAAATGACGATTGATCAACGGGTTGTTGGTTGCAGGGCTTTTGGTTATGACTGCGTCGAGTCGCGCGCGGGGGCTGATGTGGCCCATGGAGGGAGTCAGTCGAGGACGGGAGGAATACGATGAAGTTGGTGGCAGTGCACCGTAGTGCAAGAGTTCCGTTTCGAAGTGGTATAAGAACAAAAGGTCTCCCGTTTATTTTGGGAGTTGGGCTCAGTCTTATATATCTCGAGCCCTCGACCTTCCATCGCAATCTCCTCCATCTCCAACCACCTCATCCATGGATGGGTTTTGGCACCAGAGAACCTTACCAAGATGGCGACCGTCTGAGGTACGGCCATCTGCCCAACGGCAAAGGCTGGAACGTCCGTCCAGAGTCGGAATACATACAGAGCACCGACTACAACTCGGAGCTACGATTCAATTCAATCAGGAGCCGGGCGCATACACCTCTCAAATGCACCAACAGCCAGCGCCCATCACCCTCCCTTCGCATCCACAACAGGCAAGAGTATAAGTTACGTCCCTCAGTTGAATCAGCAGCCAGGCACTCATCACCCCTCCATTTGGCATCGCAATAGCCAGCAACCAGGAGCCCGGGCATTTAATCCCACACGAAGTCGCCGCCTGTCCCCTTCCCCGTATTACCGATCCTATGGCCAGTCTGATCGCGATGCTTCAAAATGGGGCTTCGCGATGAATGCGACCAATCGAGCTTGCCCTCCATTTCAGCTTCACATGAAAGCGCCGGTTGGCACATGGCCAAGCAGGCAGCCAAGCAATCAGCCAAGCAGAATGGGGAGACTATTATCCGGTCTTATGAAATGACGCAGATGGAACGTCAACCAGAGTCCGAATTCACCCTATGAGAAGCTGCATGCTGCAGGGCAAGGCGGGGTAGCGGCCAAGAGTCGATGAAGCAATTCGTGACAAAGGTTCGTACACGAGCACATATGTACAGGTCAAGTGCGTGCTGCTCGACGGAGCACCGAGAGTACAGACAAGTCATGCTGGTGATACACGGCGGTCCAAAGTCTGTTCATGACTTCATGTGTACGAAGTACCTACTACCTGAGGCACTTGGTGGAAATTGGTGATTGATGTGCACAGTGCGATGCTTAGCTGGCCTCATCCAAACGCCAGCCAGGTCCACTATTGATACAGGCCTGAAGTGGCGGCCTAATCCTAGCCCTCCCGTAATCAAGCCCTGGCCTAAAAATAAGACAGCATGACGGCTCTGAGAGCTCTCTCAGAGTTTCTCGACCGGTCGATGAAGGCCCGGTCCATGAAATGAGATGCCCTTCTGCCGGTACGTATGCCCATACCAGAAGCGGCAGCACAAGCGGCAACGGCTTGCCAAGAAATGAGAAGTGTCCCATCCTGCGTCCACTGCTTCACTGCTTCTCCCTCTCGACGGAGCTGATACAGGGATCCCCCGCCACCGAGGAGGGCTGTGCGTGCTGTGCCGTCTCCAGCGCTCCATCCATGGATGCGAGTTGGGCGTGTGTGCCCGCAAAGTATCAATGTATCGCTCCCGTCTCTTCCACCTGCTTCCATCCAACCTGGAACACACACACACTCTCTCTCTCTCCCTCTGAAATTCCGAGAGACAACAATCACCGGGTGACTTGGCCTCCGCCTCCCTCGTCGCGTTAACTCCGCAGTGAACACGTAGCGGTGGTCACCTGACCCAGGAGCCCTTAAGCGTCAGCTTAGCGCCAGGAGCTTTTCCCCTCCAAATTTCATCTCTTTTTTCCCGACAAAAACATTTGCGTCATTTTGACTCTTCGTCAACCCTCGACGGACCCCCCATCGCCGCCAATTTTCACTTCTCGGAGGGGTTTCGACTCGTTTTTTTCCTGGCTGCCCTCGTCATTTTGGACTCGCCGCCGTCGTCTTTGAGTCGACGCACCCGAGGACGACTTTTGTTGACGACTGCCTGGCCCATGCCGCTCTCTGGCATCCGTCGGCACAATGCTACCCGATGAGACCATCGAAAATGCCGCCGAGCAGCTCGCCGAGTACCGCAAGAATGACGCCCTTTCGGACATCCTGGAGCGCTATTCCACCCTCATTGAGCACTACAAGCGTCTGAAGAGCGACTACGAGGAGGAGCGAGAGGGCCGGGAGCGCTACAAACAGCTGGCCCGCGGCCAAGAACGCAACCCTTTCGCCCTCGTCGTCATTGACGGCGACGGCTACGTCTTTGACGAGTCCTTCGTCGGCGCCGGCGAGGAGGGAGGGAGCAGGGCCGCCAAGCAGCTCAACGACTCCATCAAGGCGAGCCTGCGTCGCAAGGGCCTGGAGGGCTGTGAGGTCATGATACGCGTATATGCTGACCTCGTGGGCTTGTCCAAGTGCCTTTATAAGAACGGGCTTTGCGGTGCGGAGAAGCGGTCGCTCGCCCCCTTCACCTCGGGCTTCAACAGATCATATGGCCTGACGGATTTCGTGGATGCTGGCGAGCTCAAGGAGAACGCCGACTTCAAACTGAAGGCTATGCTGCGACTCTACGCCGATAACACTCAGTGCAAGCACATTTATTTCGCCGCGTGCCACGATGTCGGCTACGTCTCCGACCTTACTCCTTATAGGGGTAACGCGGAGCGCTTTACCTTGGTCCGCACGCCAAGTGCTCGATTCCACATGGAGTTTAACAAACTTGGCATGAATGTTGAAGACTTTCCCGGCGTGTTCCGCACTTCTCCTCTGATATCTCCCGCTGCAACCGGCCAAACTAAGAAGAGTGGCTCGATGAGCATGAGCAAATCCTCGGCCCAGATATCCTCAAATTCTGCGCAACAGCCACGGGCAACATCTCCGAATGGCAACAAGATCTGCCAATTCAACGTGATCGGTAAATGTAGATATGGCAGCTCCTGCAGGCTGGCCCATATCGACGCCAAATCGTCGTCACAACTGAGCCGTAACGGCTCTCCGCCGTCCTATAAGAGCCAGAACTGGAGATCAGACAACGATGGCACCTCTCCCATGAGCCGCGCCGCTGGCATATTCGCCCCAGGCAATGACATCGCCTCGCTACCAAGGCCGCACGATATCCCCGAGGACCACATCGCCCTCAACGAACACCAAGAACGGCTTGACGCGTACATCGTCCCTCCCACCCCGGATATCTTAAGACGAATTAAGCCGTCCCCCGGGCAGAGGAAGCTCTGCAACCAAAAGCAGCTGACCGGATACTGCCCCAACGAAGAATGTGAATTCGACCACGCCCCGATCCCCGACGAGCTCAAGCCAGCCCTCGAAGCACTGTCGCGTTCCGTCCCGTGTCCCAAACGCGGCAACTGCCGAAAGCTAAACTGCGTATTCGGTCACGTTTGCCAACGTCTGGACTGCAAGCGCCGCGGCGGGAAGGCTTATTGCCGCTTCCCTCCCGCCATGTGCATGGCCGACTTTACGGTGGCGGGATACGTCCCGTCCGTAACCTCCACAACGACGGATCCCTCCACGGTAGGCTGGGAGGACGAAAACGACCACGACCACGAGCATGACGGCGAGACCAACAACATGCTCTCGTTTGAAGGAGACGACGAGGGTGCGAGCATCTAGGGGAAGTTGGCACGCGGTCGGATCGGCCCCGGGGCTGGGATGTTTGAGAGAGGTTTCTTCTCCAACACTTGATACTGCTGCGAATTTCGAAGCACACTAAATATCGACCGTCACCCCTCCAGGATACGTACACGAAGGATGACTGTTAACCAGAAAGGAGGTTAAACTGGAACCAAAAAGGAGCAAAGGGTGGTCGGCAGCGGTACGATCAGGTTAGCCGCAAAACGCAGAAGGAACTTCACTGCCCCAGAACATGCTTGGGATTGAAGCGAAAACTACGACCGAACTTGAACGAGATCCAACAAACTTTATCGTCCGACAAGAAAACCAAACAACTTGGATCATTCCGCCGTATGCCTCCAATGACGATTCACCTAAAGAGGATTTGGTCTGGAAAGAGAAGTCAGAGCCCAAGGCAGCGTGTGATGGAAGTGCGAGGGATGGAAGGGAGGAGATTGCGAGGAAGCGAGCGAGCGAGCGAGCCAGCGGTGGGAGGAAAATCAGTTTCGATTTGGGTAGAAGCGCTGATGGACTGGGGATTGATTGATGGTTTGTCTATCGGCCGGGACACTTACGGAGAGAGCAGTTTGACTTGAAGCTGCTCTCTCGTGGCCGGACTGCCAGTATGAAACCAGCCATTAGTGTGTGTGTGTGTGTGCTTGGAGGGAGCAGAGGAAACGAAAACGAGAAAAAAGAAAAATGCTGGAAAATGGAACGAGACTCGGATTCAAGGATTGACCAGCAGGCAACAGGCAACCATGACTACCTATCAAATTGTATCTTTGTAGTTGAATCTGAGTTCTATGGATATGTTGGGGGTGAAGTTGGTGCTGTTCGGAGTCGAGTGTTGATCGACTGCTGGGTGGGATGGTGATGCCTTGTAGACCTTGGCTTGTTATTGGTACTAGGTCCATGGTCTTGGGGGTATCATTCATACCCGTGTTTAAGTTAACACTGCGAATGGAATGAGATTCAATTAAAGGCTTGGAGCATCTTCCCGAGGCTGGCCACCACAGATATATGAGTCGAGGCCGAGATTGAAGCAACCTAGCCGAGGGGGCTCCCAATCTCTTGGGGTTCTTAGAGAGTTTCTACTTGAGTTGGATATGTTTGATGAGCTGCTGAAAATATGGCATTGTTTGTGCGTGATAGACTAGACTCTATTTTCAATCGATTGAAGTTTCAAGTGACTGCCTGACTCACTGGACCCAGGTATGGAAGCTGACATCGCCACAGTGACTCTCTGGCTCGATAAGCATAGTCATGATGAACTTGGAAATTAATGAAGTCACGCATCTTGACATCGGCCCGTTTGCATCTCAACCAAGTCATAATTAGTGGCAAGTCATTTCGGCGTGTGAGTTGTGACACATCTCACAGTCCCTTCGTGCACCCCGTTGTCTCTTGATGAAGCTCGCCTTAGTGAGTCAATCCTACGATTATTTCTGCATATTTGCTCCCGAATCCATTTATTTTAGTATCCATTGAGATCGGAAGATAATTAGCACTGCAACTCAACGACGCCCAGTCATATGCAGAGTCGTCCTCGTCATGTGTAGAGTCGTCCCGGCTTCAAAGGAGGGGCGTGCCTCTGATGATTCACTACCTCCCAAGTAGATAGGTACGTCTGATTTTCCATTCGATTGGTGTAATAGTCATGTGATTTGGAAAGTATCCTTAACACAGCTGTAAGAAACGTAAGGCGTAATGGAGGTCGCATCGTTCTGGAAGCCACGATGCGGACAGCTCCTGCCTCATCTACGGTAGGTCACGAATCACATGACGGAGCTCTTTGTGCAAAAACAATTAAGGAGACTGTATTCAAGGAAAAAAAACTACTTTTGGGGGAATATTCGTCAATCTGTTCACTCCCGTTCAAATCATGATTCGTACCGTGACTTCCGTTGATCCGTTTCGCATCCATCTCGAACAATTACCGCCAAACACACTACAGCACAAACAATTCCACGCTGAGGCCCTCAATCTCCCCCAAGGCGCTGATGACGGGCGTCTCGAGGTTGTAATCCGGCTCCCAGTCGTCCACGCCCGGCGACCTGGGCGCCTCGAGGCCCAGGATCACGCTCCCGAGGTGGAAGACGCTCGAGCGCCAAAAGGCCGCCTTTGGCTTGGAGGTGGGGAGGCCGTCCTGCTGCATCTGCCGCAGGAGGGAGCCGTGGAGTTGGATGGCCTCGTTGGATTCGCCAGCCCCGAGAAGTGCCTCGGCGTCGTAAAGAGCGGCCAGGAGCTTCGAGACGTGTTCATTCCGCTTGTTCAGGATGGCATCTGAAACACGGTCAACGTCGACTATGCGGAGGAGTCCTTGGAGGAGCTCGACTCACTCAGGACTTTCTCGGGCAGCGGGAGGCCCAAGGTGTCGAGAGGGCCCTCCGAGTTGAGGACGGCCAGCTCGCTCATCTTCTTGAACAACTCCGCCGCGGAGAAGACCCAAGAGACGTACAGGAAGACGACGGCCTCCTTCCCGAAGGAGGTCGGCGCGGCTTCCTCGAGGTTGGACAGCCAGGTCTGGCCGGATGCCGCGAGGGCCTCTTCCAACTTGTACGTCTGCACAATGTAGGCGATGTCGACCAGAGTCTTGAGGCTGACAGTCTTGGGCACATCTTCAAGGCCGTGGACGACGTCCAAGACGATGAGGAGCGCGTCCGAGTTCAGCCCCTTGACGGTGAGGGCCGCTGGTGAATCCTTGAGGAGGTCTTGGAACACCGTGGAGGCAGCCTTGAGGCGCTGGGAGGACACGCGCAACCGCAGGAGCACGTTGTCCTCGGCCTCGTCCTCGGAGCCGGTGGGAGGGGTGTCCGCGGCCACGGAGACGGGCGAGGACGCGGGCGTCTCTTCGTCCACGCCGTTCGTCTCGGGCTCGGCGGGCGCGGGCGCGGGCTCCTCAGCTGGTGCCGCCGGCTCCTCCGAGGGCTTCTCTTCGGCCCCGTTTATAGGGGCCTCGTCGGCGGGCTCGGGAACGGCCTCGGCCGCGGGAGTGGGCTCGGCCTCCTTGGCAGTCTCAGCCTCGGGGGCGGCCTTCTCCTCGGGAACGGCTTCGGGGACGGGCTCGGGCGCGGGAGCAGCTTCGGGCTCCTTTGCCGGCTCGACCTCCTTGGCGGCTTCGGGCTCGGGGACGGGCTCAGGCGCGGGAGCAGCTTCGGGCTCAGGCGCAGGCTCGACCTCCTTGGCGGCTTCGGGCTCGGGGACAGCCTCGGGAGCAGGCGTAGGCTCCTCGGCGGGGGCCTCGGGCTCCTTAGCGGCGACCTCGGGCTCGGGAACAGCCTCGACTTCCTTCGCAGCTTCGACCTCCTTCTCAGGCTCGGGAGCAGCCGCAGGCTCCTCAGCGGGGGCTTCGGGCTCCTTGGCAGCAACCTCAGGCTCAGGGGCAGCTTCCTCCTTGGGGGCCTCCTCCTCCTTAGGAGCCTCCACTTCCTTGGGAGCCTCGGGCTCAGGAACAGCCTCAGGCTCCTCCTTGGCAGCCTCGGGCTCGGGGGCGGCCTCAGGAGCGACCTCAGGCTCCTTGGCAGGGGCTTCGGGCTCGGGGGCGGCAACCTCAGGCTCAGGGACAGCTTCGGGCTCCTTCGCGGGCTCGACCTCCTTGGCGACTTCGGGCTCAGGAACGACCTCAACCTCCTTCGCAGGCTCGGGGACAGCCTCAGGCTCCTTCACCGTCTCGACCTCCTCGACGGCCTCAGGTTCGGGAGCAGCCTCGGGAGCGGCCTCGGGGGTGGCCTCAGGCTCCTTAGCGGGCTCGACCTCCTTAGCGGCCTCAGGTTCGGGAGCAGCCTCGGGAGCGGCCTCGGGGGTAGCCTCAGGCTCCTGAGCGGGCTCGACCTCCTTAGCGGCTTCGGGCTCAGGAACAGCCTCAGGCTCCTTCACCGTCTCGACCTCCTCGACGGCCTCAGGTTCGGGAGCGGCCTCGGGAGCGGCCTCGGGGGTGGCCTCAGGCTCCTTAGCGGGCTCAACCTCCTTAGCGGCCTCGGGCTCGGGAACAGCCTCGGGAGCAGCCGCAGGCTCCTCAACGGGGGCCTCGGGCTCCTTAGCAGCCGCCTCAGGCTCAGGAGCAGCTTCGGGCTCCTTAACAGCCTCGACCTCCTTCACAGCCTCCTCCTTGGGGGCCTCCTCAACCTTGGGGGCCTCCTCCTCCTTAACATCCTCGACCTCCTTAGCCGCCTCAGGCTCGGGAGCAGCCTCGGGAGCAGCCTCGGGGGTAGCCTCGGGCTCCTTGACGGCCTCAGGCTCAGGGGCGGCCTCAGGAACAACTTCGGGCTCCTTGGCAGGCTCGACCTCCTTGGCTGCCTCAGGCTCGGGGACAGTCTCAGGCTCCTTGGCAGCAACCTCGGGCTCCTTCGCGGCCTCGACCTCCTTCTCGGGTTCAGGAACAGCTTCGGGCTCCTTCACAGGCTCGGGAGTGACCTCAGGGGCGGCTTCGGGCTCCTTGGCGGGGACTTCGGGTTCAGGAACGGTCTCGACCTCCTTCTCGGGCTCGGGAGTGGCTTCGGGAGCAGCCTCTGGTGCAGCCTCGGGCTCCTTTGCGGGCTCGACCTCCTTGGGGGCCTCCTCTTCCTTAGGAGCCTCCACTTCCTTGGGAGCCTCGGGCTCAGGAACAGCCTCAGGCTCCTTGACGGCCTCGACCTCCTTCTCGGGTTCGGGAACAGCTTCGGGTTCCTTCGCAGCTTCGACCTCTTTCACGGTCTCGGGCTCAGCAGGAGTCTCGACCTCCTTCTCGGGCTCCTTGGCGGCGACCTCGGGCTCGGCGACAGTTTCGGGTTCCTTGGCGGCAACTTCAGGCTCCTCAGCAGCGGGTGTGGGTTCAGGAACAGCTTCGGGCTCCTTCACAGGCTCGGGGACGACTTCAGGTTCCTTCGCGGGAACTTCAGGCTCGGGGACAGCCTCAGGCTCCTTAGCAGCAGGCTCAGGCTCAGGAACGGCCTCGGGCTCCTTTGCAGCCTCGACCTCTTTCACGGCCTCGGGCTCGGGAACAGCTTCTGCCTCCTTGACGGGCTCAGCTTCTACCACAGGCTCAGCTTCCACCACGGGCTCAGCCTCCTTGGCGGGCTCGGCCTCTTTCACAGGCTCAGGAGCAACCTCGGGTTCCTTCGCAGGAGCTTCGGGCTCAGGAACAGCCTCGGGAGCAACCTCGGGGGTAGCTTCAGGAGCGGCTTCGGGCTCCTTGGCAGCTTCAACCTCCTTCTCCGGTTCGGGAGCAGCCGCGGGCTCCTCGGCGGGGGCTTCGGGCTCCTTGGTAGCTTCAGGAGCGGCCTCGGGCTCCTTCGCAGGAGCTTCGGGCTCAGGCACAGCCTCGGGGGCAACCTCGGGAGTAGCTTCGGGAGCGGCTTCGGGCTCCTTGGCAACTTCGACCTCCTTCACGGCCTCGGGGGCAGCTTCGGGAGCAGCTTCGGGCTCCTTGGTAGCCTCGGGTTCAGGGGCGGCTTCGGGCTCCTTAGCAGGGGCCTCGGGCTCAGGGGCGGGCTCGGGAGCAGATTCGGGCTCCTTAACAGCCTCGACCTCCTTAGGGGCCTCAGGCTCAGGAACAGCCTCAGGAGCAACCTCGGGAGTGGCTTCGGGGGCGGCTTCAGGCTCCTTGGGGGCCTCCTCTTCCTTGGGGGCCTCCTCTTCCTTGGGGGCCTCCTCTTCCTTGGGAGTCTCCTCAACCTTGGGAGCCTCGGGCTCAGGAGCAGCCTCCGGGGCGACTTCGGGCTCCTTGACTGCTTCAACCTCCTTGGGGGCCTCCTCGACCTTGGGAGCCTCAGGCTCAGGAGCGGCCTCGGGAGCAACTTCAGGCTCCTTTGTGGGCTCGACCTCCTTAGCAGCTTCGGGCTCAGGGACGGCCTCGGGAGCAGGTGTGGGCTCCTCGACAGGTGCTTCGACCTCCTTGACAGCCTCGGGTTCAGGAGCAACTTCGGGCTCCTTGGCAGGCTCGGGAGCAGCTTCGGGCTCCTTTGCGGGCTCGATCTCCTTGGCGGCTTCGGGCTCAGGGACGGCTTCGGGAGCAGGCGTGGGCTCCTCGACGGGTGCCTCGGGCTCCTTGGCGGCGGCCTCGGGCTCAGGAGTAGGCTCGGGAGCAGCTTCGGGCTCCTTCGCGGGCTCGACTTCCTTGGTGGCTTCGGGCTCAGGGACGGCTTCGGGAGCAGGCGTGGGCTCCTCGACGGGTGCCTCGACCTCCTTGACAGCCTCGGGTTCGGGAGCAACTTCGGGCTCCTTAGCAGGCTCGGGAGCAGCTTCGGGCTCCTTGGCGGGCTCGACCTCCTTGGCGGCTTCGGGCTCAGGGACGGCTTCGGGCTCAGGGACGGCTTCGGGAGCAGGCGTGGGCTCCTCGACGGGTGCCTCGGGCTCCTTGGCGGCGGCCTCGGGCTCAGGAGTAGGCTCGGGAGCAGCTTCGGGCTCCTTGGCAGCTTCGACCTCCTTGGGAGCCTCGGGCTCTGGTGCAGCCTCCTCGACCTTGGGAGCCTCGGGCTCCTTGGCAACTTCGACTTCCTTCACGGCCTCGGGGGCAGCTTCGGGAGCAGCCTCGGGCTCCTTGACAGCCTCGGGCTCTGGCGCATCCTCCTTGGGGACTTCCTCCTCTTTGGGAGCCTCAGGCTCTGGTACCGCCTCCTCCTTGGGAGCCTCCACTTCTTTGGGAGTCTCCTCAACCTTGGGAGCCTCGGGCTCCGGCACAACCTCCTCGGTCTTGGCGACAGCCACGGCCTCCGGGATAGCGTCCAGCGCGGGAGTAGGCTCGGGCTCAACCGGGGCCTCGGGCTCGGTGGCGGTCAATTGAGGCTCAGGAGGGATTTCGGGCTCAGCAGCGACGGGCTCTGGCTCGGCAGCTGGGGTTTCGACAAGTTCTGGTTGGGGTTCAGGCTTGGCCTCCTCGACGGGGGCCTCAGCCTCGGGAGCGGCCACTGGCTCGGCCTCGGGCACGGGGGCCTCGACGGCAGGCTCAGCAACAGGCTCAACGACAGGCTCGACGACAGGCTCGACGACAGGCTCGGCGACAGGCTCGGCGACAGGCTCGGGAGCGGGGGTTTCGGGCTCGACAGGGGCTTCGGCGGGAGCGTCCGTCTTCCTCGTCTCCTCCTTCTTGACAACCTTGGTGAGCCATGCTAGCTGGGCATCGTAGGGGAGTGTGGACGGGTCACGCTCGAGAACGAGCTCGAGATCAGCCTCGGGGTAACGCGCCGTCGTCATGATGACAAATGGGCGTGTCCGAGGGTGTTTGGAAATGAATTGGTGAAGACGATTGGGTACAATCGATGAGGGGCTCAGGTATCTCTCGAGCTTCGCAGGCGCGGCTCATATAAGTCGGCGGCGGCGGGGGCGTCGAGTGGCTGGAAAAAGGCGGCAGAGCTCAGGCAACTCGGTTACGACTAGGACATGGAGGCATTTCGACAGGCAACGGCTGTTGCGGTAGTTCGACAGAGGCCGGACCGGAGACGGTGTCCTTGGGCCGACCATTCACTGGCGGTCACGTATTCACACGTCTTGAGAGGACCAAGGGTTGTGTATTGTTCTGATGGCATTTTTGTGAGCTAATATGCATGAACCCCCGCCAATGGCATGTTGTTGGCCGAGGGGCCTCGTCAGACGTTGCCAACTGGCGGTTGGGAAGAAGTGATGGGTTGGGGGAAGGGGAGTCGTATGAGGACGAAAAGGGACGAACTAGTGTCCGGGGGGAGGTCGGGGAGGAGGCGAGCGAGAGGAGAGGCTAGAGGCAACAAACAACTCGGGCGGGGTTTGACGGCTTCGCTTCGCTGGTCATGGACCAAATGGTGCCACGAGTCGCGTGCCCATGAGACCAGGGACCGGGGAGGAGACGGACACCGCTACTGCGGGCACGGAAATGTCGACCTAGGGAAACGACAACGACAACGGCGATGGTGCACTGCTGCACCATTCAGGCCCTCACCGGATCTGGCGCCACGGCCCTCTCCCCGAGTCCTCTTCGCCCACGGGTGAATGGCATGAGCTGTCAGGCGGAGTCGCCTCTCGGTCGAGTCGGGTGGCCTGTCTTTTCTCCGCGGCCCAATGCGAATGGGCTCACAAAGGTGCATTACCCCTCCCGCGACGAAGGGGGAAAGAAAAAAAAAATTGGTTTGCAAAAAGACCTCGTTACATTGACATGAAAACAAACCGGGGAAGCAACCGTGGCGTGTTGTGTTGCATGTGCCGAGCCGATGTCGAAAGAAGGCCTCAGATCACCTCAACCGCAAAGGCCTCATCCTTGCTAGCAAGCCCCCCCCGCCTTGGAGATCACGTCGACGAGCACGTCCACCTCGCGGTCCTTGAGGAACGGGCTATGACCACAAGCCAGCTCGATCTTGCGAGCGCGGCCCTTGAGGGCGGCGAGGCGCTGGGCGTGCGGAGGCACGACGTGGTCGTCGGCGCACACGACGTACGTCTTGGGCACCATGACGTCCTGCATGGTGTAGCGGATGGCCTCCTCGAACGGGCGCCGGCTCTGGTCGCACAGCGCCGCCGCCGCCTCGGCCTTGACCGTCTCGTCGAGGTCGCTGTAGAAGGCGTCGGCCGCGGGGCCTCGTCTGAGCGGGAGCTTGAATTCCTACATGATGGACAACACAGAGGTCGTTAATCTCGAGAGTCTGCAGTGCTACCCCGGAACCCCCACGGGCAGGGGGGGTTACCACCTTGTTGTTGTTGTTGTTGTTGTTGGCCTATGTCACTTACATCAACGTCGTAAAAGTCCAGCGTCAGCCACTCATTCCCGCCAGCCTCGTACAGCGACACGCCCTGCTCCACGACTGGCAGCGAGGCAATGTAGACGACGGAGACGATGCCACCCTGCAGGCCACGTGCCGCGCGCTCAGCGACCGTGTGCGCCTCGACGGCGTGCGTGGCCGGCACGCCCCCGTAGCTGTGGGCGACGACGACGGCCTTGCGGCCCCGGCTGAGGTAGGGGAGCAGCACCTCGTGCAGCCGCCGCACGTCGTCGGGATACGAGTTGAGCTTGAGCCCGTCGTCGTATCCCGACGTCGCGAGCGAGGGGACGAGCGTGGTGTAGCCCTTGAGTCGGAGCCGGTTGATGAGCCCGCGGTAGTGCCACGGCCGGTGCCACGCCCCGTGCGCGATGAGGATGATTGGTTTTTCGGGGGATTGGGAGGCCATGGTGAACTGGGTGGGTGGGTGAGTATCGTGGGATTCGTGGGGGAGATGAGATACTACTACGGGATGGATTGGATGTCATATACACCACCACCACAAGTAATCCCCCCCAAAACAAAGAATCCCCCCATGGCCGCTTGCGGATTGGCACACAAAGTCAGAAACCACCATTCCACCTGTTCGCAACCATCCCTTGACCCATTTTCCTCGCATCTCCGTGGTCTAGTCCCCGGTGGCGGCCAAAGGTTTTGCGCTGCATTCCATGGAGGAGGGAAGCCGCCTTTAATTCCGCTCTAGACCGTTCAATACTTGTGCACTTGTTGAATTCTTGCCTTTGAGGAGACGCAGCCACCCTGTACATGTCTGCATTCCATTTGCTTCCCAAACCAAGGCGCCTCGACCGTCACTCTACTACGGCCGAGAGCTGCCAATGGCTATCGAGCGTATAGAAAGGATTAATGCAGAAAGGCCAAATTCTCTGAATTGTCAGGCGTCGATTCAATTCTGGAACGCGTTTGATTCTCTACCCGAGTGGCCACAGCTTCAACCGCCCCATGACCTCATCGCGGCTCGACACAATGCCGTCGTCACTGACACGTCCAATTGACCGTTTCTCACGCATCGAATGAGTAATGACTTTTGATTTTACCCGCGCGTCGACCGGAGGGAATGACGTCAAATGGTTGTGCTTGATATAAGAAAGACGAACAGTAGAAAGTAATACAGTATCATCACATCTCCGCATCGCCTTGTCCACCATGCAGTCCGTCCTCCACAACCTCGTCGGCCCGACCCAAGTCCACCCGGACAACCTCGCCGGCCGCACCGGCCTCGTGCTCGGCGGCGCGTCCGGCATCGGCTGACTTGGAAGCCGCGCGCTGGCCGCCGCCAGCGACCTCGCCCAGGTCCGCGCCGTCTTTTCCGGCTTGCGGGAGAGGCTGGACCGGCTGAACGGCATTCTCTGGGCCCTCACGTCTCCGGAAGTCGAGGAGAAGCAGCAGAATGCGTGCTACTTTACCGATCTTGGAAAGCGTGCCCAGGAGAGCGCGCAGGCATCCGATGAGAAGCTTGGTGAAGCCTTGTGGGATTTGTCGGCGAGGTTGGTCAGGAACAAGGTGGGTGAGGATGCTTTGGTCGATTGGAAGTAATGCGTGGGCCGAGATTGAGGAGCAGGGTACTTTATCGATTATATCCGTATAATCAGACAGGATTGGGCCTGTCTTCTACCTCTCTAATGCCGCTTCAACATCCATCCTCTTCATCCTCTCCATCCCCAGCTCAATAATGTCACGAATGACCTTCTTTCTGAACAATCTCCCCCAAGTCGAGCAATACGAGTTGGAAAACGCGTGCCAGAATTCTATCGACCGTCAACGGTCTGAGCAGTGAGGCGGCGAGGCCATGAGTGATGGTGTCCGACTCGGGATCCAGTGATGTATAAGCTTCCTGAAATAGAAGGCACGAAGCTAACTTGTAGCAAGAGAAAGCGATTCGCAAAGTGCCTCGGAAATGGCCGTTGTAGAGACCCACGGTCGCCATTAAGAGTAAGAACGACGGCCGGTGGTTCAATTGGTAAAGTGGTGATGGCTTCAATTGCAATATGGATTTATTCAGTAATTTGTAGCAGCCATTTCCCGAAGCTCAGCACTGTATGAGAATTCCCTCAAAGGGTTTAGGGCGGTGCATGATTCGCTCACCTCATGCTCCGGAACGAGACAACCTGATTCCGAGTCAGCTGAGGGTCGGAGTGTTTCGTATTCGTACGCCCTTCAGAGCCGTCTCTCCTCAGCGCATATGTAGTAGGTTAGCAAGCGCAACCATGACGACAATCGCCCACCAGTGGCCGACCCTCTCCATCCGCGATGAAATGGCCGAGTTCTGGCACGGCTGGCCCGACGTCATCGCCCGGAGCCGGAGACGGGGCTTCGTCCGGTCGTCGCCCGACCTCGCCATGGCCGCCCTCGCCACCGTTGGCATGTTCCTCTTCCTCGCCGTGGCCAAGGTCTACGGCATCGCCCACTTCGTATGGCTGCGCGTCGTTCCGTGGGGCCCCTATCACAGAGCTCGCCGCGCGCGAAGGCGGCGTGACGATGGGTTCCGCCGCATGTTTCTGAGGCGGGAGACGCATCCCGACTCTCGCTACCCCCTCACGCGGCCTGCCTCTCGCTGCGCCTCTAAGTCGTCGCCCGGCGAGGCGACGGACCTGTTCTTTGGCCGTCTGCCGCCCGAGCTCCGGAACTACATCCAGGTCATGGCCTTTGGCCACCGCACCCTCCACATGGACTTGCGCTTCGACCATCCCTTCAACCTGGTCGACAAGCGCCCGTACCCAGCCTGGGCCATACACGCCAGGATACACTCGCAGACCATAGCTTGCAACTCCCACCTGCAGGACTCGCAGGAAATGGGGTGGCGGTGGTTCGGATGCGTCTGTCATCGCTTCCCCCCGAGGAGCACGTCTCTACCCCTCGGCAGAGGCCGCAACTTCCCCTGGGGCCACTTCCGGGAGCCCGACATCGATCTTTGCCTGAAGGGTTCTGGGTTCTGCAACGAATGGCCGGGCGAGTGGCCGCTAAAGTGCCAGATTGGCATCATGGGCTGGCTCTTGACTTGTCGGAATGCGTATGCTGCTCTCCTTGAAGACCAAAGCCGAAACTAACCATGCGTAGCTACATGGAGGGGACCGACATTTTGTATAGCGCAAACACCATCCACATTGCCTCTCCCGTCCTCCTTCGCAGCATTCAAGACATTATCCCGCAGCCCCGGCTCTCCGAGATGACGTCCCTCGAGCTTGTCTGGAAGCCAAAGGAGATTCCCCTCAGGGAGGGCTTCGTCAGCCAAGACCGGCCAAGCCCGACGCCCATATTCCCATCCCTCGTGTACCTGCGCATCTCGTTCAAGCGGCTGGTCTATGGCGCCGTTGACGAAGCGACGGGGCTCGTCTGGCCGTACGAGAGCAAGGCTTTGCTCGCGGACAAGCTGTGCAACCACACTTTGCCCACCATGGACGGCCTGCTCGAGAGGATGGTGCCGCCAACCACGGATGTCACCGTGTCGTGCTCGAAATGGGATTGGTACGAGGCCATGGACATGAAGCTCATTGAGAGCCAGGGAGTGGAGAAGACGAAGCCTCAGAGAGCCGACATCGAAGGGTTGAAGTGTTGGAGAGAGATGCCGAGAAATGGTGGTCAGGAGACAGAGGAAACAGACATTCCACGTCGAGGATACTGGCTTCACATGCCCATCGAAGATGTGCACCTCGATCAGGGGAGTAGGTTCCCTCTTTATGCTGGAGGGACATCTGAGCTGACTGAGAATAGTGGAATACGATTGGCATCGGCACAAGTTGTACAATCTCGGTGAAAAGCGGTATCGATACTGCTAAGCATTCTGCAACTCCTTACGCAAACACGGCTCTATACCTTATGCCGCGCCCTGTCTTGTTCGCTTCAACGATGGCCATTAAGAACTTTGGAAGAAACTGCAATTTGATTAAGCAGCCGAGACACAAGCCCCAGGCACCTGTTCTTGGGGGCATGATTTCTCTCGCATCACTCACTCATATTGAATCCCTCACCTATTCTCACATGAAAGACTCAATCTTTTTCAACCCTGGCTCGTTACCCTGTCTCAGACTGGCTTGGGTAGACTGCGGTGATATCAACCACCTACCGAGACAAATGAGCATCAAATCAGCGTGGTCGCGTGGCCCAATGGCAAGGCGTCTGACTACGAATCAGGAGATTCTGGGTTCGATCCCCAGCGTGATCTAGAAGTTATCTTTTTGATGTTGCGGCATATTTTTTGGTATGGCTGCTCCACAGCTAGCGGAATTGTGGTTGTGAGTTGGAACTGCATTAGCTTCTCGAGGGTGTGCATTACTGGATTCTAAAGAGGCTTATTGTTATGGATAGGGGTATTAATAGAAATCTGCTCTGCGTTTTTAAAGCCGGCTAAGAATAGGAATCCTTCTTTTGACACGGCAGATTTCACTGCTCCCGAGCAGACAGACACACGGCATTGACCAACGCGAGATACTCTCCCAGACGACTCGACATAATCACATTTCCTTGCTCCATCTATCACATACGACCATAGCTCGTCGAAAATACAGGGTCCCGTCTGCTCCCCTTACGTCAAACGGCGAAGCGCTGGATTAGTAGTTGGGTCGGTGACGACCAGCGAATACCCGGTGTTGTATGTGATTTCTTTTTGGTGCTTCCGTTTCCCTTTTTGCAGTGCGAGAGAAGCAATCATGTTTAAAGATTGATTCATCAGCCTTGATAGACCAGCCCATGAATGCGACCATCATCTAAATCTCGTCCTATTCACTTTTTGTTTCCGTCTCAACTGCCGTCTTGTTGGGATTATCAGATACCCGCCGAGGAACCTTTTCCCACAAAAGCAGCGAACACAGCAAAGAGACGCCGGAAAAGGCTGTCAACATGATGAACTGCTTGTGGTAACCCTCGGCGAATGCTGTTCTCACGGCTGCCTGTTGGCTCGGGGTGAGAAGCTCAATCGAGGAGAGCGACTCGGAGATGGCTTGCAGTTCGCTCCCAGATAGGAGATCGGTGAGCTGATCCTGGATATGATTGTTTAAGATGGTGGCGCTGTGGGAAAGAAGTTATTAATGGGGGACATGGTTGGGACGGGTCCTGACAGAATGTACGTACCAGATGGCGAGCGAGATGGTTCCCCCAAGAGTCCGGAGTTGAGTGAGAGCACCCATGATGACGGCTGCATAATCACGTCAGTTCGAAACTACTGAGAAAAGCGCAGACGGATTAGACTTACGGGAGTCTTTCTCTTCAGTCACCAGCGGCACAAGAGTCAAGATTGTGCTCGCCGTCATGCCAAACCCAACACCCATGATTGCCTCGAATCCGTACTGCCGCGCCGGGAAGCCTCCTGCGGCGTCGGTTGGCAGCGAACACGCCAGCCCAACCCCAATGGTTTGTATTACGGAGCCGGCGAGGATGACGTAGAGTGGAGGGATGTCCAGGTTTGAAGTCATGAACCCAGAGGCGGCGGTGGCGACGGGGGAAGAGAGGAGCAGGGGCAGCAGAATGATGCCTGCTTTTTGAGGCGAGTAGGCGTAGATTGCTTGGGCGCTTTGGGGAATGTTGACGACAATGGCCATGAAGGGAAAACCGATGAAAAAGGTAGACCTGCCCCTCGTTAGCAACATGCCGCACCCGCCCAACCAGCTTCACCACGTACACGAGCATGGCCGGAGTCATGCGATTCTTCACCAAACGGAGCGGGAACACGGGATCCTTGGGCCACGGGGTCGCCTCCCAAGCCATGAACAAGACGCCAGCCACCACGGCGACGACGATGAGGGAGATGAAGGCCGCGCTGTTCCAGGCAAACCGGGTCCCGGCGGACTCGAAGGCGAAGATGACGAGCACGGCGGAGACGAGCAAAAGGACGACGCCGACAATGTCCACCTTGCGGACGTTTTCAAAGGCCACCTTGTCCCGCAAGTGGGCGAGCAAGGTCGAGTCGGGGGACTTTCTGGCCGAGTTTGGGAGAAGATGGGCGAGGAGGGCGAAGGCGACTACGCCAACCGGGCCGCTATGCCTGTCAGGACTTTTGCAACAAGATGGGGTGGATTGGGGATGTTCGTACTTGAGGAAAAAGACCCAACGCCAGCTGCTTTCATGGTTGCTAATGAGGCCGCCCAGTATCGGACCCAGCACGCTCGCGAGGGCGAAGACGGTGGAGATGATGGCAATGTACTTTCCAAACTCGGCCTTGGGGATGAGCGTCGGGCAGATGGCGAGGGTCATGGAATAGATGCCGGAAGCGCCCATTCCCTGAAAGGCGCGGAACACGATTCTGTAGAGAAGGACGTTGTTAGAGGATTTGACCTTAGGGGGGGACGGAAAGACTTGCAACTCGACAATGTTGGTGGAGGCGCCGCAGAGGAGGGAGAAGAGGATGAACAGGGAGAGTCCGAGGAGGTACATGGTCTTGCGGCCGAAAATGTCGCCGATTTTGGCGTAGATGACCATGAAGCCCGTGTAGGTGACTAGGTACGCGGTGACGACCCAGTCGCGGAGGTGGAAGCCGTTCATGGCGTTGGTGATGGATACCAGTGAGGTGCTGACGATGGTGGTTTCGAGCGTGGATAGGAACAGGGCGAGCCATATTCCTGCTACTAGGAGATATTTCCTCCAGCCTGTCATGAACGCGGCAGACGAATCAGCCGGTTGAGCGTCGGCTCCCGCTGTTCGTGGGGATGAACATGGTGGCTGTTGTGAATTGCTATATTGCGTTGGATTAGAGGTTGGCGGAAATGGAAACCCGTAAAGACTTACTGAATGGAAGCATCCTTTTGTTCAGGGCCGGCCGCCTCGGAAGCCATAGTGTAGAGGGTATGGCTACAGTCGCGATTTACAAAACATGTTCGAGCTGGATTCCATGCTTCTTATTGGTGTTTTGGCGAATCCTTCAACGCAAATGCCAGGTGGTCTCAAGCGCTGAAAGGGACGGCAAGTGGAAGCCTAGCAGGGGGTAGCCAAAGGGCATCGTTCCCTGTAAGATCTGTAAGATGGTTTGTGTCGGACTCGTCAGGGGCAACGGTCCGAGTTTGCGCGTTCAAGAGGGTGTGAATAGGGTCAGGAACAAAAGGTCTTCTTCCCCTCGATGGAAATCGCTGAATTGATCAATTGAATGAATGAATATGACTGCTTGTGTAGGTGTGTGTTCTATGTGTGTTCCCCGGAAGCTGCCTGGAGCGGGGTTTCCCCTGAGGACCCGTTCTTTCTTCTAATTGGGCTCGGAAAAGCTCCCCCTCCGTTTGACATACCCCCCTAGTGGGAGCCGGCATGGCTTCCGCTGCAATACTTAGGGGCTTCTTATAGTTTCCTCTTAAGGGGCTCCTAAAGGGAGCCCCTTGTGGTTAAAGGCTTAGGAGGCATTAGGGTTAGGATAAGGCTTGCCTAAACTGTTGTAGTTAAAGGCTTAGGAGGCATTAGGCGTACTTAATATGCCCTTATCCTTAGTCTTTAAGCCTCCTGGCTATCCTTTTAAATTCTTAGGTTAGGTCTATTATTAATTCCCTTTTTTAGAGGTAGTATTTAATATTTATAAGCCTAAGCTATTAAATAAAGGCTATAAAGCTTATATTAGTAAGCACTTTTATAAGGCTATTAGTAATTATATCCCCTAAAGGGATATATTCTATTTAAATAATCCCCTTTTATGCCTCTTATTATAGCTAGTAGTTATAAATATTAATATAATAAAATTAGGTATTAAATTAATTAATTTCTTTCTTTATAAGCTTAATAGTCTATTAATTATTATAAAGGATTTAGATCTTTTATTTATTATTAATTTTAATTTATAGGGAAGTTAGGAGTTTATTAATAAATATTCCTTTTTTTATTATTTATAATAGGGCTAATAGCTTAGCCTTTATAGTTAAGGTTATAATAATAGCTTATTTTATTACTTTTTATTTAATAACCTCTCTAAATAGCTTTATAATATAGGCTTAAGAGCTTTTATAATTAAGAGTATTATTTATAAAGGAGGTATTATTTATAATAATAAAATTATTAGTGCCCCCTAATTAGAGGGTAAATATATAAATTTAAAAGAGATATTTAATAATTTAATTAATTATTTTATAATATTTAGGGCTTAGGTTTTAAGCAAATTAGGCTAGCTATAAGGCTATAAAAGTAATATTAGGTCTTATAATAATAATAATATAAAGGATTAATCTAATCTTCTATTAATATAATTATATTATAATAATTATTATAATGCCTTTATAAGGGAGAGGTTTAGTCTTTTATATTAGTATAATTAAGGGCCTTATAGTGCCTAAAGGGCTTAAGAGGTTAGCTAGCTTTTATATATAATTAGATTAAGAGAGCTAGATTAAATAGTTCTTTTAGTCCTAAATAATCTTAATTCTAAGGAATTAATATAGCTTATGCTTATTAATTAGGTAGTATTAATTTTAGAGGTATTTAATTAATTAATTTATAATCTCCTATTTATTCTTTTAATAGGCTAGAATAATATTATTAATATAGAAGAAGATAATAATCTTATTCTATAATGCATAATAGGGCTCTTCTAGGATAGTCTTAAAGCCTAGTTCTTAAAAAGTCCTGCTTAATTCCTATTGCTATAATGCTAGTAATTCCTAAAGGCTATATAGGGCCTTTTGGAGCTTTAGGACTATATTAGGGTACTTATATCCTAAAGGTATCTTTATAAAGACTTCCTTTTTTAATTAGGTATTTATAAATATATTAATTGTATTAAATTAAATAAGTTTAAGGTTAAAATATATTATTATTATTATAAAGGTCCTAAAGGACCTTCTGGCTAGAATTAAGGTATAAGTTTCTTCTATAAGCCCCTAGATCTACTAGTTGCTATATATAATAAGGTAGGCCTTATATTTCTTAAGAAAGCCTATATTATTAAACTTATAAGTATATATTTATATATAGTTAAGAACTTAATGCCCTTTAGTCTCTTTTTTTAGGATTTTAATTTATAAGCTTATTTTATAATAATTATATAGGTATTTAGCCTTAATAGTATTAAATTTAGCTTTATATTAATAGCTTAGAAGCTTATTTTAATGCTATAGCAATAGGGGAAGGTTCTCCCTATATTGCAGCTCTTTAGTATTATTAGTCCATAAAGGCCGCTTAAGCAGCCTATTAAGCCTTGCCTAATTAACCTCCTAGCCCTTAATAGTGCCAAAAGGTCTAACTAGGCAGCCTGCAGCAAAAGCTGCCAGCTAAAGGCCCTCCTTACCTAATCGGATAGAAGCAGTTTTAGATCCTAAATTAGAGTCCCTAGTCCCTCTAATGCATTATATAAAGAGCCTAGCTAAGGGAGAAGCCTTTAGGATTAGATATTAAAATTTAGAGGCCTTTAAGGCCTCTAATTTACTGCCTTTATTCTTATTAACCCCTATAAGGTTATTATAAATTAAAAGGTAAGCTTTTTTATTATTATTACCCTTAAATAGGTTTCCCTCTTTAATATAAATATTATTATTATTAAGGGTAAGGAGGTTAATTATAATATCCTATATTATTATTTTTAATTCTAAGTTTAGTAATTTAGGCTTTATAATTTAATTAAATAGAATAATAATTTTAAACTTCTTAATATAAAGGAAATTATCCTTTAAGGCATTAATTATTCTAAGGAAGACCTTATTCTTATTAAAGATTATATCCCTAATAGAAATAACCTTCCTAATTAAGGGGTTTTAAATCCTATAGATATTAATAAATTAATATCTAATTAAATAGCTAATAAAGGCATAAGGTTCTAGCTTATATTGCCTTTATTATTTCCTTTAAGCTTTCTTTATTAGGGTATAGGCCTTATATTTATAGACTTAGAGGTAATTGGCTTATAGTTTCTAGGCTATTATAATTATTCTGCTATTTTAGGCTAGGTAGGTATTAAGGCATTTATATAGGGACTTCTAATTAATAAACTGCCTTAGTATCTAGTTATATAAGTAGACTATAGCTACTATAATCTCAGTCTAGAGGTCCTTAGGAAGTCATGCCCTTGCCCGCATTGCCCGGGCCTTAGTTTTAATAATAGCACTAGCTCGTTTAGCTGCTCTATTTTAGGCCTAAGTATTTAGGGCTAAAGGTTTAAATTATATGCCTTATTTAATTAGGAAATTTAAAACTCCTAGCTTAATAGTTACTATTTTATTATTATATTTAAAGATCTAAAGCTTAACCTTATATTAAGTCTCTAGGGAGGAAATAAATATCCTAAGGGCAGTCTAAAGGGTTAATTCCTTTTAATTACTTAAATAATAAGACTATATATAGCCTAACTATTAATTTATTAAAATTATTATATTATTATAGTCTTTTTTATCTAGGTATATATAGATAAAGTCTATAATAACCTAAATCCTAGGCCCTTTATTATAAATATAGGGAATCCAGAAGACTTACTTTATTATCTTTCCTTAAGTATAAGCATTATATTCCACTATAATAAGTCCTTAGATTCTAATTCCCTTAAAGGCATTAATTAGCTAATTTAGGAAGTCCAAACTAATATGCCCTAGCTATAAGTGCTACTTTTAAGGGGTTAATTTGCTTAGATTTTATTAGGTTAATCTATAGGCTAAGAAGGCCTAATCTAGTAATAATCTAAATCCTAGGCAGTGCTTTAGGATAAATTAATTATAATAGTTAAGAAGGTCGCATATTAGGGATCTATATTTAATCCTAAGGGAGTTATAGCTTAGGCATATATCCTATTATAGGCCTAACTCTTAGAGGCAATATAGGGAGGCTATATTATATATAAATCCCTAATAATAGGCTATATCTTAAAGAGTTAAGAATTATAATTTTAAATATTCTAAAGAGATTAGCCTTAAGGTTATTAATCTATATTCCCTTATTAATATAATCTTATTTCCTATAAAGATATAATCTACTGGCCCGGCCCTTATATAATCCTTAAGCTAGGACCTAAAATTAATTATATATAAGATTGCCTTTAAGTCTAAGATTATTAAATTCCTTAGGGGGTAAGGTATAAAGCTTAAGGTAACCTGCTAAGCTCCTATTAATCCCATAAAGTGGCTAGGAGGGTTATTAATATATTAAAGGGGATTTAAGGCCTCCTTAATATAATAAAGAAATTATTTCCTTATTTTATTAGGCTTATTTATTACCTTAAGATTAATTTTCTTCTTAATTACTTTAATCTTATTAGCTAGATTAGAATTAAGCTTAAGGATCTAGGCTATAATTACTTAAATAGTTTAATTAGGGGTCTATCCCTCCTTAGCCTACTTTAGGAAAATATATTAATACCCCTTAATAGGGTAAAATTGCCTATAAAGGGGGTAAGTGCGCCTCTTATAGTGGGCTAGGGTGCTTTATAAATATTATACTAATTTCTCTAATACTTTCTTCTTCCCTATATTTTATTTCTTTTATATAGGCTTTTTTTTCTTTTTTAGGTATTATTTTTCTTTATTAAATATTAATTTATTAATATTATTAGATTAATAGCTAGCTAAGAAGCTAGCATTAAGCTATAAGCGCTTTATAGGCTTTTGCACTCTTTAGATCTTAATTTAGGCCTTAATATAATTAATAACCTTTATATAGTTTAGAATATTTATTTTGAATTTAGAGAGCTTTATTATTCTTTAGATAGTTAGGTTAGTCCCTAAGAAGGGCTTTATAAGCCTCTTAAGAGCTAGAAATTAAAGGGTTACTTTCTATATATTTAGGAGGTTAATTTATTTAGCCTTATATATTATATATTAGAACTTATTAATTTATTTCTTAATATCCCTAAGGGTCTTTATTATAATATAAAAGAACTAGTCCTATTTAAGGGAGGCCTTAATTTTAGTAAGCTACTTATTGCCTATATAAGCCTTCTTAAGGGTAATATATTAGTCTTTAAGGGTCTTATTAGGGTTATAATTATTATTAAAAATGCCCTAAATTATAGTAATTTATATCTAATTAATTAGGGAGCTAATCTATATTTTTTAGTAGAAATAGGCTTATTTAAGAGCTTTATAGCATTTAAGTTTATTTTTATAGGCATTATTTGCATTTTAATTAGTCTATTTAGGAGGTTCTAGAATCTTAAGGTAAGGGAGCTAGGGGACCCTATTATTGCTTAATTCGATATATTTCTATAGGTTTAGGGCCTTTACCTTCCTAATAAACCAGAGATTCTAGCTATACTATATCTCCAGGCTATTAAGAATAATTAGGACCTTATCTATATTAGTAGGGATTATTGCAGGGTTATAATAGCATTATTTTAATATTATTAGGGCGCATTTAGGGGTAATAGCTCTAATTATTAATTATTAGATTTATTAGGGGCAATAGTCTAAGTTTATGCATTTAAGAGGGTATAAATAGGGTCAGGAATAAAAGGTCTTCTTCCCCTTAATAGAAATCGCTAAATTGATTAATTGAATGAATGAATATGATTGCTTGTATAGGTGTGTGTTCTATGTGTGTTCCCCGGAAGCTGCCTGGAGCGGGGTTTCCCCTGAGGACCCGTTCTTTCTTCCAACCGGGCTCGGAAAAGCTCCCCCTCCGTCTGACAGTTTGCATCCTTGGTCGAAATTAAAATGGGTAGCTAGAAGGCACTACCCACGTCTATCTTGAGGGTAGTTATCGAGTAGACTACCTATATGGGTTTGTGCTGAGATGAGCAGATTGAGTTTGCAACCAAAGGAGCAGTCAAGTTTAGGGCTGAGTCGTGGGCAACAATGCCTGCCCGTAAGGTAATGACAGCTCCATGGGTGCTGGGGTGAGATTCATAGATTGAATCCGAATTGAGACCAATCAGAGGCCGTGGGGGCCGTTTCCACGATGCGAGAGAGACTGGGACGCAAGAACATGCAGGTTTCCCCCCCATATGCGCATTTCGTCAATAAGAATTGAGAATTGTGAGCTGGCGCTTACGAGAAACCCCGGTCGCTTACCTCTTGTACCACTGTAATATCAGCCTTCACTGGGGTGGCCGGGTGGTAAATACCTCGCGGGTCGCAGCTTCCTCACTTTCGGTAATCTGACTTTTCACGTGGACTCGGACGTGTGAATATTTTTTCCATTCATCAATCATCATCCATTACATTTCCCCCCCAATCGCAATCGCAGATTCCGCTACGCCGTCGTTCCTCCCATTCAGTCCGGGACATGGATCCGAGCAATGGCGCCGACGATGCGGAGCCTCAGCCCGCTTCCAGCCGCCGCTTCGTGAGCTACGTGGAGGATGCCAGCGACGAGGATGACAATCTATCTCGGCCCAAGGCCGCCGAGGACCACGACATTGCCTCTGGGCCCAAGGATGCCGATGGTGGCGATAACGGCTCCAGCCAGGCTGCCGTTTACGGCGACGATGCGTCGAGTCGGACTGCCGACGACGACAGCGATGTCGATTCAGATGGCGATTCGGATATTTACGACGAAGATTATTCCGACGACGAAGAAGACGAAGATTCGGCCAAGGTGAAGCCAGATGGTGCGAGGGGAGTTCCAGTTAGCCTCGACTATGGCCACGTTAAGAACCGGATTGAGCCACGCAGAGGACCTGTTCAAGACTCAGGCTATGTACCATATCCTCTCTCATCCCCTTCAGCACATGACAGAGGCCCGTCGTATGGTTATTACGGAGCACCACCACCTCAAGGCGCTCCTAATCATTACGGCCGCGGAAGGCCACCAAATCAGCCTTTCGGTTATCCGTACTACCCGCCACCACCACCAACGGGAGCAGCTTCACCAAACCCACCTTCTGGTTACTACGGAGCACCGCCGGTAGCAGCTTCACCAAACCCGCCTTACGGTTACTACGGAGCAGCACCAGCTCGGCCACAACCCCCAGGATTTGGTCCGCCTTACGGGTCTTATGGAGTGCCACCGGCTGTATCATATCCCCCACAACCTCCGCCAGAACGACCTTCACCTTCCACGTATTATGGAGCACCGCCGCCAACATTGTCCGAGGATTCAGATCCAGAATCGCCCGGTGAGCATAACTGGAAAGAGCATCTGGATGACAACAAGGTTTTCGAACAGGTGGAGCAAGAAGGACTCTCCATCAGCTTGACTATTACGAGGGAAAAAGGCACTCTCACAATGGACACTGCGTCCAAAGAAGAATCGCGAGCTTGGAAACAGCCGAAAATGCGTCTCTCAACAGGAGGCTCAACCGAGCTCCATGTCATCCACGCTTCAGAATACTCCGTCGATGAGACAGGGCGCGGCATGCTGACCCTTGTCTGCCCAGACGGGCCACGGAGGGAGGGCGCAGATCCATCCGCGGTTCAAATGCGATGGTTGTATGTGTCATGCCTGAGCCATGTTCCGTCATCCTGCTAACACTTCTCCCAGACATGTACAAGGACCCTCGCTCGACTTCAGAATGCTTCAAGTAAGTCAAACCAACTGAGCGCACGAGGCGAGGAATCTAATTTCCGAAGAATCTCGTTGAGAACTGCCCTTTCATCTCCCATGACCTCTTGTCCGTTGCGTTGTCTGTCTTGGAGGAAGTAGAGAGCAAATTCGCGCGCTATTCTGGGAGCGACGAACACGTCGAGCCTGGCGTAGTTCTACGATGCATTGGGAGGTATTCCAAGTCTCTCCACATGCGGGACGGAACACATCGCCGACAAACGGAGCCTGTCATCTTCCTGTCTTCGCCGCACTTGACACTTCAATCCCCCTCCAGGAATTCCAGTATAAAAGATGGGTGTCTGCCTCGCTCTCTCCTACACGGCCATTACGGATACGATGTCGGAGCCGAGCGCGAGAGTGGTCAAGTTGTTCGGAAGATGGCAGATAAGCGGTCCAAGGAGATTCTGCACATCAGTCAACTATGGTGTCTCACGATCGGCACCGGCATAATAATCACCTTCTCGGACCAATCCGCAAAGGATCATTGTGGAAGCACCATTACCATCGATCCTCGAACATCCGGCAATAGGGAGCCCTTGACGATTCGACTAGTCGACGAGGCATCACGTCATTACATTCTCGCCATCGACCCTGACTACAACTATGCCGATTTTTTGAGACGCGCAGTTAGTGTGGTGGTGGGCTCGACAAGTGAGGCCGCAGACTATCGTCTATTTGAACCAGATGGCGAGGCTCTCACACCCAAGCGATGGATCAAGATTCTTACATCATCGGCACCTCAGCTGCACGTTTTTCACCTGAAGGCAGAGGTACGGGACGAGACTGAGGGGCAGCCAATCTTTGCACCGATGCCCCCAAGTGCCCGAAGACCCAGCTTTCTGGAAAGATCGAGAGCGAGCGCTGGACGAACCTCGTCCAAAGAGTTGACGCCATTCAAACGACGGGTAGTACAGAGGACTGCCTCTATGAGGTCGACGATACTTCACCAGGGGTCCTATTCACGTAACTCGGCTAACAGTCTACGGATGAGCACGATGTCTCTTCGCGATACATCGGGAAATGTGGCTGGCTATGAAACAACCAGCATGGAACAGTTACAAGGCGAAAGGCCCCGGTCAAGGGAGCCTGTTGATGAGATGACACTTCGAGAGCAACTTGGGGACGGCTCGAGATCCGGAACGGACGGAGAGACGTCAATGGCTCTAGTGAAGTACGTCCCCCAGAGAGCCGATACAGATGACGCAACCGACAGATTCTCCAAGCGTGTCTCAGAAAAGGCACCTGACTCTTTGCTATCGGAATCCCGAGAAAGAGGTGACAGTTCGTACGCATCTTCATCACGACCACTGCCACCGAGACCCGATTCACCCCCAGCCCGAGCTTCTGAGAGCGACCCCAACAAAAGCCTCGTCAGGACCGGATGGAGCTCGCGGGATGTCGGCGATTCACAGTCGAAGGATTCTGCCCTCAGTTCAGTACCGCTACCACCCCCTCCGCATTCAACGCCATGGCCCAGCTATGGGTCGACTTACTCTTACAGCGGGCTACACCCTGCTCTCCATCCATTGATTCACCCTCATCCTCCATTTCAGCTGTCACCACTTCACCAATCAATGTCGATCGATGCCCAAGACACCAAGGGCAACGAGAAAGAGAAAGGGGACTCTTCGGCTGACCGGGCGATGGTCTTGGCATCGCGAGACAGCACTAGGGCTGTGGGCGTCGAGGAACCTTGCTCGATCCGTCGCTCACAGAGCCCGGAAAGAGAGCGCTTGTCTCGCAGCCAGAATATTACACGGCCCAGTGAACCGGGGACCGTGTTCAACGACAACGACTACACACAAGAAGAAAACAAGGACCCGAAATTATTTGATGTTGGGGAGTTGTCTGATGCAGAAGAGGGAGAGACCGACGGCAAAGAGGAAGGTGATGATGCACAGGTAGACAGGGCAATTCCCGATGTGTCCATGCGTGGCTGACATGGCAACCTGCAGGACAGCGACTCAAGTCTGTTTGAGGAACTGAAGGATGAGGTATCGAACTCACCTCGTTTGAAATCCAGAAAGGGTAAGGCCACAACTCCAGGGCAGCACGATTCCTCAGAATCGGAGCCTCGCTCCCATGCATCTGGGTCCTGGGATCATATTCCGAGCAACCCGGAAGATCAGCCCCAGGATGCGACTTCAACGAAGGGTTCTCGCCGTTCTTCTTGGACTGATGGTGCGCCTGGGTCCCGACCTCACAGCCAGGCTACCGATGTCAGTGATGTTCGACGCAGCCGACGCTCATTTCCTTCAAGATTCCAGGGGCCTCAACCCAGTCCCAGCCCAAGTGACTCGAGCCACCCGTTCACCAGGGAACGGCGAGAAGTGCGTTTCGCGAGCACCGACGAACCGGCTGGTCCGGGAGACGACGAGACTCGTGGACCGGACTCCAAGATGCCCACAGTGACGACGATTCCATTCTTTGCCTGGGGACAAGAGAGCGCACCGAGTGAACGTACATCAGATGCAGTGGAAAGGACGCTTGTCAAGATTCTAAGCTACCTGGACAAGTCACTCGTCCGCGATACCATGGGGAAGCTGTATCAGAAGACTCCCAAGGTTACCATGCAAGACCTCCTTTTCAGGCATGAAGCTCTCTCCGAGTCGTCGAGTTACGACAGTCCAACGACGGAGCCCCCTAAAGCGGCTGGTGATGGAGTCAATGGCGACGGTACGGCAGAGGATCCCGAAGATGGAAAACTTGGCATTGAAAAGACAGTCAAACAAGATGTGGATGAGAATGGAGGCGAACCAGTGCTCGATACACCTCTTGCCAGCCCAAGGTGGACGAGAATGCTGGGCAAAGGCGTCAAGCCCTCGACTTCGAAGGACATCGAAGCCCTCTCGGCGGACCACTCTGACCTGAAACACGAGATTGCCATGATGCAGCTCCTCGACGTTAGTCAACAAATTGTCTGGGCCTTTACGCCCAAGGAGGGAAGCCCTCTAATCCACAATGTTTGCATTCGCTTCTGGGGTGCTGTCGATACCATGTTCCGTGTAAGTATCGATTGCGCATTCCTAATCGGATCTTCCTAATCAAAGACGTCACAGCAAATGAAGTGGGAGGAATGTGACCGCGGAGTGAGTGAGGAGCGAGAGTACTTCATCCGAGACTTCGACCCTCGGTCGACATTGATCGACGAGTCAACACCAAAACTCTTGGCTGGGAAGAAATCTTGGGCCGACTGCGCAGATTGCAGATCTCGCAAAGTTTACTCCTCTGCAACCGAAGCCCTAGAGCATCTGCACAGGCATCACTTCGAGTGCAATGGAAAGACTGCACGGCCATACACCGATCGATGCTTCGTGTGGCTCCGTCGGGACTGGAAGACGGTTCCTCCCCCGCCAGAGCCTGATCCACAGGTGCTTTCTGCCGTGCAATCCTTCATCGAGAGGCTCAAGCCAATCAGTAGCTCTACCAAGGAGCTGCATAGCCTGGTCGCCAGCGCATGGCATCATCGGTCCAGAGAGAAGGAGCCTTCGCGCCCACCCTTGTTCCAGAACCTTGTCAATGCCTTCAAGCAAATCATGTTGGTCTACATCATTCACGCGGGGCTACTGTCACTCTTGAATAGGGCTGCTGGCCTCCTGCCGGGCGAGACACGCGGGACCGAAGCAGTTGAGAGGGCGGTCGCTCAGCTCAGGAGGCAGGAAATTGTCGCAACGGACCGGGCTCATGATATGCTAGCTGATGCAAAGCGAGACATTATTCTTTCGGGAAACACTTCTCGAAAAGTAGCCAGTCTCCGTGTCGAGGCAGTCGGGGTCGAGTTTCTCGCTCTTGCTCTTGTCTGCGTTGGACAAAACAAGCCACTTCGATCCGCGAAATCACCTCAAGCGAGAGGATCCGACTTTATCCAGCTCTACCAGGACTATACTTCCAAGCTTGGTTTTCAAGCGAACCGGCGCCCACAAAGGCGAGTCTTCTTGGATATCCATTTCCTGGAAGAAGAGCTCGGCGCCTTGGACGGCTTGGTCAAGGGTCAGAAAGTATTCTTGGAGAAACTCCTCAAGATCACGTCCCCCGACTCCTTCCGAATAACCAACACGACGAGGATTGGTCAATACCGCACCGAGTACACAAACGGGCAGTTTCAGCTGTCCACGCTGACGGGAAGAGAGGATGACATTGATATCCTAAAAGCCCAAGCGAAATCGCTCAAGGAGCAGGTGAAGCAGACGATTGAGATTATCGAGGAGGATCACGGAAAAGCCATCAGGGTCTTTACCATTGTGACGCTGTTCTTCCTGCCCTTGTCGTTTGTGTCGAGCTTCATGGGCATGAACACGACGGACATACGGGATACAAAGTTTAGCCAGCGCATATTCTGGACGACTGCGATTCCCGTCACCGTGGCCGTGCTGGGATTGGCGTTTATGTACGGATACAAGGGGGACGAGTTTGAGAATTGGCTCTCGCAGCAACCGCGTTGGTCGACAAGCTGGCGTCCATGGGAATTGCGAAGAGAAGCCGATGATGATGGATTGATGGGTGCTGCGAGGACTGGGTCATTCAACTTGGCTACCGCGGGGACCTTCAACCTCACGACGACTGAGGGCCAGCAGGTAGTTTCTGTCGACAGCGAAAAGACGAAACCTGCCGAGTCAGCTGAGTTTGCGTGGGTCAGACGGACGGAAGACGGAGGTCATCGGGGAGTGTCGGGTTGGATGCAGAACATGAGGGAGAGGACGAGGTTGCGGACTGGGAAAGGGAAGCCAGGGCAGGGAGCTCTTCGGAGGAGTGTCACAGGCGACAGCATCGGGGTGTTCTAGAAGATGCCGAGCAGACTTGCAGTGTCGCCGGCCGCCAGCTACTCGTGGGAGGCTTATAGTCTTGTTCATGATGAAAGCAGGTACATACGACCACAGCCGCCAGAGAAATCTGGATCCCGTCCGATCTCCGTTTGAGAAGCTGGCGAGCGCCGAATTAGTAGCCAGGTCGGTGACGACTGGCGAATCCTCGGTGTTGTATGTTTCTTTTGCCGGTTTGGCGTCTTTTTGGCCCCTGAGTGGAGTTGTTAGGATAGTTTCACTTTTTGGGGTCAGTGAAAGGCACGAAGGCGGCAAAATTCTGGTAGTATCCATCGTTCTTAATCGTCTTGCCTTGAAGAAAGAGTCCATTTAATGTAGAGTGCCCTGTCGACAGTCGTCTCGAAGGGCCCCTTTGACTTGCGTTCGGGCGTGGGCATCTGTTGGACATTGCCGCCTATCTCAGCGTCAAGAATCTCACGCTCAAGACATACATGAAAACGAGTTTGTGAGATAATGCTAACCAATATTACCCATCAAACATGCCAGAATCGAAAGAGAAGACCAGGGGTAAGCCACGACAACCTCACCCTCGACCGCCTCGCAGCCACGCCCTCGTTCCTCAACATTTCGCTCTCCGTCGCAAAGATCTTCCACGCCCTCAACAACCAGAGGCTCGCCGTGCCCGCCAGGAACATGCACCCCACGAAGATCTGCGTCCTGATGTAGCTCCCCTCCCCGGCGCCGTCCGGGTCCGACACGACCAGCTGCATGGCGGCCGACTCGGCAAACGTCGTGGGCAGCACCAGCGAGAGGCAGATGATGCCAAAGGTGCTCGCCAGCTTCTGCAGGCCGACAACCTCGACGAGGACGGGCGTGATGGTGGCCCAGAAGGTACCGCAGAGAGGGCCCGCCAGCAGAGAAAAGGCGGCCAGGGCACCAAAGGACGTGGCGGGAATCCACAGGGCGAAGCAGAGCAGGGCGCAGAGGGCCGTCATGGCGAGGGCCATGTTGATGCGGCCCAGCGAGTCGCTGACGTATCCGACAAACGGCCTCCCGACGCCGAGGCCTAGGTTCAGCAGCGCGTTGGCCATGGAGCCCTGCGTGGGCGTGAGCCCGATGGAGGAGGCGTAGCTGGGGATCGAGTACAGCAGCGTGATGTATCCTAGGTCCGTCGCCACGCCCCAGAACATGACCATCAGGACCTCGACGCGCCCCAAGTCGCGCAGCCTGAAGTCGAGCCCCTTTACTCTTGCTTGGGCCCTGCCCCCCGTGTCCTTGATGAGCACCGAGGCCGTCGAGTTGGCGGCGAGACTGCTCAAGGCCAGGATGCGATACGCCCACGCCACGCCAAAGCGCTCGATGGCGCTGTTGGCGGCGAGGCTGTAGACCAGACCGCCAATACCCGCGCCCGACGTGGACAGGCCGACGGCGAGGCTGCGGCGGGTGGAAAACCACGGCGGGAGGGCGGCCGAGGCGGCGATGTAGGTGAGGCCCATGCCCCAGCCGAAGCACACGCCCTGGCTGAGGAACAGGTGCCAGATGCGGGAGGCGAAGGAGGCGGCCAGCAGCGAGGCGGCCATGAGCACGGCGCCGACGAAGAGGGTGAGGCGGATGCCGACAAGACGAACGAAAAGGTCGACGACGGGGGAGATGAGGAGGGCCTGGGAGATGGAGAGGCCGCCGACGAGGGCCCATTCGAGGTGGCTGGCATTGATGTGGGAGGAGTGCAGGGAGAGGTGAGCCATGATGACGGCCCAGGACTGGATCATCTGTCAAGGTTGAACAGTATGGATAGGGGTAAGGGATTTACGCTGTTGATGCCCCATGTGTGGGCGTTGATGAGGAAGACGCTCAACGTGCAGACCCAGCCGTAGCCGCCGTTGGGGGGCGTTGGCTCGATCGAGGTCAGGTTGGTTGGCTCTGCAATGTCGAGAGCTTCTTCGATGGGAGAGTCGGGGGGGAGGCTGGTCGAGGTAGGACGGCCACCGGCGGTTGCCATTGTGTATAAAAAATGATAATATCAGGAACGATGAAGTACATGTAGAGAAGCTTGATACAGGTTTGATCCAGGTTTGATTTTATTCTGGGAAGCGTCTGAAGATATACGCCGCGGGAGTCTCCGTCGGCAAATCCCAGTGCCTGTCATTGGAAGCGAAGTAGGTGACGGACGAATTCCTGTCGTTATGCCGCCCGCTCACGTCTCATCTCAATGGGATATTACCATTAGTTAGACGTGTGAAGATGGTGGGCGGGAATGGAGTTGGACAATACACTAGGTGCCATGGACTGAACCTCGGGCTTCCGTCATGTAGCAATAATGCAGAGTCGGCTATTCCTTTGAGTGAAATGGGAGGTTTTCATTGAGATATTGACACATGCCCCGGGCTTGGCAGCTTGAGCACATGTGATTACTTAGGGAGACGCCGATGCAAACTGCGGCTAACACGTCCATATTTGGACATGTTTTGACAGGTCGTGCATGAGGTAGTGAATGGACTATATAGTATAGCTCAACCCGTTGTGTACTAGGAACGTCAATAATGAGTGGACTGAAAATCTACACAGTTGATCCTTCAGTTCCTGGCCGCTTCACCATGACCTCAAACCCCTCGGCCGTCTCTTCCACCTCTTTCAAGCTCATACCTTCCAGCCCAGGACGATCCTTGAGCAAGAAAGGCAGCACCGAGCTCTTCCACGTCGGGCCGGTGTCGTTTGATATCAAGTCCTTGACAGTGACGCAGGCCAGAAGCACCGTAGACAGGGCCAGCGCCGTGGCCGGTAGAGCAAGCCAAACCCAGGCCACGCGAACGCATACCGTCGTCCTCCAAGCCTGCCCTTCCACCCTTGTTGTCGAAGCACCGTCCTGGTCGTTCCTCGACAGACGCATCTTGGCCGTGATCCTCAGGGCCATGGAGTCGATGTTTTCCCTGATGGTGTCCATGGTCGTCATGTTTCGGCGCAGGAGGGCGCTCAAATGCCAAGCGGGAAGCCCGTTCGTGAGGCATTCGGGAAGATCTGGGTCTATAACGGTGCAAGTAAAGTTGAATGAATCTTCCGCATCCATTTTCAGAGCCCGCACGAGCGCAAAGTCCATGTAGACGACGCATTCCAACGGCGCTGTGACGTTTCTGAAGCCGGCTGGCGCATCCACGTCCTCCCTGGCCCAGTCCTCGCTGTGCACCAGAACCGTGGTTGTCTTTTCTGGGCCGAGTGCCCGGGAAGAAGACATATTCGACGAGGTATGGAGCGTGCCATTGACCCAACAAGGCTCCTGAACACCGGCCCAGCCGACGGTTGTTTGGGTATCAGATGCGGACCAGATGGCTTCTGGAATTTGTACGCGGAGGGGAGTGGTTCGAATCGTCTTCTCGCCAAAGGAGCCATTTTCGACCCGGCCCGAGTAGTACTTGAGACAAGGATATAGAAGGCAAGCGGCGGCGACCCAGTCTGTTGGCTCACCCCATGCCTCCATGTTGTCGAGCCATATGTCCTTCAATGCCGTCGGGTGGTCCTCGGTATGCGGACAGGAGACGTTTCCACCGGACAATTTGTCGCAGTGATCTTGTGACACGGCGATGACGGAGAAGTTTGAGATGGACCAGCGGGCCAGCCTCATAAAGTCGTGCGGCACGGCCTCGCGCGCCCAGCTGTAGTTGGCTACGTGATAGACGCTCATGTATACACGATCCTCCCACTCTCCCAGTCTGATGGACGGGGGCGGCAGGTCTTCCGACCCCCCTCCGGGAACTGGGAGACGGTAGATGCGAGCGGCTGGTACTGGTTGAAAACCCCCGGATTTGACATCAGGATCAACAGTCGGCCCCTCGACGAGGTCGTAGGCATCGACACAGCGACTGCACAAGCCAAAGCTTGCATGTGAGATCCTTTCATCCTCAGGCTGTTCCGGCTTGTCGGCATAGGCGGTGAAGTTGCATGTCCCCGACGGACAGTTGAAGAGGGCGGCGTTGTTCGTGTCGTTTGAGGGGTTCACCACAGCGTCGTATATAGCAGCCCTTACCCCCGTGCTGATTCGGGGACCCAAGAGCGAGCCGGAGCTGTAGAAGTCCGAACCTATATGGTTCGAGAAGGAGATGGTTGCGGCTTGGAGCGCCCTCTGTTGGCACGGGTAGGTCTGGATAGTCTGCTGCGTCAAGGGCCCGATGCCCAGAGACGAGACGGCGAGGAAGATGGCCCCTAGAGCCAGCGGCTGCCGCAGTGCGAGCACCGGAAGGGCACGCAGCGCGCCGTAGGCTCCCCTCGATGCGTTCTCGAGCAGCTGCAGATCCCCCAGGGGCCGGAAGCACGCGGAAGCCCAGTCCCATTTGAGCTGGGCGAGCATCTCAAAGGCGATGAAGACGAGAACGGCTCGGAAGAGAGTTGCGAGGACGGCGATGAGTGTGTTGAGTGTCAGTCTGGAATTGTTTTGCGCGTCTTCCACGGTTCTTTCTCCGGAATCCAACCAGTTTGGCTGTTCCTGGTGGTCGTACCTGCCGAGGATGAGAACTATGGCGGCGAAGAGGCCAAAGGCGAGAAGGAGCATGAGCAGTTCGAGGCGCCAGGCGACGAGAGGATTAGTCTTGTGCCGCGGACCGTGGTTCTTTCCCTTATTCGGAGTCGTTGCCACCTCTCGGATCAATAATCCCGAAGGTTTCAGCGAGCCATCATTTCTCTGGGGCGGGATACTTGACAGGGAGCGTTGATCGACCAGCGTGGCTTCCGTGTCGGCTTCTGAGCGCGGAGGCCTTGCGGGGAGGGGTTGAAGCAAGAGTTGTGATGCTTCGTCTGATGCATTCTGTGCCATGATGCCTTGGTGTACGCTTAGGGTCATGGGGAGAAAAGGAATGCTTGCTACTGCAGTTTAAGTACCCCAAAAATCCACAGGACGCTGTCTGCCTCGTCGAGTTCGGGCGCCCTCTTGGCTTACGGTTACACAACCTGTGCTGCTTACATGCATTAGTACTGGGCAGTGAGCGGAGAAGAGGAGAGCCAGGCGAGGCGGAAATCAGCCATACTCGTCAATGTGTGAAATGGAAATGGCAGTTCTAAAATAGGTACGCTGACAGGGTGGTTCAGGTCTGCCCCTCGTGCGGAGAGCCTCTGGGTATCTCTTTCTCCTTTACAACCCCCCAAACGCCCCCGGCGGCGCCTTCGGCTCGATTCGCAGGTTCGAGTCCGACCATGACTATTGCCATTGACTGCTATTTGATGGCTTCCTTGACTACTCCTATGGGTACCGCTGTGATTGCTGCCACTCCCGAGACTGTTGCTTGCTGCCCCCATGACTGCTGCTATAACTGTTGCAAATAGCTTCGATTTTCGCAGAGGGATTCGAGGAATCCCCCTCCGCGAGCCCGCGGGGCTAATGGCAGACAATGCGCGCATGCATACCACTCACTGCTACATCAAGAGTCACCCCCAGGGGGCCAAAAGCCATAACCAAACGGGTGTGAAGCCGAAGAATTTATGTCATCACTAAGAATAGTAGGCATGACCAGCCCCCCGTGATGTGATTTTGGCAGGTGATTGGCCATCAATGATTCCATTGTCTTCAGTGACTGCGTCTTGCAGCATTATGCGAGTTAAGCCTAAAGCCCCCAAGTCCAGGTAGGCAGGCTGTGTAGATAGTGGCCTCTATATCTTATCCCTTGCGTGGCGAGGTTCTTGTTATTTATTATTCTATAAGCGATAGGTTAAGAGCGCTTCTAGATTGATATTCAATGGTGATAACTTGATCTAAATACATTCCCGAATGAGTTCACAACCAAACGCCCTGCACGCCAAAGCAAACGCCAATTTCCAAGACAACAATCACCCCGAACTCCCGTCCAAGATCCCCCGCGCAGCCAACAACTCATACTCGTACCGCGTCCCCCCTTTCCTCCTCCTCCGCCGGAACACGACCGCCGCCACAAACAACGTAACCGAAAAGCCAAGCACCGTGGCTACCGACGTGACGAAGACAATGGCCAGCGGCGTTATCCACTCCTCCTCGAAGACGCACTCGACCTCCTCCGACACGCCCAGCACCCGGTCCTCGCCGTCCAGTGCCACGACTCGGAGCACCGAGTATTCCCGCCTGCTGGGCGACTGCATCTCCGTCTCGAAGCCGTACTTGAACGTCTGCGAGACTACCTCGAACCCCTCTGCCTCGTCGTCGGCCCCCTCCAGCTGCCACTTGACCACCTCGGTCGCGCCGTTCCAGCTCGCGTAGACGCTCCCGTCGACGACGGCAATATCCGGCGGCGCGGCCGGCTTGCCGACCCAGGAATGCCGGAAGGCGCGGTACGACGTCACGGGGCCAAAGGAGAAGAAGACGGAGGCGCCGAACCTGGCATCGCACAGCACGTCGCCCTCGATGCTAAACTCGGTAAAGGCCGCGCTCCTCCCCCATCCGATAAACACGTTGCCCGTGTCGTCGAGGATCTGCACGTCGCCCTGGGAGAGGGACATCATCTCCTGGGGATGGTAGTAGGATGCTCGCAGCGAGGCGGTGCGGTCGTCGAGGTCGAGGTCGATGAGCATGCCCCTGCTCTCGGCCGGGCCGTCCATGTTGGACGCGCCGCCGTTGTCGAAGAGGGAGATGCTCCGGCCAAAGTCGTACCAGCGAGCGTGATGCTGCCAGGTAAAGTTTGTCGCCGCGCCGTCCGAGAGGTCCTCGAACTCGCCGTCCTGCCCGCCCAAGTTCCACAGAACCTCTCCCGTCCGGCCGTCGACGTAGCTGACGGTGTGCGTGTTGCGCGCCGAAACCAGATAGTTCCCCGCGGCGTCCTTTTCGACGCTGTTCAGGTGGTAGTAGTCAAACGCCGAGTCTGGGTGGCGCCCGCAGCCGTTAAAGGCCGAGTTTGGGTCCTCCCTGCAGTTGGTCGAGGTCCAGAGTGTTTTGTTGACGGGCACGTGGGACGAGGACGCCCACTCGAAGAGGAGCTCACCCGTGTCGATGGAGATCTCCTGGAAGATGCTGTCGAGCAGGAATCCCTCGGCTGGGCCGCCAATGGAGCTGAGGTCGGCGGCTACGGGTTCGTATATGGTGATCAGGGCCGTGTTGTCGGCCGTAATTTCAAACTCGTGCATGTCTCCCGTCTCGTAGTCTCCGCCGGGCACCACCTCGTATCGAATCGTATATGTATTGTCCATCTGAATAGTCAGTCGCTGTCGGCAAGACAAGTCCCATCCACCTTACCATGAACCACGAGCCTTGCTTGCGGCCTTCCCTTTCCGTGCCGCCCCAAAAGGTCAGATAGGTCTCGCCCAAGTATTCCTGAGCCCTCAAGTCTTGAACCTCGCCGCTATCCACCATCTGCCGCCATACGAGATCTCCCTCGGCGTCGAGGATCAGTCCTCCCGGTTCAGCGACCAGGGGTCCCCGAGGGGCGAGGAAGATGTGCTCTTGGCTGCATCGCGAGTCTCGCTGGAGGAATTCCACGTCGGGCACCGGATGGCCAAAGGATTGATACTCCGTCGTCGGCGCCAGTCCGTACCACCCCAAGTCGTACCACGTCAAGTCGCTCCTCCAGTGCAGTCGAGACGCGAGGTCTATGAGGACGAGGCCGAGGTAAAGAGTCGTCGCCACGCACGACGCGACGCACGCGGCAATCCACCACCGCAGCGCCGGGAAGCCGCATCGAGGAAGCCGGAGCCACGCGGACGTGACAAAGGCGACGAGAGCCGGGGCGTATTGGCCATCTGACATTGCTGAAGGGTTCGCGAGCATTTCAGCGTCTCGGCGACCAAGCCACCGGGGACGATTCCAGAAGTCTGTTTAAGTAGGGGGCCAACTCCAGGCTTGGCCTCTGGAGCCGCGTGGCCAGGCTCAGCGAGCGAGGCAAGTTATGCATATCTCCATGCGTGATGCTTCCGCGTTGGCCCAAGTAAGCGAGGGTATGCGAGGCTCCGCCACCACGCAACGAGTCGACCCTTATGAACCAACGCGATGGGACTCTGCAACGGGCTCCCCACTGATGGCGCGGCACCAGTCTCTCGATCCTTTCCTTAAATGTGGAGGACGGTTGCGTCGAGGCCGCTGGAGGATCCGAGAGACTCGCTTAGGTAGATGACTTCTCCAGATTGTAGTAATGGAGGTACGTGGTGAGTAGGGCGATACGCGTTTAATCTGGGCCTACATTGATTGTTAGGCCCGCATCGAACGACAGAGGTGTTGCCTGTAGGAGCAGCATATCGGTGTTGAGTGATTGGGGAGTCGTGACAACGTATCCGGCTTCTATCAAGACTCGACCACCTCAACGAGCCAAAGTCTTTAGAACTGATACATTCCCGTCGCAATTCCCAATCCTTGATGGCGTGTCCCCAAACCCCGAACGTTCGACTTTCAACAGGAGGCGACATGGAGCTTTGATGAGACTAGGCCATGACGCGTCGCGAGGTGGAAACGGCAACGTCATAGGATGCCCGAACCCCCGACGCCGGGAAGAACTGCAGCGTTACGTGTGGACGTGTCATTCAAAAGCCGTCCCTGGCTCTGCGTGCGGGGAGGGAGAAGAGGGAACCCCGTTCAGGCTATATTGGGATTCCCAGAAGGAAAAATGGAAGCCCTTCCCCTTGGAAAGCCCCTACGTTTTCTTTGATATGCGAGAAAGTCGACGTGAACTAGGAGGCCTCGTCTATGTATGACCTGGGTGTTGACTTGAAAACCATCGCATGTCATATGCCGGGTTTGACGAATGCCCAACGCAGACAGGCATAGTCATTGACCCTTTCGTGGAGAATGTACGCCTTGAATGAATACCTAAACCCGGTGTCTTTCCTCCTTGTGCTTCTTCAGGTCCTTCTCGGCCCTCAAGTACATGACGAATGCGGCTCCAAGCAGAGCAACAATGATCCCCCCCGAGATGGGACCCATGACTTTCCAAATCTCCCCCTGGTTCGTGTTTCCTGCCTCGCCGGTAAACTCGCGGACGTTCATGCCATAATACGACGTGAAGAAGGAAAGCGGCAACTGAAAAGGTCGATTAGCATACGCCCGAATACAATCAGCGCGGCCATCACACACAAATACGATGGTGACGACGGTGAAGAGCAGCAGGATCTGAGACTGCGCCGCCGTCGCATCCGCCTGCAGCCGCGTGGCGGCAGCCTGTTGGTTTGAATATTGCGCCTCTCGTAGACTCTCCTCCTTTTGCTGCAGATCGAGGAGCTCCATGAGCTGAACGGGTCTGTCAGTGGACTTGGCGAGCCACCATCTATTCTGAATTCAGGGGGGAATTGCCCACTCACGCCTTTCTTGGTTCGCTGAGTATCATCCATCATTCGCTTGATTTGCTTCTTGTACCCTGCAATGTCTTTGGATACTCGATCGCCAAGCGCCGACTTGAGCTCCGCGTGCTCGCCATCATTCGGTAACATGGCTATGGTCTTTTCCAGAGAATCCCTTTGGGCATCGAAGACGTGGTTGAACATGGTCAGCTCGTCGATGATGTCAGCCAGCTCGAACGCGAGCTCGATTCTGCCACGCTTCGTTGCCGTGTATGCTTGGTCATTCTGTGATTGAGACTGTAGCTGTGCGTGGAACTCCCGGAAGTAGGTCGTCTGACGTTCGGCCTGAGAAACATGAAGAAGCACCTAATAAGCAGGTAAACTTCACCAAGACGGATTCGAAACTCACCGCTCTTCCAATAGCTGCCTGGAAAACACCCAAGAAGTCGAGGGATTGCTCGTGCCTGACTTTCAGCATGACATTGACGGCCAACTCGACAACGAGAGCCATGAAGTTTGTCCCTTGAGAGACCCATTCGGGGTCCCTGCCGTTCACCTCGTCGAGGATAGCTTGGCGTAGGTCAGCCACTGCCACCATGTCCCCCTGGGTGTCCGCGTTTTCCTCATCTTTGCGTGGAAAACAAGTCAAGATGGCCTTGTGCCAAGCGCCAGGGCCTTCCAGGTACCAAAGCCAGAGCTGGTCGACCATGACCATTTTCTTGCTGCCGCGTTTGCCGCCGGTGTTCTTGGACACTACTTGGTCACTGTCTCTGGACTCCATCTCGGGGAGGCTGGAATAGTAGAAGTGATCCAGCGTGCGCCTCGGGTGCCACACCGAGTCGCTGCGCCGGCTGCGGTCAGCTCTCATGGCCTTGTACGCGGCCTTCGACTGCGCCGACCAGCTACCGGGCATTTCGTCAAGAGTTCCGCCGAGGTACTTGGACCTCCTCTCAAAGCAGTCGAAGGAGTCCCAGTGGAGGTAGGGCAACTGGAATTTTGTTAGTTGAAATAAACCAGCTCAAGACTCTAGAAGCCGGTACTGACGTAGATAGCGAGTTGTAGCTGCTTTTGACTGCGCCTGTTATTACCGTCGCTGGGGATCTCCGACGGCTGAAAATACGTAAAGTGCGGGATGCGAAGCTCTACGCCAAGGCATTTCGCGAGATTGTATAAGCAAGGCTGGGAATATCATCAGTTGGCTCTGTCATTACTGATGTCGGGTAAATTAATATAGGCAGTACAAACATTTACCCACGACGTGTTGTTGAGCGGCATGTGCACCCAAATGAGGGAATCAGAAGTCGACTCTGCCTCAAGCAATACTTTCGGCGACTTGGTTCGCATGTCTGACACTGAGCATGGTTGCTCTTTGACCATGGATCCTCTTTCAAAGAGGTGCAGATTTCCGGTGAATTCAAAGGGTCTTGCTTCCTCCAGGGAAGTGTTGCTTGTTCGGGGTAGCCCTACCGACTCTTCGGTGGTTGTTCCCAGTTTCAAATGCTGGAGAACTGTTTTGTAAGAAGGGCTGTTCCCATCCAGAAACGTTACCATGTCTTCATGAGGGCCTTCCAGCGCGACTATCCTCTCGTTAGGGACATCTAGAGTAGCCTCTTCCTTGACTACCTTTATGACCTGCCATCTGTTAATACCAGACACCCAGGCATGCTCGCAACAGGCGAACTCTTACCAAAGGCCCTTTCGATTGCACTGGCCGAGTTTCGTAAAAGTTGACAACTTTAAAATGTTGTCCGCGCGCGAGATCGAGCCATGAAAAGTTGATGCTTTGCTCGAACGCCGAGTCCATCTGCAACAACTCTGCTCCTATTCGGTGTGCCTGAGAGACAGTGCGATGTCGCGTCCCTATAAAGCCTCGTGTTAGAATGACGACTCGATGCTGATTTCAAGGGTCTAGGCTCATGCTGACCAAAGAAGAGGATCTTGGCTGTCGAGTTAAGGACCAAACATGGGCCCGAGCTGAAGCTTGAGGCGAGAACCTATGTTTCGGTTATCAGTAACGGACTCAGCCTCTCGGTGGCTTCGGCTTACGGCTTTCACGATTCTCCCGCCCTCGCCCTGCGCGACAAAGATGATGGGGCTAGGTTTCCGGGCGTTTGTGATGAGCTACATAGCGCGCCAGACAGGTCAGTCAAATTCTATTGCAACCGCGATTTCACTTACTGATTCTAGCTCCCTCCGAAGGCGCAAGGCGACATGAGTATAGAAGTCAGTTTTGGCCAGAGAAACATCATAACGGAATGTGAGGACGCGGTATCTGGGAAGATCCTGCCCTAACCCGTCTCTGAGCCAGAACCAGTTGCTCTCGGGGTTGGTCCATGGTTCCCTGCAATCTCCCAATTCATTGACTGCAACGATGCTATCGTCCAGTCAGTTCCAGTAGTTGGGACAATTCCATCGACTCGTAGATACGTACGTTGCTTCCGCTGGCTCAGCCGGCTCGTGCAGAGAAACCAGACCAGGTTCGTCTTGCTCACCCAGAGCTCTGAGTGGAATGGGGGTTTCAACAGACATTTGGAAAGCTACGAGTGAAAAGCACAATGACCCCTCGACTACGATGCGGAGTGAAACGTGGCGATAATAAGTAGTCGCCCTCGGGCCTTGGCCTTTGTGGGGAAGAGCGGCCAGCTGATGCAATAAGCCATTCTGACTGCATATGCCCTTGTCAGCTCGATGAAGATCTCCTGCCATATTGGCCCTCCGCGCCGCCCCGCTCAGTTGTGGCTTGAAAATAGCGCCCTTCTACCTGATCGGGGCAGCTATGCGGCGTGAGATGGTGAGACGCCCCCTAGAAACGAATCATGGACGTATTGTCAGGTGCCCGGACCTATGAAGCTCCGATGTGCCGAGGAGGCCGAAACAGCTATAAAATAGGTAGGAAGAAGCCAGCAGAAGAAGGAAGGTTAAGGATTAATTTGACTATCTCTTGGACCCCCAGATTATCGCTTCTTTCTAGCAGCTGCATCGCAGCTGTGTCGTTTGACCTCCTCACTCCTCCTTGTGTTGTTTAGTGCCCTGACACGTATGTATCCGTACAGGAAATACACGTCTGACGTCTCTTGATGAACATGCAGATGGACATTGGGACTCGGGAGCGTCCTGTCAGCTTTCCCTACCAACAATAGAACTTGCCTCCCTGGCTCTATCGTGTGCCCTGGGTCGATTGATGCTGTGCTTACATGTAGGTGCACAAGATAACTGAAGATATCGCCGAGATGGATGCGCGGGGGAACCCTTACCCGCTTCAGACCGGTGTATTAGTCATCCAACAACCCCACGCAACTCGGATGAAGCGCTCCAACCGACAACGAGATTGAACTGACTCGTGTATGTATTATATTTTCCCGAATTATGAACGAGAATTCTACACAACAAATAACAGATGTTTATCCCTTCCAAGGGAAATGCGCCCTCAACGTCGATTTCCAACATAAAGAGTTCCGCGTCTGCTGGTCGGGAGATTGGCTGAGGCCGCCGAGTCTCGCAGATTTTCCCGCCTCGGTCGAGATTGCCGGAGCAAGCATCGAACCAATTCGTCACAGTCAGGCCGAGGAGGAAATATGGTCAGCTTCTCGAGCCATTGCACATGGCGCCGACTCGCATATTAGACTGATTGATGATTGCGCTGACGGGTTTCCTATTTGCAAAGTTGCCATCGACACGCGGCAGCGACAAGTCATCACCCACGAATTCACGATGCTGCAGCGGTTTTCCGAAAGTTTTCCCAACGCACGCGTGGTCCGAACGCTCCCCGAGCCGTGTCAGGACCAGGACGGAATTTTCGGATACTGCATGGAAAAGCTGACGGGCATCACTCTCGAGGAGCTAGACGACGACTACGACGATATCCTCAGCGCCATCAAAGACGTCCACGAGGCGGGCGTTGTGCACTACGATCTCTCCTGGACCAACGTCATGCGGAACGCCGACGGCCTCATCGTCCTGATAGATTTTGGCCACGCCGGGTTATTCGACGACGCCGTACCGCTCTGCAAGCAGAAGAGGATGTCGCGGGACAGCCGGCTGTCGTATTCGCCGTCTCTCGATCTCGAGGCTCTCCAAGACTTGCGGCGGTAAGAGCCGCTTTCGTGTCATTCTCGCCGAAATATCGGCTGACCATGTTTCACTTTTTTGCAATAGGAAATCACGTCAACAGAAACCTGGCATTGCTACATAGGCCACTACATTCGCTGAAAGACAATGGGAAAACCGCGTGGCACCAGGGCATTTCTTCATATCATTGCATTGAACCTTTTCAATAACGTCTTACACAAGGATAGGAAGCCATAGCCCATTGTAGAAAGGACTGCGGAGTAACTCGTTTGGTGTGTAGGGGTCGTGTGTTATATATTAATGTGTCTGCACGGCTATAAATCTGTTATGTCCTTTAAGAGAAATGAGGGAGTCTAGTTCAGCGACAGTTGGTGTTAGACTGAGCTAGATTGTCTACAAAGGCATTAACTGGAGTGAATAGGGCTGTTTGGCCAGGCCGCAACCTGCATAAGACATTAGCGTGCAAAAAGGCATATTATATTAAATAATTGGCTGTCCGTTCCGCCCTGCTCCATTTGCCAAGCAGATCAGGCCGTTCATCCGTGGATTTTAGTCTTGGCGGACCTTTGGGGGAGTCATGACTCTCACTTGCCCAGGTAATTGTAGAAAAGCCCAAGTTCAAGTTACCACCTACTTTATGAGATAGGTATGTGGTAGTCATGCAGCGTGAGATGCAGTGCCGCAAAAGAAGGAGACGCCGTCTGCTCAAGAAATGAACCAGGTGAACACGTTTCCCGGCGTGCAAGTTCGACGAGCTGTGCAACTTCATATACCCCAGACAACTGAAAGGATACTGCCACGATGCATGGTCAGGGGGAACCCGCTTGGGATCGGCCTTGTGCTCATCATCTGCCACTTCAACAAACGGATTCAAACGGCATTCAAGTGCGGAGATGAGGCAATTATAGAAAATGCGAATCAAACGAAGAGTAATCATCGCCCGGCCAGAGTGACGAGTTAAACAAAGCAAGCTCATGCAGGCTGGTACGTGAATTGAGTGGTCAAGACGGAGCCACGCAAAAGTACTGACCCGTTCTGACCGCATATGCACTTTAGAATACGAAGAAACACTGGCCACTCATTGGCTCTCCGTCCCGGGTTCCCCAGAGCTGAGCGGCAGCTCGAAAACGCTGTGCTTCCCGCTCTGAAGTTGTACACTTCTATGCCTTCTCGCGAGTCGCCGTTAGGCGTTTTGTGAGCAGTCAGTACTGTTACACAAATTCTTTTTCCAAGTAGAGGAGGACCAGTCGAGTACAGAAGGCCACGCGAATTTCTTCTATTTGACTCTTTCTTCCGTGGACAGTAGACTTCACCTTCAGTCTCCAATACAACATGCACTTCCTCCACAAACTCACCCCATTCTTAGCTGTCGCTACAGCCCTCGAGGTCCAGCTCGTCTGGCGCCTCGAGAAGAACTCTGGCAAGAAGTCGCTGAGCCTGTACAGCTCGGTCGACGGCAGCTTGGTGGCCGAAACGTGCGGTCGCATCCTCGAGGCCGACGGCGATGTCGACTTCTCTCACGTCAACGAGGGTGGCGTTGGCAACTTCATCGTCGGCGATCAGAGCTACCGCGTCCATAATTAAATATATAGCTATATATATAATATATTATATATACAAGTCTCAACAAGCCAGGCCTATGCCAACATCAGATTGCGTCACATGCGCGAGCGACACTTTCCACTTGATCTGTCATGAATGTTTGGGTGAGTACTCTTTTTTTTTTCTCACTCGAAGGATGGGGAGACATACTCTTCAAGATCGTCATAGATGAGAAGCACATAGAGAAGCTTGTCAACGCGTGCAACGATTTTTTGATCGTCTCCTTGCACTGGTCGCGAAGGTCATCAACGGAAGTACCAAGGTCCGGAGGGTGTGCAGCAGATTTTGAGAGATAGTATATCATCAAGGTAGTATAACCAGCCTGGAGAGCTGAACATGCGAAAGGGGACACTGGAAGTCGTCAGGCATGCCAAGTTCGGGTAACGAGGTCTGGTTCGGGCAGGGCTCGACAAACCTTGGACATCCAAGCTAAGGGCGTCCAGAGACGATGCCATCTTGGTGACTGATTCAAAACAGATCTTCAGGGAGTGCCGGGTGGTGAACGGAAAAATACGAGAGCCAATCTCGGACGCGGAAGCGTATGGAACAATAGTGCTAGGAGTTGTTGGATCGGGCACATTTGAGTCTGGATATTCGAACTCTTTCAGCACATTGAGGGAATCCATAAAGGCACGATATCTGTGCGTTTTTATACGGGAGCTGAGAATAATCTTAGCGGTAGAACTCTCAAGGAGGTAGCGACAGCACCTTGCCAATCTTATCGAAGCCATCTGGTGTAAGCAAGTCGCAACTCTTGCCTCTGGCGAGTCGTTTGGAACCTGGATACTTGCAGTCCCTTCTACAAATGGGACCATTTGCGACTCAATGAGGGCATCAAGGAGCCAGATACTTCGGTAAAATCTGGGTATCGCGTCTTCTGAATCAACCCCCTTTATAAGTGCAACCAAGAGGAGGGTTGCGGCAAGAAGAGTCTCTTCGGCACGGATAACTCGACTCCATATCTAAGGCTATGAGAAGCTTGATTAACAAGTTCAGAAATTGTGCGCATACCTCGGATCCATGGATTGTTGAGGGATAAGGGGTCGTGAACTGGTCGATATTGATGGGTCTTGTCGGAGTCTGCTTGCTTCAGCATCTGCATACTTTAAATTTATATTTCGCGGATGAATGACTTACCTTGCAGCTCACAATGCATGCGTTGCACATGCATAGGTACTAGAGAGGCGTTGCTATTAGGTCCGAGTGTGCAGAAGGTGCGGGGGATAGAGGCATACAGTCATCCACCATGTTCTCCTCCTGGCCTCAGAAAATTCACTATCATCATTCGACCGGTTGTGTAAGGACAACCGTATTGAAGAATCAAACGCCTCTTCTGTAAGTTGGAGCATTTTCTCGATATTTCCGTGCTGCAGGTATTGATAAACGCTCAGAACACAATATGCCATCGGTGTTTCGAGCTCAATGGGCACATGCGGATGAATCGGGGCTCGTAGCGATGACCCTTTAGCGGGTAGATCTTCATCTGAGGCAATCTCTATGCTCTCTAAAGCACACTGGGCGAGCAATTGGGCATGCTCGGCGCGGAGCTGATGTTCAGCTTCCCCCGAGGCATGGTCGTCTGTCGAATGCGGTAAGAGAACAAGGATAGATAATAAAGCCAAGATGACGGGTGATGACGGTTCATAGTCGGAATACGACGGTGTAGTAGGCGTCCAGGTATCTGACGCCTCCCGGGTGTATTGCTCGGCCGGTGGGGGTAATATTGGAAAGACGGGGTGGATCAGTTGGTAGTATTCTTGAAGCCTGGCTTGGTCAGCGTTGTGAATCAACAATCCAATCGAACTCGTGAGATCTCCAGGCTCAGGGATATTGTAGTAGGAGTCGCATGGACCTACACAGCATCGTCCGATCTATATCTTCGTAGGATCTGAGACCGTTCAGGACCAGGTTCTGGATCCATGTAATTTATAGTTGACCCTTGTGGATAAGACGGGAGCCTGAAGACATCAGCAAAAAACCTGTCTAAGGTCTCTTCCGACCCTTCTTGGAATATCTCATCAAATTGAAATGCTCTGAGATCATCGTTGTAGAGCGATGGAAGAAATCCCTGTTGTTCCTCGAAAGGCATTTGCGCGTCGTCTAGTGTGGAGGGAAAGGCTGTAGCGCAGGGCGGTTCTGGCTCCGGCATGAAGCCTTCCGCGGTATTAGAGGGCCGACTTGTTGGTTGAGGTTTCTGACGTCTGACTCCCCTCCCACGACGGCTTTCTGTAAAGGTACATGGCTGGTTCTTTTTAAGGCACTGGCTCGCGAGTATGAGAACGTGGTGGCAAGCGTTTGACTATGTCACGGAGAGGGCGGAAACATACACGGTCGCAAGGATTATTGCCACAACATCGAATTCTAGAAGCCCTGCTACATATCAGTTAGCTACACAAGGGACCTCAACAAACTCGGATCGAGTGGTAGACGACGGCCATACCATGAGACACAGGCCGACTTGGCAGGAGGGACCGAAAACTTTTTGCGCGACTGTTTCCCCTTGGAGAGGGATCTGTTGGAGGACATTCTGAGGCCGGGGAACCTTTTGAAATTAGCTGTTTGATTGGAGCACCTAAGGAGAGGCAGAGATAGAATGGAGTTCTAGCCACGGCAGCGTTAGTGACGATTGCACGAGCCCCACGTGATGTGATGGTCCGCGCTAAAGTTGGGGCCCAAATTCGTTAAACCCCGAACTTCGGGATTTGGAATTCTACCTCCAACGCTGACAGGGTGGTTCACGTCTGCCACCCCGTGCGGATAAGCAAAGCTGGAGCCTCTAGGTTTTTCTCATACACACACACACACACACACACAACCCCCCAACGCCTTTGGCGGCCCCTTCGGGGGGACAACTGCGGCGGACTCCTCGCCTTCGGCTTGGTTCGCGGGCTCGAGTCTGACCCTAACTACTTATTGCTGTTGACTGCTCCCTTAACTGGTCCCGTGACTGCTCCCGTAACTCCCTTGTGACCGCCCCTATGACTGCCGCTGTGACTGCAGCTATTGCCGTTGACTGCAGCAGCTGCCGACCGTGACTGCTGCCGTGACTGCTGCGGATAGCTTCGATTTTCATAGTTGGATTTGAGGAATCCCCCCTCCGCGGGCTTCTTCGAGGAGGCACCAGAAGGGGTAGGCGGACAATCTAGCTGCACGGCAAAAAGGGCCAATTGCCGCTGGGTATTTCGTACATTGTGGCGGGTGATTGTGGTGGCTGGTGCTATTAGTCAGCCTCCCTGCGTGGAAGGAACCAGCCCGCTAACGCAGTCTACCCCTTCTCTCAGCTTTGCTTAATAATCTCTAAACCCTGAACCAAGTCCCAAGTAGTCGTGGCTTTCATCGCTGAAGGAACATCCAGATATCAGCCATCTCGAACATGTCGCATAACATCTTGATCACCGGTGCCTCTGGCTATTTGGGCGGCACAAGCATTGCTAACCTACCGCAAGCCGGCCTCCTCAACTACGACAAGATATTCGCTCTTGTGAGGTCAGATGCACACTCGGCCGCTGTGAAAGAGAATAGGCTTATCCCCTTGATGTTTGATTCGCTTGAAGCTGATGCAGTGGAGAGCAACATTGTCGAGAATGAGATATTCATTGTCTTGTAGCTTATTAATGCTGTCAACACGGTAGGCCAGCCACATTGGATTGAAACACTCGCCAAGTTGAAGCGCAAAATAGGGCGTGAAGTGCACTTCATATATGTAAGTAGCACTACAAGCAGTTTTTTACGAAGCCACACTGTGTAGCATAGGCTCTGGCACTGACTATAAGTTGACTACAGACGAGTGGTGCTAAGATGTTCTCTAACTGGACCCTTGCGCCGACAAGCCAAACTCTCTTGGATACAGACCCGAATCCGTTCAATATTCAGAAAAAACAGGAGTCGCAGCAGGCGCACAATTCTATCAACCCGATTCTCGATCGGGTAAGTCTTAGGCTTACTGTCATCACCTCAGCGTGGTGCTGATACTAACTTGTTCTAGGGTGTAGTGACCAACAACCGCATCATTGAACAATCGGAGGCACTTGGAGTCCGCAGTTATATCTTCATCCCTAGTATTGTCTGTAAGTGCCGCGTTTGCCCTTCAAAATCCAATGTGGGACCAGAAGACCAACTCTTACATCTTGTTGAAGACGGCAAGGCACGAGGCTTCGGCAACAAGATTTCGATCCAAACAGTCGCGATTATCAAAGCGGCAAAAGTACTGCAAAGGATATACCAAATAGATAAGGAACGAACTGTAAGCTTCCCGAACCGCCCATTCTGAGTATTTCTAGAGCTCCAGAGGCTGATTGAAGGACTAAGACATGACCTGTGAGCCACGTTGATGATACGACCTCACTTTACTTGGCTCTTCTCCGGAAGATTCTGCAGGGAGACAATCCTGGCCACGGGAAGAATGGTTACTACCTCGCTGCGTCTGGAAATGCAGCTTGGGAGGACATGTACTCCGCGATGGCCAAAGCCCTGTACAAGAGGGGGGTTATCGACGATCCCTCCGTGACGTTGGCTGGCGATGAGACGCTCGAGAAGATAGCACAGGTGCTGAAATGCCCTAAATATCATGTTCCAAGCGATTTTGGCGGCGAGTAAGTCGATTGCGGCTATGCTGCCAAGCTGGAAAGATTCGACAGCTTGGTTCTTATGATGGATTTGTAGCAACACCACTCGCGCGGGCTCGAAGATCATGAATACGTTGTGATTCAGCTCTAAGAACTTTCTAGAAATTCGTTCTTGTAGCAAAGAACCTCTCAAGTGTCATCAACTCAGCGTCATCTCCAGTTTTTCCCTGGGCCTCTGCCGCGATTCTCTTCAGTTCCGCCGCCAGAGAGTTGTCATTAGGAGACCCATTATACCATCCATTAGATTCCTGGCAAAAACCGTGCATTCTCTTGACTGTTTCAAGAACTGTGAGACCGAGGGTTGGCAGGTTTTGCCATTTCTCCAGTATTTCATGACGGCATTTCTTGCCCGTAACTATGGCATGCATAAATCAGGAAAACCGTAGCAAATACAAAGCCCAGAAGAACGACTTACCTTCCTCGAAAACTCTGGTCACATCATCATGCGTCCTGGAATTGCTGAAAGCTTGAATGAAGGCTTTGTTGTATTTCGTCGGGTTCAAGAAAACTGCAAGCACAATGTCTCCAAAATCAGTGTTCAGGCAAAGGTAAGGGACCTCCTCATTGCCACCCCAGGCCGGTAGCCGGAAGGTCAAGACACCTTCTTCGTTAGGTATGTAGGGGAATCCCCCAAAGACCGGAGCTATTGCCTCGACAAGGAAGTTTTCCATATACTCTCCGGGACTGACGGCTGTGAAGGTTGCGAATCCTCTTGATCGACCGTATTCCTCATTGGCGTGCTTTTCTGTGTGTCTATATTAGTTTCGTTGCCCTGAAAAATGGTGGCATATCATGATAGCAGAAGACTTGCCGTCGAATGCGTCATTCGGCACCTTGCCACCGGAACTCTCAGTTGCCGATGCAAGGCTGCTGAAAATAACGTGTTTAACTCCTGCCTCAAAAGCGGCATCCAGCATAAGTTTCCCCAAGTCAGTCTCTGTAGGACCATTTGGTATATTGATTGACTAAGGTTATCCAAGTAAGTCGCATGCCAACAGGTAGAGTCGGTAAGAACAAACCGGATCATCCGAGTTAATATTCAAAAAGACCCCCCAAGAACCTCTGAAGGCTTCCAGTATCTCCTGTTTGATAAGGCCATCTGCCTTGACCACTTCAACACCAGCAGCGGCAAGACGTTGCGCTGAATCAGATTCAACGTTGCGGGTTGTCGCCCTGACCTTGTAAGCTCCTGACTTGTCAGCCAGCAGAGCCCTAGCGACGCTTCCTCCCTGGCCCCCCGTTGCGCCGACGACAGTGATGATCGCTGGCATGGTGAGACGAAAAAGAAATAGCCTACGGCTTGGGACGGTTTGCAGATGTGTGTGCAGTCTACCCCTTTGCTTTAGCAGTATTATATCAAACTATGAAATCCGATAGCCGCTAGGATCCGACTTGGGATTTGTCAGCCATTTCCATCGGCTTTCAAAGGCATGACCTGAATCGCATGTTAATTGGGGTTTCGGTGTTTGTTGGTGTACTGCTAAGCTCTGGACTACGGCGAGGTGGATTTCACGGGCCGATAGTAAGCTAAGAACCTACACTTATCATTACGAGATTCTAAGGCTATGGCAAATCAAATACATGGTCTAAATGCCAATCCCTTAAGATTCCCGTCGTACAATGATCGCGTTGATAGAGAGAAGTGCACAGATGCCGGAGTGGATCCATTTGTCTAGCCACGCTTTGCAGATGGGATTCTCCTTCAGCCACAAGTTCAAAATATCTTCTAACAAAGGCACTGAATCTGGTGTAAAGAAATGGAGCTACGTTGCTCATCTGCTTGACTACTGGGGCGTTGAGAATGCTGAGTTTTATCCCACTGAACCATGGATGGAGTGCATGATCAATCATGAGTGCGGAAGCTTTTGATTCTCCCAACTAATGAGGGCTCTAACGGCCTTTGACGTTTACAAACCCATACATTAACGTGTGAGTGAAGTGGATAGAAGAAATAGGGGAAGGCAGGTGACATCACGGTTGTTGACGAGTTGCGCGGCGTAGTGATGCCATACCCACAACTTGGATACGATGTCAAATCATCAAGGCAGGGGTAGCCTCGATGTAAAGACTTTATCTGCCCGGCACGCCTGTTGAAGCTGACCTGGTCAACGCAAACGTCCAGACTATGAGACGGAACCCTCCTTGCTCAACATACTGATTAGGATTTCCACGATATCAACTGAGGCAACACCTCGATCATTTTATGGGTTACATAGCAGCAAGTTCATGCAACTTTCAAATACTCTCCATTGACTATTCTCTTCTCCAAGCCCACCTAGAGACGAGTGTAACTCGAAAAGCTCCCGTCTAGCTTATGTTGATTGTGCTCGGTCATTTTACGTACTCCAGAACAAGGTCAACTTCCTCCTGCACCGTCTCAACAATGTGGTTCGCATCATACTTAGAAGTCCAACCGATCTGCTCGCCTCGCCTCTCTTTGCTACTAAGGCGCATCTGCTCCCCGTTAGAATGGCACTTGAACATGAACACGTCATAGATCCGACAAGTTGGTATGTCTCAACTGAAATTACAAATGCAAGGGCAATGTGGCTGTCCGTCAGTCCATGAATAAGCCAGATCGGGATCTACTAGAACCATGCCTCGGTCTCTTTGTTGGTTGCGTTGGTTGGTTCTTTGCATGGCAGCATCATGCAGTAGCAAGGGAAGTGATTCGGCCAACCCAGACCGCGGGGTTTCGCTTGTGAGAGAGAGCAGTATTAATCAGCAAATAGTGTACTATAATTGGTCAAGCTCAAGAGCTAAGAAGTCACTTCTTATAACTAGAATACTTAATCTACCTAATAATCTTAGGTGGCACAAGTGTATTCGTTTGATTGGCCTGTCTTATTGGTTACGATCCTCGTTCGTTACGCTAAACGTGCCTCCACACATTTGAAGGGATGGTCGGTTTCTACCGGCAAATTCCGTCGTCAATCAAAACATTTCAGGCGCCTTCTAGGATCTGTAGACCGTTTTTCGTCGTATGACACTCCAGACACAAGAACCCGCAGCCTCATACTGTGGGGTGATTGTGGTGCTCCGGGATTCTGGCCGCATGGCTGACTGGTTGATCGTTCATCGTTGGCCGTTATTTATAATCAACTTGTATTAATAATAGGAAAACCCCGATGTAGTTCCATTCGGCCCGGGCGTTAGACTGTTCATCCATTACGTTCACAGGGCCACTTGCTCTCAACTGCGAGTGGTGATGGGAGAGCGGGTGGAGAGAGCCCAACGTTGTTGTTCCCTCCTATCCGAAAATACTTCTATCGTGATGAAGAAAGAAAAAGGATTTTATATAAACCCCTACCAATACGCTCTTGCAAATATTGGCTACTGCCTTATCTATTAAATTCTCCATTGGCATTGTTATCGCAGCCCACGCTTACTCTTGAACAACACATACCTTTCCACCCATACTCTCCGATCTGATGGCCAAAGGCCATGGTTACTGCGACCCACGATTCGTTGGGCTCAAAGAGTACTTCCAGAAGGCACTCGATTCTGGCGAGGAACTTGGCGCTTCCTTAACCATCAATATTGACGATAAAGATGTCGTTGATCTCTGGGGTGGATGGCGGGACAGGGAAAAGACCCAGCCATGGCAGGAAGACACCATTGTCAACGTTTTCTCGACTACAAAGAACATCTCGGCACTTGCCATGCTGCTCTGCATCGAACGAGGGCTTGTGTCTGCTCATGACAAAGTATCCAAGTACTGGCCCGAGTTTGCAGCGAATGGCAAAGACGGAATCGAAATACGACATATCATGTCACACACATCCAGTGTGTCTGGCTGGGCTGATCCAGTGACATGGGAGGATATCTGTGATGTTCCCTATGCAACCGCCAAACTTGCCGAGCAAGCGCCGTTTTGGAAACCTGGTACTGCATCAGGATACCATGCAAATACCATGGGACGCTTGATTGGAGAAGTTATTCGGCGGGTTACCGGCAAGTCCCTTGGGCAATTTGTTGCAGACGAGCTTGCCACGCCTTTGAGTTCGGACTTCTTTATTGGAGCACCAGAAAAGGTTTGACCCCGTGTCAGCACCCTGACTGAAACCCCGGCCATTTCCCTTCCCCCGGATGCCTCGCTGGTCAAGCAAAAGACGTTCGGGAATCCCGTAGCCGATCCGATGTGGTTGCTGACAGTAAAGTCACGACTTAGTGAATTGGGGGCATCAAATGGTCACGGAAGTGCCAAGTCAATCGCAAACATGATGAAAGTTGTATCCCTCGGTGGCAAGGTCGCAGGAAAACAATTCCTCTCCCCGGAAACTCTCGACCTTATTTTCCAAGAACAAACCAGCGGAATAGACTTGGTTCTGGACTCACCTCAGCGCTTCGGTATCGGGTTTGGAATTCGGGGCGATGGCGGGTTCCCTGTTGATTCATTGGTACCAGAGGGTCGAATCTGCTTCTGGAACGGGTGGGGAGGGAGTATTGTGTTGATGGATCTTAACAGAAGACTCACTATCTCTTATGCAATGAACAAAATGGACGGGCTGGGTGTGAGCAACAAGGCAGGAAGATTTTATGTCAAGACCGTTTATGATATCCTGACAGATTAGCCGTACATTACATTCTACAATATGTCTAGCGTCTAAGAGAGAAACTGCCTGCTGATATAGTCGGAAGAGCTACCTTTTTTACTTTATATTAGAAGTTAACAAATGTAGGACAAGCAAGCTAAGCTTGTGCCATGGCTGTTCTACATTAAGGTCCCTTGTGAACACTTTCATGCTTAGAAAGTAGGATTGCAGTGAACGGTGATTGATAAAGCGGTTGCACGTTCTTGTTTGTTCGGGGGGCCAACGCAACCAAAATCTGGCGCCGTCTCCAAAAGAAAGTTGGAGGTCTCGGGATCTATCATGTTGGAGAGGGGGACCCCAGGCTTTCATGGGGCTCCTTATATTACTACTGTGGAAATACCTGTCCGGCGGGAGAGGCCCGCCGGGGGAACCAGGCTTATCAGTCTCCGGAGTGTGCCGTTATTTTGCGTAATACCGTAGTAGCTACGAGATAGGGAAGTGAAATTGGAGCCGGCGATATTGAGCTTCTCCGAATTGGCTGCGGATGATAAGCTACTTGTCAAGAGTTAAGTGAAAATACAGCACTATCGCCTCATATTTAATGACGCGCTCCAGACCAACCACAAAGCCAAGGTCTTTTAGAAAAGCACAGCACTAATTATCCACCTTCAGTCCTCACCAGTCACCATGACATCCGAACCTGTACCCGATTTCGCCACCGCACCCAGCGAGTCGAAGCGAAGCGTCCGAGTCGCAGTTGTGCAAGCTGAGCCTGTTTATTTCAATCTTCAAGGTGCTGTCGACAAAGCCATCCGATACATCACCGAGGCTGCGGCCAAGGGAGTGCAGCTCGTCGCCTTCCCAGAAGTTTGGATTCCCGGCTATCCATCATGGATCTGGTATGCTCTCAGACCTCTACCCGGGCCATAGTCAAGAGAAATTCTCTTAATACAAATTTTAATCATCTCTGGGGCTCGAGGATGCGACCTTGAACTCGTTCAAAGCTACATCCAGTACTCCTTGTCCCTCGATTCCAAGGAGATGGCCCGTATTTGCGCCGCGGCCGCAGAGCATGAGATTGCAGTCGTGCTGGGTTACTCTGAGAGGGATGGCAACTCACTATTCCTAGGGCAGAGTTACATCGGTTCCGATGGTCAGATTAAGAAGAGCAGGCGCAAGATCAAGCCAACACATATGGAGCGTACCGCTTTTGGCGATGGAGGCGGCGATTCTTTGCTAAACGTTGTCGATGACGATGGATATTCCGCCTCAGCAGAAATCCCTCGTCCAGCTATGGGGCCGGAACCCTCAAGTTTGAACAGCCCCGGAACCTTGGTATAGTAGGAACTAAATACTAACACAACTCAAAACTATAATAATACGACCTAGAGCTATAAGAATATCACCTTAGGTCGCAAAAGCCATTAGGCTTACTATTGTAGATAGAAAGAGGCATTACTAGTACTAGAACGTGTGCAACGTGAAGCCAGAAGGATCCGAGAGCTCATTTAAAGCCCAAATCTGCACTAAAGTATACCTCTCTATCCCGTTCTTTCGCTTACTACTATTTCTGCGGATGCGAAAAGAGCATTGCCTAGCACGTGAGCAAATGCTTTGGATTCCAAGGCCTTCAAAACACGCCCCCAAAAGTTCAACAAAGAGCCCGAAAGAGCAACAACACTGACATTCGCGGGTAAATCATCAGCATCATCCATCGACGACAATGCCATGGATAATAGCGTTTGGATCCTCTTGAGCATTGTCTCTTTGACTGGTACTTATCAGCGCCGGAATGGCCCAAACGGAGACAGGTGTGGACATACCTTGATCGGACATGTTTCCAGAGGAGAGTTGGTAAAGCCATTTTCCTAATAGCATGCTAGATTCGAACACTGATACGAGGGTCTCAAGACCCCATGCACTGGCGCGTAGACGAATGAAAAATGTAAATCCGGTATTCGCGGGCTCTTCTAACATGTCGATACAATCGTTGATTGCAAGCATGAGGAGATTGATTGACACTGAGGATAGTCCGGGATGACTGTATAGTGCCACTGCAAGCTGCGAGAAATCTCCTGCGTAGAGAGCTTCTGTATCGCATGGGCTCAGAGAGAGAGCGGTGCGCACGTACATGAGTCGAATAAGGCCTCTTGAGTCCCTTACCAGTGTTTGACTTGTAGAAGCTTCTGAGTGGGGAATCTGGAGAAAGTTCAAAACCGAAACCAGCGTGATCGCAGTTTTCCTGTGAAAGAAAGTGTCGTCAGAATATCTTTGTTATTCGGAGTAGCCTCGGTCATTATCGATGATTTGATGCGAGGGGCCGGAAGACTTACACAACTCCCTCATACTCGGGAGCAGTCGAGTCTGTTGGCAACGAAAGATATGATAACTCTCTTGCTATAGCTAACTGTTGCACGAGAAATGCAATCATGATAAACACAGATTGAACTGGAAGATTAGTGAAGCGGGTCATGTCTTCACTGTTTGTTTGCCCGACCAGATCTTTGAAGAGAGAAACTGCTGCACTATTCTGATGGGATCCGAGCTCTTCAATTCGAACAGAAGGACGAGTAACTTGTTGTTCCCACAATCTGGGCGAACAAGGAAGCTGCAAATGAAAGCTATTCGTACGTACCGTAGCGGGAAAGCCAAAGAGGAAGTTGTGAATTACCATGGCACAGAATCCAAAAGTCTGGGTACGATGTTGTATTTCGGACACGACCCATTGTTGCCAGTTCAAATCTGAGGTCTGACTCGCCTGACTGAGATGGCTTCTGAGATTGAACTGCAAGCCGCTTTGTAGAACGCGGAGCTCTTGGACGGCGTTGATCGGAAGTTCCAATTTGACGTATTCCATGAGCAAGATAAACGCACTCGCCAGCTGTACAGTGGAACTACAAATCTTCAGATTGTATTGATAGGAGGTCGTTGGCAGAAGACTTACTGCAATGTACTTTTGCTTGTATCATACCTCTCTAAATTGCATTGCCTGAGCGCGATACTTCTGCTGGCCTGATACAGTAACGTGGCATTTCGGGTTTCGAACAAATACTGTGCGCCCAGGGCATACATGGCCGTTCGCAGTGCGACATGCAACGCCCCAGGTTCAATACGCGGGTGAACCAGTGGGAATCTGGTGCTCTTCAGGTAAGACTTGTGGTATCGGGTGAAGCACTGCGTGGATGGTGAAACAAGACCAGGATGTTCTCCCAGATACTCTTGCCACAGGTCATTTCCTGCATCAGACACTTGGACAAGATCGAGTCAGCGAACGAGCTTAAAGAGAAAGAAAAGGTCGGGAGCTGGTAGTTGAGCTAAAAAGGGACACATACCCATTGGTTCCTCGCTGAATTCTGGAGATGGTGTGGTTGAATGGTGCTCGGTTTCACTCGAGTTCACGACTGTTTGATCCACCTCCTGTCGAATACCACCATCCCAAAGCTTGATAGTCGGGTGCAGATCATTGGCAATTTGTTGGAGGCCACTATCGCGAAAGAAGCTTTCGAACTGAGACAGTGCGTGGTTCTGGTCGGCCCCTGAATCTAGCAAGGCAGGATCTGGTGTTGTTAGCTAAACATGACAGGCCCGGTTGATGTGTGAATCCAGTGCTTACACAAGTTTTGGTATTCCGGAGGCAACGGCAATGTTGCGGTGTGGTTGACATTCTCAGCGTAGGCCGCCTCACGCCCAATGTCGCCTTCTGGTCGAAGCACCGAGGGCGAAGCCGATGCCGTCGATGCAACTGGCTGTGTCCCGGACGGCCTTGGTGAAGTTGAAGGTCCCGCTTCTACCACTATCGTACCCGCCGATGGAGACCTGTTGACTTCAGGCTGCTGCAGAACGTTGGGTTGGATATTGGCAGACGCCTGATGAGAGAGTCGCTTGTGACGTTGAAGCAGGTCTCGCCTGGTGAAGGACAATCCGCAATCGCAAACGTAGGGTTTCTCCTTAGTGTCTAATACAAACGTTTACTGAGTGTCAGCGTCGAACCCCGTGGTCAAAGGGACAATGTTGGGCATTGTGAGGTGCTATGGGCCGTGACTCGTAGGGAGTAGAGACAAGGAAGGAGGATACCCACGGGTACGCTTATGTCGCTGGAGATGCTCAAATTTGCGGAACCTTCTGCCGCAGAATGGGCATAGATGCGGCCTGTTTGCTGCTTCATCCATCATGGCCTGGTGTTGGGGATTGGAGATCTCGGCGCCGTCTCCAACTTGCTTTGGCAATTGAGAGACGCCGGGATTAAAGAGCAGGGAAGGCAAATGAGAAGCAGAAGCAGACTAGACTACCTAGGGTACAGTAGCATCACGTGCCATGCCATGGAGCGTCGTGAGGTAAACCCCGATTATTTCTTGGCATAACTAATTAGCATCCAATCTTAATAGAAAGCTCGTGTGTTCGTTGTTCGTCGAGACAGGCATGAGGTCCTTGTCTCACATATTGGTTCTGCCGATTTCGAGGATAACCTAGATGTTCTCCGCGGCTCATCCGTCATGCGCAGTGGAATGGAAAGACATGACACGGACGAATGATGAAAACGAGGTGAAGAATCCCATTTTGCCATGCACGTTCAATTAAGGATGCACGTGAACAACTTCGATATTCGGACCATGTGTTCCATATTTGCACTGTCCCAGAGATGTAAGTTATGCACTATTTGACTTGTTATTTATTTGGTAAAACCTATGCTCAATCTCGCCATTTCCGTCTTTTAACTAGTTCATGAGTGCTTATTTCCCCTTGTACGCCTCCACCTCAATCTCAATCTGCATCTGGGGGAACGCGAGACGAGGAACCGCAATGGCTGTCCAAACAGGACGGTGACCAGGAATGCGCGTCTTCAGCTTCTCGACCGTGTAATCATAAGACGAACCAATATCCACGTGGTAAGTACGGATTTGGTAAACATCCTCCCACCCGCGGAGGCCGACGGTTTGCAGAACTCGGTCCACGTTCTCAAAGGCGAAGTCAACCTGGCCCTTGATATCGTTGGCGTCGAGCTTGCCTGTGTTGTCCCAGCCACCCTGGCCGGAGCACTTGACGACGTCTCCGACGATGACGGCCTGGGAGTAGTGGCAGAGGTCGCTGTGTTTCTGGCCCGCGCCCTCCTCGTTGTAATACTGAAGCGACGACATCGCGGCCAACGAGTTCTTTTCTCTATTAAACGATATCGGATTAGCATCTACTCTGCACAAAGGCCTGAATAGGGCGTATGTACCAGCTTTGTTGGCGAAGGATGGCGATACGGTGATTCTGGTAGGGGAAATCAGATAGTTTGCCTAATGGCCAGCTGAAGGAAGAGAGTGAAGAGCAGAAAGGTCAAGGTTCTTTATACCCTACAGACACGAGTAACCTTGAACCTGCTTCGTCATCAAACGTGCCACCGTTGGAGATTTCATGTGCCGAACGGGATTTAGTTCTCCAATGGCTTCGGGATTCTCCAACCGCCGTCTCCAACTCCAAAGCTGCTTAGTCGACGTCGATAAACACCTAGCGTGCACATGTATTCATGGAACGAATGGAAATCGGCTTCCTGTTCACTCGCAATGAGCTCATGGGCTTTGGATTCTCGAACCTTCGGATGGGCTTCCGAATTTTCCCAATCGATGCATTTTCTCCATTCATATTCTAAAGAATTGAAGCACATAATTTCATCTCCACACTCTATCCCCGAGATATCATTTCTCCGTACTCATTAAGCCTTTGGCCGAGCGGGCACGCAAACGGCTTGTTTTGTGCGTTCCCAAAAACACATGCCCAGAATTTCAACAAGGACCCGGCATTTCGTTCGGATATTGGTATATGAGCGCAGCCCCTACATCGTCCATAGAAGACCAAGCGGTTTCGAGCAGTGTCTGAACGCTCTGACCCGCTCTCATGTCAGCTTCAACGGTTACTATCGATAGTGCTTCGAGGGCGAAAAGTGCAAACTTGCTATCGGATAGAATAGTCCCAACATGAAACTGAAGGATCCATAAGGCCGGAATAACCATAAACTGAAAACGGCCATGAGCTTCTCAGGCCCCAGCAACTAACCTGCGAGCGGATCAAGAACGTGACGCCGGGGTTTGCAGGTTCCTTCAGATAGCGAGCTAATTCGCTCACGTCAAGAGGAGAGTTTATTGCTTGTTATGGACCTAGCCTCGCGTGGTCCTTATTTAAAGCTGCGAGCTTGGCTGGCTGTTGCGTATATGATGTCTGCATGTCGACAACGCCAGGGTTAACAGCAATACGTGTGAGCACGAGCTGGTCCAGGGCCCCAATATCACTGCAAAACGCGCCCGTAGAATCGGTAGCACCTAGAATACGGCGACATTGTGTCGCGAATGCGCTGCTATAGAGAGTTGTTTAGTAGTACTCAAAGTCCAACTCCAGGCACGACAGCTATTATATAGGGTGAGAGCACTTACCCGAGGCGTCGAAATTCTGTAAGGACAAAGCCATTTGGAAATGAAAGCTTTGGCATCTGACTGACCAGAGTGCTGCGATACAAGAGGCCTACAGCTACGACAAAGAGGGACTGAATGGAGAAGTCTTCAAGTTGAACATCGAGCCGCGGCCCCGTCCTAGAAAAGAGACGCTCAAGTAGCGTCGCCATAGCGTCAGAAAGCACTTCATGGGTGTCGATTCCTCGTTCAAATTTATCTGGGTTTGATGACTTCCAGACGGTTGGCGAGCATGGAAATCGCAGATTGAGGTCTATCGTCACGAGTATCGAACGGTCGCAGATGAAATCGTGAGATACCACTGCACAGAACCCGAAAACTTGCGTCCGTGGGCTGATCTCTGATTCGACCCAGTCGTGCCATCTGATCTCGGGTAGGCTCTCTGAGCGATACGGCACGGGTTTCAGGTAGAAAGCCGGGCTGGTCTGAAGAATGTGCAGCTGTTGAGAAAGGTCGACAGGTTGTTCCAGCCCGACGAACTATGAGGAATATAAATATGCTTGCTAGGTAGACCGGGGTTCTGACCATCTGTTAGCAGTGTGCGCATCAGCTTCAAGTGGTAGAGCGCTTTCCGTGGTCACTTACTGTTGCTCCGGTAGAACGGCGTCGTGGTCAAGTGACGTCCATAGCTTTAGAGCTATGTTTCTGCTCGCTGTGAAGAGTCCCATGACTGGTGTCGTCGAAGGCGTCGACGAGGTCTGAGGAGTGAGGGACTCTGGAGTGTGGGAAGTTTCCATGGAGGCCGTGCCTGTTTCGCGACTCGTAGACCTCTGAAAGGCCCCTACCCTAAACTTCTGACATTTTCGCTATTAAGAGCGGGTGTTGTTTGCGTCCCTGTCACTAACAAGGCAACATAAGATAGAACGAGTTGCATATAGGAATGAGGATGCCTTAGAGAGCAACGAAGCTCAATGTTAATGACACGAAAGCTTCATGCCAGCGACACTGTCCACGTTGATCTTCCCAATAACACTCTACGCTATCTCAACCTGACATAGAGTCGCTCACATCAGGCAAAGGATGATCGATTACTAATATTGAACCAGGCCAGTGTGTGAATCATGAGATGTTGCTAGATAGTAATGCCCCGCACAGCAGTCAGTCTCCAATAGACCGCGGTTGATAAGGCAGCTCGGGGATCATGCCTGGGCTCTCAACTTCTCCACGGTTTCGGTGACCTTTGAAGTACGGCTTTCCCATTAGATAACGATGCCCGTGTTCGTTTTACAAAACTAGCCAAACGTATTTAACTTATCATTTGTCTTATGAAAAGCCGAGTCTCTTGGTCCTTTGGTCCTTTCGGAGACGCTCTACTTAGTCCATTTTCTAATTTTTAAACGACGGCACCATCCTGCGCGACGTCCGCAACGCAGACAGAATGTCCTTACCATCCTCTATTCCAAACACCATGAAGGCGCTGAAACTGGTCGAGGTGCGCCTCATTTTCCAAAACGGCCCGAGGTTGTCATTATTGGGCTGACTACAGGTCTCTATCACTTAGTTTAACCAGAATTATCAGCTTCGTGATGATACCCCAGTCCCCATCCCCGGCTCCGGCGAAGTGCTCATCCAAGTTGCGGCAGCTGGTTTCTGCCACACCGACTATCAGGTCTATGAAGGGTTGTTCGAGACTCAGCTGCCCTTGATCCCTTCACATGAGACATCGGGCACAGTCATCAGCCTAGGATCCGAAGTCCCGAACAAATGGAAGATTGGCGATCGTGTCGGAATCATCAACTTTAGGAACCCCTGTAACGCTTGCGGCGGGTGCAAGTGGTCGTCCAAGGTGAACGGAGCCTTGGATGCCCGGTATTGTGAGAACCGTACCATGTGCGGCATTACTGGGTCTGATGGCGGATTTGCCGAGTTCATGACCACCCCTCACTGTTCACTGGTCCGTCTGCCCGACGACGTATCATTCGAACAAGCAGCACCTTTGATGTGCGCTGGCGTGCGCCCCCTGTCCCTATGCCTCTACGATTAACGAGTCGACTAACGCACACATCACAGGCAACCGCATGGAACGCCATCAATGTCCTGGGGGCCAAGAAAGGGCAGGTCGTCGCTATACTGGGGGTTGGGGGTCTTGGAGTCCTAGCCATGCAGTTCGCCAAAGCACGAGGATACTCGGTTATCGCTATTGACAAGCACGAAGCTGGATTACGGCGGGCAGCACAAGTGCCAGTACACCTTCGTCCCGATCTCATCGTTGACTATAACAGTCGGAAAGCTGCCAGAGAGATCTCTTGCTTCACCGACGGCATTGGTGTCAATGCTGCGATAGGTTGCACAGATGACATTCCAGCCAACGACTGGATATTGCATCAACTTCAACCTAAGGGGACTTGCGTGATACTTGGTCATCCGAAAGCTGCCTTGAGGATTGACGCCCTCAACCTCATCTTCCGCGAAATAATCATCAAAGGAGCTGTGTTTTGCCCCACGGCTGAGGTGGAGCGGATGATGCAGGCCGTAGCTGAGCATGGCATCGTCAGCTTTGTGTCTCTTGTACGACTTGTGGAAGGGGAGAATATCCCCGAGAGAGCTGCTGCTGGTGCATTCGACGGGAGGCTCGTGGTTCAGATATAGTGAAAAGACTTTGCGGATTTGAGCGTTTATCATGTGTTTCTTTAGAAGAGTATCATTTTAGACAATAATTAGCTTATAATTAGCTAGGTCCTGCATCACAACTTCAGTATTTAGCATCTGCACCCCTCCCCCCGTGTAATTTATCTGAATTACCTCCAACACAACACAATGAGCTTGATGCCAATCTAGTTGAAACTCAATAGCGATCACATTCCTTTGCTTCAACCACGACCTTCAAAATAGCCAATCTTTTTTTGCCGTACCAAGCTTCGTGAGAAGTCATTGAGTACACTTTACCTATACATACCAGTAGGAAGAGCTGGCTAATAAAAAGAGATGAGCAGTCGTCCCCAGCCGGTTTCGTGACCAAAACTCCATGACACGCGTGACTGTAGTATGACGATATTTGCCATCTTCCTAGCCATGGGTAAATGGGCATGTAACATAGACGGGAGGGTCCATCTCTTAGAGAAAAGGGGAGATGGAGTTATTTGCCTCCTGTTGTGTCAGGCCCGGTAGTGTGTAACATGGCCTGGAGACCACTTCCCCGATCTCCAAGAGAAACACCGCCGCTAATAAGCGCTTCGGGATTCTCGCACTCTAGCTCGTTCTCCTCTTCCAAGCGTTATCGTCTCTTCTCCAACAATCACTCCACTTTAGTTACCGTAGAGGTGAACCGGACCTCATCAAGCGCGAGCTCATGAGATCTAGCCCAGTGACTCGAGTCAGATATGGCTTGCCGTTATGCCTATATAGTCGCCTGCCTCGGTCAAACATGTGTTGCCTAACATTCGTTTCCTCGACAGCCTTACACGCCGACCAAATATCCTCTCTCGATTGACCATTGCACTAAGGCTTTAACATGAAGGCTGTGAATCCATACAACCTGGCCGTGGTGCTGTTCACCGCGCTTGGGTCTTTCGCGTATGGCTTCAATTCGTCCATCATTGCCTCGGTTACTGGGCTTCCTTCTTTCTGGAGTTACTTTCATCTCACATCGTCGGGACCGAAAGCAGAATGGAGTACCCAAATGATAGGAGGTACGTTTACAAGATCAGCCTCGCGGACGAATGAGACAGATGGAGAAAAACACGTAATGGTGGACTAACAACGCACAGCAATGAATAGTCTCTATTCAGCTGGCGGCTTGATTGGTTGCCTTACTGTTGGCTGGCTGGCCGACAAGTTGGGCCGTAAACGATCCATTCAAGTCATTTGCGCAATTTGCGTTGCAGCCTCCATCTTTACGACATGCAGCATCAATATTGCCATGTTCCTCGCTGGACGCGGTATTCAAGGCCTGGCATCGGGTATGATTGATACTATCTGCCCTCTCTACCAATCTGAGGTCTCTCCTGCCCATGCTCGTGGCCGAATGGTTGGCATGCATGCCGTCTTTCTTGTTTCCGGTTATGTGAGTATATGTTTTATCGTTTGTTCTCTTACATACAGGCCTAATCGCATGTGCTGTCCATAGGCTGGTGCGAGCTGGGTTGGCCTAGGTTGCTTCTTCGAAGACAATCCCGACATTCAATGGAGACTCTGCATGGCCTTCCAAATTCTATCCCCGCTGCTGCTTCTTCTCGGAAGTCCCCTACTCCCTGAGTCGCCCCGGTATCTCATCTACCATGGCAGGGACGAAGAAGGCCTCCAAGTGCTCAGGAAGCTTCACTCTTATTCTGAAGATCTCGATGCTCGTTACGCCGATATCGAGTTTGAGCAGGTCAAACGTCAGGTTGAGCTGGATCGCGCGTCTGAGCGCCCTTGGCTGGCGTTGTGGAAGACGCCCAACACTCGAAAGCGCATGGTTTTCGGGTTTCTAGTCATTGCCGTTGCTCAAAGTAGCGGAGTTTTAGTATGTTCAACTTGTGGTCTTCCCTCTAGTTTCCTGACGCTCTATACTGATGTGTAACAGGTCATCAACAACTATCAAATTGTCATGTACGAAGGCCTTGGAATCACTGGCTGGAAGGCTCTTCTCCTTCTTTCGGTCTACACCAGCTGGGCAGCATTCATGAATTGGGTAAACGCAATTCTGCTGGACCGGGTTGGCAGGATAAAACTAATGGTGATTGGAATGGTATATCTTCGTTGCCTTTTCTTCAGCATGACTTGTGCTCACCAAGAAATCTTAGACCGGCGCAGCTTTTGCGATATCGTGCGAAGCCGCCATGGTCGCCAGGTTCGCCGGTACTGATAACGCTGTTGGGAACGGATTTGGAGTGCTGTTCTTGTTTCTCTTCATCACCTTCTTTGCTGGAGGGATGGATGCTTGTAAGTGACATCAACACCATTACATCAAGAGTAACATTGCTAACTCTCTTCGTCTGGTCAGCTTGCTAGTATGATCTGGACCCTTTTCAACCCTCCGGTTCCAACTGGAAATGAATCTGCCGTTCACTAACCTTTGATCCAGTGTGTATCTTTCTGAAATCTTCCCCACGTGGATGCGAGCCCAAGGCGTTTCGTTCTCGGTTGCTGGGTTGTTCACCACAACGCTGATTTACACGGGTTCGGCATCGATTGCATTTGCTGAAATTGGTTGGAAATACTACCTCGGTGAGTATTCCTAAAGCCACACTTCATAAGTCGTATATGCTCATTCGGGAAACCAGTTTTCATTTTCACGTCTTTGCTCGGCGCTGCCGTGATTTGGAATCATTTCCCCGAGACGAACGGTCTTTCTCTCGAAGAGATAGGAGTGCTCTTCGGCGACGAGGTTGCCATGACCGCACCAGAGCTCTCTGCTAATGCTGGCGAGAGAGTTCATACGTTGACACCGGGAATTGAAGTGTTAGAGGGGAGCACCAGTGACTGCGGAGATGTCAAAGGGCTCAAAGAATTGAAGGGTTAACGCCAGCACTGGCCGTGTAGCTCCTTTACGGCTCCGTAGGGCTCCCAGGGTCCTAATAAATACGCATCTACCCGCTAACATTCGCTTTAGACGCAAAAACCATGGTTTATCAGTCAAAGCTCAACAGTCTTGAAACAACCGTCATCCTCAAACATCTTCATCATGGCGAGCCCTGCTCCAGGAGAACCCATAGCCGAGATGGCCGTCTACATGGCCGTCAGCGGCTCGTTTGTGCGCATAGCGGGCGCCAACGAGGAGGGCAGCAGTATTTGGGCTAATTTTCGGTTCAAGGATCCAATTCAATATGGCCTTCACTTAACCTTTGTGCCAATTTAGTCATTCACTTCTTACCTGCAATAATAGCCAGATGATAACAATGTATGCAGTCGATCAAAGCCTCGTGGCCACAGGCATCGGCTCTAATTCTGTCCACACTGGCCTATGTAGTATAAATAATATTTAATAGACACCATTAATAAAGTCGACAACAATAGCCTTGTCGACTAAATCACCGATGCTCTCAATAAAGGCCAAGTGATGAGGGTCTTTTTCGACATAGTAATCTCGGTCTTTGGCAGAGGCAAACTCGACGACAAAACCGTGAGTAATGCCCTCCTGGATAGTCATTAGTAACGAAGTAAACGAGTGCACGAGGTTTAAATCTTGCCTGCAGTTCTTCAGGGGAGTTGTCCTTTCCACCTTTCAGGGAGATGACGTAGTTGGCTTTAGTATCAGGATGGACGCACTTCGTCTTCAGCGCAAGGAAGCGGTCACAAGCCTGCATGCCAGTCAGCTGTGAACGACCGTCTGCTCAACCGAGGGGTATTAGTAGTTACCGCCTTGACGTCGGCCTTTTTGGCATCGCCCTTGAACTGAAACAAAACGGTGTGGGTGACGGTCATGGTTGCGACAGGGGCAAAGGCGAGAGAAGCTGGGAACTTGTAAAGGCCGGTAACGAAGAAGAGGGCAACAATCGTGCTCAGAGTGACTGCGATGGATCGGCCTCTGATCATGATGTGTCAAAGCGACGGGAGACGTAAAGGCATCCGAGGAAGGGAATGAGATTGGTCATCATTTCCGCATTTCCCCGCTCGCGTCACGTGTGTCCGTTTTATTGGGAAGCAGTTCCTCAATCATGCTCATTGGGATTTCCATCTCAAGGAAACATGGCAAATCTCAGGAACATGTCATTGACGGTGCACCAACACCGACTCCGTGGCAACCGGAGAATCACTGGGTTGAACTAAGGTAAGAGGAGATGAGCAGCATGAAAACTAAATGCAAGCCTCTCTCATCCGATAAGATGAGTTTCCTACTGGGAAGCCGATATCCTGGCTGGTGTTGATTCGCGAATCACCCACCAGGGCCATCAATTCATGACCAAGGTCCCCGTGCATCTTATAACGTCCTGCAAATGCCATCCGATGCCATCCCTCTTAGACTACTGTGCCTTCCCAACGCTCCCAGGTGCCTTTGGCATATCAATGGCCTCGCCGGGTTTATTTGCCGAAATGGCAATGTACCGCCAGCTGTCGAAGTGGCGGGTTCCCCGAGGAGACTCGGTACATGTTGCCGGCTCGGGACTCGAGGGAGTGGTAGTAGGATTAGAGGGCGGCTGGAGGGGAGGACATGGTTGATGTGAGTGCATGTAAATGTTTGATATGAGCGAATAGTCATACTTCAAAGAAATTAAGTCGCGGGTCGTGCCTCAAGGGTGATGCCTCGGGAAGGATCACGAGCTAGACAGTCTTACACGAGGACGAAGTAATGTCACGGTGAAGTACCACCGAGTAAGGCGACAGCTTCAAGAGCTCAAATTCCTCTAGCGACCAGTGAGTGAATCGTTGACGTTGCGCCTTCTAGCGCATCCGAATGTTCTATACGTCTCGCCTCGACTCGACTATTCGGATCACATGGAGTCACTGCAGTCGCGAAAGAACTGTTCAATCTTTCATGACACAATTTCTTGATATTTTAGTATATTCTTGACTCATTCGCCTCCATCTATGATCTACCATGAAAGAGTTCCGAGAGAAATCAAGTATACCCAACCGAGCCCAAACATCACAGGATATACTCAAAATCCAACGCCTTATCCCCCAACTCCCCGTTATCCGTCACCCCCTCGGCCCTCTGCTTGGCCTTGTCCTGGTTTCGTCTCCGCAAGATGAAGTAAATGACCACGATGCCGCATCCCGCCACGAACTCGGTGGACAGACTGACGGCGTTGCCCATGATGTACCTGCATTTTCCCGTCAGACGTAGGACAGACAAGGTTAACGAACGAACTCACCGTGGCGCACTACTCGTGGGATACACCTGTCCAGCGACCACGCCCGAGATGTTCGCAATCGACGTGAAGAAGGGCAACGCGGCGCTCCGCTTGTGGTCGGGCTTGATGTTGTTGCATACCCAAGCCACGAGCAGCGTGTTGTACGTGTAAACTAAACGTCAGTCAGCGGCGAAGCTTGCAAACGTCCGAGGTAACTTACTCCCCGAGCACAGAAACATGCCAAAGAAGCCCGCGCCCGGATTCGACGTGCCGACCGGGATGAGATAGCCGATGACGACGACGACCGGCACGCACACGGCCACGGCGGCGCGCTTCTTCAAGTGGTCCGACACGGAGGTGACGACGGCGAGGATGATGACGCCGGTGAGGTAGACGGGAATGGTCAGGTAGTTGACCTGGAGGGATTCAAAGCTAGGAGTCTGTTAGCCACGGTCTCCCTTTCGTGGGATATACGCAGTCTACGCACCCCAGTCCCTTGATGATTGTCGGCAGAAACGTCCCGAAGCCGAAGAGGGGGATTCCGGCGCAAAACAGACTCACGCCGGCGACCCAGACCAGGGGATCGGTAAAAGCCATCCAGAGGTAACTCCACGAAAAGTCATCCGAACCCGTGTAGGCAATGTCCCTCTGGCGGCGATCCTTCATCAGCTGCCTCTCCTCCTGCGTCAGGAACCAGGCCTCGTCCGACGACCGCGGCAGCGAAGCCCAGCACAGCATGCCAATCACAATAGAAATGGCGCCTTCGATGATGAACAGCCACCGCCACGCCGCCAGCCCCAGGCGATCGCCCATCATCTGGATCCCGTAGGCCACCAGCCCGCCAAAGGCGCCCGCCATGGCCGTCGACCCGTACAGCACGGCCACGCGCTTGCCCTGGCTCTCGCGCGGGTAGATCGTGCTGATGAGGAAGCCCAGCGCGGGGAAGATGCCCGCCTCGGCGAAGCCCAGCACCAGCCGCAGGGCCACGACCTGCCCGTAGCTGTGGCAGAAGCCCGTGCCGAGAACCACGGCGCTCCAGATGACGACGGCGGTGCCCACGACAAAGTTGGCCCCCAGCCGCTTGGACGCGAGCACCCAGGGGATCTCGAAGAGCACGTAGGTGACGAAGAAGAGCGACGTCAGGTTGGCAAAGTCGTTGCCCTCGAGGTGGAGGTCCTCCTCGAAGCCGAAGATGCGGGCGTTTCCTGGGTGTCACTGTCAACAATGAACTTCAAGCTTGGTCGAGGGCACACGTACCGATATTGGTGCGGTCCAGGTTGGACAAGATCTGGATGATGACAAACTGAGGCAGCACCAGCCGGTCAAACTTTCTCACAATGGCCTTTTCCTTCTCGGGGTCGATGTAGATGGCCGACGTGGCATTGTCGGAAGAGGCGCGGGGTTCTGCCTCGCCCAGCGACTTGATCGGTTCTTCCTTGTCACTGTTCATTTTGAGTGCCAAAGATGATGTTCAGAGATTTCACTTGGAAGGAAGAATGAACGCCAAAGGATCTACGAACTCATGATCCATCGTGGCCCGGTTGCTCGCATTTTAAACAGTCCACCAAAGTCACCGACAAGGGGGTGTCGAGCAACTCTTATCATTTCCCAATTCACACACGCGACAATTATTTCCTCCATCAGGCAGAGCCATCTACGACGCTGTCGAGGAGCACATACGACGTCAACAAGGATGAGCGATAGTCGGATAGCCAGACGAAGACGAAAACCCGTCGCAAGCAGAAATGATCAGCACCCGCTCCAGGCCCTCCCCTTGACCGACCACCGAGGCCTACAAGGCGACTTATCGTTATCAACCCGACATCCTTGATCAAATCGGACACGCGCGACGGGTATTGCCCAGAAAGGCAGGCAATCTATCGTCTGCAACGTCGCAGCTAATCGGCGTCGGCGTCGACTGCACAGCGTTCGGAATCAACTGCACACATCGGAAAACACCTTCCCCGCGCACCCCTCGACGCGCTCACAATCTTATCAGTTTCTCCATTCGATTCCCCTTCGGAAACCCTGTCGGACCAGCGGGGTTTTCCTGCAGAGCTCCGCTTCATGCGTGATGGAAACGTGGGAGGCGGGGGTTGAGGACGAAACGGAAGGGGAATATGACGGCGAGGGGAGAGATATGGGAAGGGGGATGCTTGTTGGTTGGGATGCGTGATGGGCTTGAACATATGTCTGCGTATCGCGGTGGAGGAGTGTTGGCTGTGGCAATTGCGACGGGGACTTTGTACCATTAGACGGCAAATGTCTCGTCGCCAAAGACAAGACTTATTGAACAGGCAATTCATGCCATCATTGGGCACTCGGCAAGTAAGCGACTTCCTAACAGAAATCCATGTCCTGTCCCGGTCTATCCCTCACTTCCTCCCCATTGCGCGCTCAATCTCAGCCAACGCAGCCAGCGTCTTCTCATCCTGCTGCCTTCGCCCGACGACCTGCAGGCTCACGGGCGCACCGACGTACCTCTCGGGGCTGTACATGTCGTGCGCGAAGCGGTCCTGCTCGTTGACGGGCACGTAGTCGACGTCCACGAGGTCCCTCGTCGGGTCGACCGTCGTCACGGGGAAGACGGCGCCGGGGTAGTCGAGCAGGTTCCAGATGGCCGTGTAGCCCCAGTAGCGCGACTGGTCGTGGGGGGTGGCGGCGCCAAACGACGGCGGGCAGAGGATCACGTCGACTTCTCGGCCGTCCTCTGCGGCGGTGCCGGCCCAGGCGCGGGAGTAGGCTGCGCGGTACGTGTCGCGCTCGAGGCAGAGCTGGAGAGAGGTTAGCATCGCCTTGTCAAACGAAACGGTGTAGACTCACCTTCCAGAGCTCGTGTTGGGTGTGGTCCTTGACCCTCGGCTGCTCTTGGATGATGAACTTGGTCAAGGGCAGGATCGGCTCGCCCACCTCGTTGAGCAAGTCGAGGGCTTCTTTCCCGCCGTCGGGCCAGTAAAGCTCCGAGATGATGTCCCATCCCTTGGCGTGGTCGAGACCGAGGGCTGCGCAATCCCAATCGACGACTTCCATGCCAGCCTTTCGACACGCCTCGGCAACCTCCTTCAGGGCGCGAACCATGGGTGGGTGCGGCTTTACGACGCCGTCCCACCACTGCACGGCAACCTTGAGGGGCTTGTCAAACGTGTAGGGCGTCCAGGGTTTGACGTCGAGCGTCGGGTCCAGGTCCCACGGCTTGTTCGCGAGAGCCACCTTCATGAACAGCTCCAGGGCTTCGCGGTCGACGGCCATGGGGCCGGCGGTGGAGGAGATGGTTTCCTTGCCGAGCATGACGCTCCTGCCTCCGGCGACGGAGATGCGTCTGAGGGTTGGTCTGCAACGATGTTGGTCATTTGGGCTCGTTGGGTGTTGTACAGAACTCACTTGAAGCCGTAGAGGCCGACGTGGGCTGCGGGACAACGAATGCTGCCGCCAATGTCACCACCAACGCCCTTATTTAATCAGCACAACAACCACAAAAGCAACACCTTTACGCACCAGAATACTCCCGCGCATGCCCAACAACGCCGACTCCCCACCGCTGCTCCCGCCCGGGGTCAAGTCGCGGTTATACGGGTTCACGGTGCGACCATAGGCGTTGCTGTTGGTCTCGAGGTGCATAATGGTCTGCGGCTGGGTGGTCCTCGCGAAGAAGACGCAGCCCTCGGCCCAGAGGTGGTCGTACAGCACGTTGGAGCCGTGTTCCTTGCCGATCCAGGCCACAAAGGACGCGCTGGTGCTGACGGCGTCGCCTTGCCCCGCCATTGGCACCATTCCGTGGTGCTCCTTGGTCGAGATAGGAAGTCCGAAGAGCGCGCCTCGGGGCTCCGCGAGGGCGTCGAGGTCCTTTGCGCGCGCGATGGCCTCGTCCCAGAGGAGTTCAGTGAGGCAGTTTGTCTGTAGTTTGTAAGAGGGCATTCGGTTTCTCAAGGGGGATTGTGGCCATTGTTGCTTACGGCGGCTTGAGCGACGGCCGCTCTTCGCAGAAACGCCCTGGTAACTTCCTCGACGGACAGCTTCCTCGTCCGCAAAGCCGTCAAAAGTTCGGTGATGGTGTAGCCTTCGGTAATCTCAATCTCCCTCGGGGTCAAGATGGATTTTGGCAAATCTCGTGAGCTCAAGGGTAGGCTCTCCGCGGCCGGGATACCTGGCAGCTTCGGCTCGACTTTGGCGAGCGAGGCATTGCGCTTGTCCCTGGCCCACGCGACTTTATCTTGCCAAGTCTCGGCTTGTTTCTGTTGTTGCACGACGGTCATGATGGCGGAGGGTGGGAAATGAGCGATTGATGAGGGTTTGAGGGAAGGAAGAATGTCTCAATTCCCAGGTCCAACAAGTCAAGTCTTATTTCATGTAAGCTTCAGTCACGAGCGAAGAAGCAAGTGGAGAATTGCATCAATCATGGACGAGCCCTGGCGTAGTTGACATGAAGATGGAATCCACTGGGGAGCTCAATTGACGGCTCTTATCCCGTCCAAGCAAGCCGAGTCGACCAAGATGCCATCCGGAGCCGGTAGCAATGGATAGCATCGGGGCCCAAGTGACAAAGCCGAGAGTGCGGGGTACTCCATCTCATCTCACCAACCAGAGGAACTTCCCGCTCCCACTCTCAGTCCTGATAACCTATCTCCGGCTCTCGCTTTTACTTGCCTTGTTCATCAAACTCGATCCTGACAACTGCCGCCCATTCCCTTATCAGAGGCTCCATTCTTTGCCGAACGCTTCGTCCAATGCCTGACTGAGGGTATATCCGCTCAATATCCTCGTGCGAGAATGGCTACACCAGAATCCAGAATGGGTGTGGGATGTTGGAGACGTATGTTTCACCGTCGTGAGGCTATATCGGTGCCAAGGTTGTCATCGGCAACCCATCTCCCGGCCGGGTTCCAAACAGCCACAAAATCTCGCCCATGCTGTATGAAAGGGAGTGGAAGGAGAGGTTAATGTGCCAATACCTACATACATGTTGTATTAGCGCGGCCACCAAATGCAGCGGTTCCCCAGACCACACAGGAATGCACCTTCGTCCCTGCTTTTGAGGCTCTGCAAGGTCGATCCGTCCCGTGGGTACTGTACTGTTCGTTTTATTCAGAGTTAAGAATACCCCCCGTTGCTTTCGACCTCGTCGACCTATAGAAACGAGAGCTGTCATCTTTGCTTCGATTTTCCATCCATTACATGAATAGGATACTCATAAGTGAGGCTCTCTTTGCACTCACCACAAGAAACAAAACCCACGCCCAAGACGAACCCACCCCAAAGGGCGGACTGCGGAGGGTCTCAAAACCGGCCCGCTGTCCTAGAAGACCAGAAGACCCAGAAGGCGGCCGAGTAGTGAACAGAAGCTGCGCAGATAATGCTATTGGAGGTAACGGGAACGCCTCGGCTTCATAGTCCAAAGCGACGTTAGCTGACCAGCTGGGCCTGTCTAAGTTGCCTTCAATTATGCACCCCGATCTACAGGAAAGCGTCACTAAACACGATATCTTGCAGTGTGTGTATAGGCGGTCCGGCGTAAGCATGCGAGTAGACCCTTGCCTAAACTGCTGAACACTGAGATGCATATACTGCCTGGTTTCGAAGTTTACATAGGGCGAAGCCTCATGCTGGCCTAGTGGAATCCAATGGGTCGGATGGGCACGCCTCGGACTAGATGACTTATGGATGGATGCCTTTAGGCTTCGTTCTGGTGTGTGTCTCATCTCGATGCGTGACCTTACTGTCTCTCAATCACGAAGACGGGGGGTGATTTAAGCCTGGGCCGTTTTCATGACCTCGCTCAGCCCATCGAAAACATTTGTAGTTCAATACCAAATAAAGTAGCATTAGAAGAAGAAGCAAGCACCCGATTCCACTCTTTGCAATCTGCCTAGCATAGCCATGCTGCTCTCCCCAGCGGCTCCGGTCTCGCTCGCCCTGGCCCAGCTTCTCCGCTGACGTTGGGCTCTAACTTTCACCTGCATCATTGAGGCAGGGCCACGGCATGTCTGACGCAAGAAGGTTTCCCATTCATATTAAACACAGCCCTGGAACGTGGGCCGAAGCCAAATCAGTCATCAACGAACGAGCGCTTCTGGCGGTGTCGTGATGGAAGCCCGTGCAAAACCAAAACCTTGCCTTTCGCGCCTCTCCTCCAATTCATACAAGTCCGCATCTGTTCCTTGAGTAGATGGCCAAGACATGGAAAACTTGAGAGATCGAGCCTTTGTGAGGAGATTCCAAAGGAGCAGCTCCGGCCTCCTCTCATTCGACGCATCGCTTGCTTGGGTATCAGACGACTTGTGGGAGCCAAAAAGTCGACTGTAGGTCCCTCTGGCCTCCTTGAACAGCAATGGGAGTGGACTGGAAAGAGGCTCAAAGTACCAGCTGACGATGAATAATATCATCGACATACCGACGAACCAGACGAACTGCTTCCCCGGGAGAATCCCAGATTGAAGGATAGCGGCGGAGACCACGACCGGGCTCACCACTTGGACCTGCACGTATCTTGAGTTAGAGATGAGGAAGCAGTAGCGTGTTCCGACTTTCGAGAACTTACAAAGGTGAGATCTAGAGCAGATCTGTCGTATATCAATTGCTTAAGGATTATCAGCATAAGATGGCAATGGCGGATTGTACGTGGCAAGCTGCCCGTACGACACGGGGACACTTACATCCTTTCGAAATTGACGACATCGGCTACACAATCCATTAAGTAGATCCAAGATGTCTTCGAACTCTTTGAACTTGTTGTTTGTCTGCAGGAGAGCGGCGGATAGGCGGGGGTTCTTGGGTATCCAGATCCAGTCGTCACCCCGCTTGAAGTCCTGCCAGGCCTTGATGATGGATTCCAGTGTCCTGCAAAGCAGCTCCAACAGATCGAGGGTCTGCTTGGCCCACTGGAGGTTCGCTTCGACGTTCTTCAGAAAGGCTTGAGCGGAATCTCTCGAGGTGGGAAGCGTCGTGACTGATGCGCTGTGCATGTCAAGCTATGGTATCTAGTTAGCAAAGGGTGGTGTGAGAAATAGCCGGGCAGTGTTTCGCACATGGTCCAAGATCATATTTTGAATGACAATGGAGGAATTCCTCCACTGGTCAACCCACTGTTCACATCGAGCGCCCAGAACTAAGAAGAAGTAGTCACAAGGATGGGCGGCGCCCCCGAACCTGCTCTCCTTTCCCCCAATCAACGACGGATCCCACTTTATCATCAGGTCGGCATATTCATCCTCGACGTCATCGCTGTCAGAATCAGCCTCGGCGTCATCGGGCTCGTTCGAGTAGAACTCGACTGAATCTGGATTGTTCGGGTCGAGCGGGTAGAAGTACGTGTCTTGGAAATAGATGCTTTTCCAGACGTCATGGCGGGAACCGAAGACATCGAACGACTGTTGAGACTCGTAGAGAACGGGCACTTCCTCTTTATCTGGGCTTGACCCCTTTGACAAGAATGAAAGGTTCCTAGCCTTTCTCCATGGCGTTCCATCCTTCTTCTTACGAGTATCTTCTAGGATGTCGTTTCCTGGACCGACTGTGCGTAGAACAAACGAGGGAATATGGAAGGTGAGAGAAAACGTGTGGCCCCCGTTCTGACTATCGAGTTAGCGCTCCGAAGGTTGACTCGACCCGAGGACGGGTATACAAGCCTGACCTCAGTATTGAATCGAATCAAGGCCTTGTTGCTATGGGCTCTAATGTGATTCCAGATGAAGTCTCTTAGGAGCTTGATCTCAGAGAGGGCGGCGTTGAGTATGAGAGCTCCGATTGATTCTGGGGTCGGGTGGTGAACGTGGCTATCGCATGTAGAGTTCAATGAGCAATTAATGACTACTAAGCTCTATGATTGGAGTGGAATTGAATAGTACTTACACACGTCTCACAAGCGCATCTGGGATATTTTCCTGACCATAGCGCTGCTGCGCGTCAGTGACGATTAAGGGTGTTAGTAAACTGGAGGCTGGACTCACCTTGTCCTGAAAGTTCTTGAGAGCCGTCTCTACGTTCATGAGACCGTTGTAGTCGCGGCCCTTGTTCCCATCAGAGTCGTAGAGATGGAGTGTCGAACGACCAAAGCGACCTTTCCTTAGATTGTCGAGGGCCACGTCGAGGCCGCTGTCCTGGAAGAGCTGATGGTGGGCTCTCTGATAATATGCTGTGCTGTCGAGGAAGGTCTCCAAGAGCCTGAAATCGGCGTCCTCTGTCGAAAAATCGTCCATCCACGTAGAATTCAGCGTGCGCATCTGTATCACCGGCTTGTCCCAGTCAAAGGTCGGAGTCTCCATCAGGGAGCGAGAAAAATCCAGCGAGGACATGCTTTCCCCGAGAGTCAATGCTGCCAATTTTTGAGATCGGGTGCTTGCTTTGGTGCGCTGAAGGCGGCAGGAATTATGACGGCGTGGGCACTGAGAGTTGGGTTCTGGGAGGTCTAAGTCGGTAAGTAAGAGGCCGTCGTTGCTGAGCAATGAATAAGGATTGCTGGGAAGGCTGTCGTTATGATGAGACTGAGCGACGCCGCAGGCAACATAAAGTCCTATTCCGGTATTGAGCCCGAAATAACACAGCCCCCGTCAACGTTTATTATAGGTGCCAATGAAGAACCGCCACGCGCCCGAGACTCCATTTAAAATGGCGTTTTCAAGGACCTGTCCCGTCCCGCTGGAAGGCGTTTCCGTCCAGTCGGGTTGTCGCTGGGGTCTGCCGTTGCCGCCGGGTCTGCCTTGCCGCCCATTATGACAACCCGAAGCGCCCTCATCGGTGCCTACGTCGCACGCATTTTCGAGTGCATGGGCTGGGACGTCTTCAGGCTCAACTGGCCCTCTCGGCAGAGCGAGATGCCTTCGTCCGCGACTTGGAGGCGCAGACCGAAGACGCCGTGGCCCTGTGGACCAAGTTTCGACAGCTCACCATCAATCACATGAAGGGTTCGTACGAGCGTCTGGGGGTTCGCTTCGACGAGTACTCGGGCGAGTCTCAGGTCAAGCGCGAGACCATGTCCGAAGCCGAGGACAAGCTCAAGGCCGACGGCTTCTTGGAGAAGAATGACGAAGGGTCCTGGCTCGTCGACTTTTCCAAGCACGGGAAGGGTCTGCCGGCGCGGGTCCTTCGCAACCACGACGGATCCTCGACGTACCTCCTGCGCGACATCGGCGCGGCCATTGATCGCTACAAGCAGCACGGATTCGACAAGATGATTTACGTCGTGTCTTCTAGACAGGCGTCTCACTTCCAGCAGCTGACCATTGCCTTGAAGTTGTTGGGGTATGCCGAATTGGAAGGGAGGATTCACCACGTGAGCTTTGGGGGACTACAAGGCCTCGAGGGACACATGAGCGGCCCGTTGTTGCTGGACAATATGGTCGACCAAAGCATCTCATCGATTCAGGCGTCGTCTCCAGACGTCGGCAACGATCAACTCGGCGGACAGCCGTCGCTGCGCTCGTCTCGAAGGAAGTGGCCGCGAAGAAGCGATCGCACAATTACGCCCTCAACCCCAGCCACATTGTCGTCGACGACGAGGAAGCAACACTGAACCTACCGCAATTCCTAGCCCAAATCGTTACCAAGATGCACGACCTCGAGACGCCCCAAGTCATGTCGGTTGCAGCCGACCCCTCCGTGTACGAGGACGACGTCACGGCCGAGCTGCTGGGAGTCCTCGCGCGATACCCCGAGGTGACGGCGTCGGCCTTCAAGTCCCTCGAGCCGCACACCATCTTCCTGTACCTGTCTCAACTCGCAGACTCGCTCGACTTCCTCGAGCCGGAGGAGGACGACGAAGAGGAAGCGGGTGGCTCGTCCAGCCAAGCTGGGCCGAGCTCGGCGCAGGAAGATGCTCCGGAGGCGCGACGGGCGCGGCTCGAGTTGTATCGCTGTGCTCGACAGGTGGTGAAGAATGGGATGAGGCTGCTTGGGTTTTCTGTCGCTGCTGACTAGGAATATTGGCATGACGAACAAGTTTGCTTTGCTGTGTGAGGGAAGGGAATTGGATGGTTATGAGTTATGACTGGGAATGATGATGGGTTCAGTATTTCATTGCGTAAGGTGGGTAAGGGGATATTTTATTGTCATATTTGGATGGTATAATTCGCATGTACTTGGTAGCATGAGGTACCAGCAGTCTGGGTCAATAGCAAAGGCACTCGTATTTATTCAAGCTTCATCATGATTGGCTCATCCGGAGCGTCCTTTCATGCAATCAATTAAAACCGTGACGCGTAAATGGGCCCCTCGACGCGACGCGTCTCCTTCCCTCACTTCCCCACCCAATTCGCAAATCTCTGGTTTCCCCCACAACCACCAAAGGCTCAAAGCAACATTGAACAGCCCTGTCCAGCCTCACCACCAAAAGACGAACAGATCTCGAACAATTCTCTGCGAGCCGCTACCCCAGAAGCAACCTCACCGCAGCCATGGCTACCCCCGGAAGCGACGCCGGCTTCATGATGTCCGACGCCATCTCCCGGGCCGGCACCGCGACCCCCAGACACAACAATTACGGCTTCCCCTCATCGTCGGCCGGTCGGCCTCGAGGCCCTCCCTCCGAGGTCACGGGCGCTCCCAGCGACGACGAGGGCGATGGCTTCGCCGACGATCAGGTTCCCCGGAGCTCCAGAGTCCCGGATGCCGGCGACATTCCCCGAGTCGAGGACCGCATCGGCCTGCTGGTCCAAGAGCACTTTGAGTCCTTCATTCAGAAGTAGGCCCGGTTCCGAGTTCGCAGCCGTCTCCCCCGTCTAACTCTCGATAGCTTCATAGAAGACCCCCTCTCCTCGGGCGCCCCGACCTCCAGCGCCGTCACCACGGACAAATACTACGTCGCCCAGATCAGAGGCATGAAGACGTACGCCCTCTCCACCTTCTACGTCGACTACAAGCACCTCGCGTCCTTTGAGAACGGCAGCTTGGCAGACGGCATAATGCGCCAGTACTACCGCTTCCTCCCCTTCCTCACCGCTGCCCTGCACAACATGATTGCGCGGTACGAGCCGCAATACTTCCGCGACCACCGGCAGGCCACCACGTCGAGCAACCTGACCACGTCGGCCGCCAGCCACGTCGGCTCCGCGAGCCAGTCCGACGCCTCGCACCGCAAGAACGAGCACCAGCAGACGGACAAGCTCTTCTCCATTGCCTTTTACAACCTGCCGCTCGTCTCGAGGGTGCGTGCCCTGCGAGCCACAAACATTGGCCAGCTGCTCTCGATATCCGGCACCGTCACGCGCACCTCGGAAGTCCGTCCCGAGCTGTCGCTGGCCACGTTTGTGTGCGAAGCCTGCCGCACCGTCGTGCCCAACGTCGAGCAGACGTTTCGGTACACGGAGCCGACGCAGTGCCCCAACCAGAACTGCCAGAACCGCATGGCCTGGCAGCTGGACATCCGCCACAGCACCTTTGTCGACTGGCAAAAGGTGCGCATCCAGGAGAACAGCTCCGAGATCCCCACGGGTAGCATGCCCCGGACCATGGACGTCATCTTCCGCGGCGAGATTGTCGACCGAGCCAAGGCGGGCGAAAAGTGCATCTTCACGGGCGCCCTGATTGTCGTTCCCGACGTGAGCCAGCTGGGTCTCCCGGGCCTGCGACCGACGGCCGTCCGCGACGACCGCAACGCGCCCCGCGGCAACGACGCCGGCGGCACCGGCATCAGCGGCCTCAAGGCTCTCGGCGTGCGCGATCTGACGTATCGCCTGGCCTTCCTCGCCTGCATGGTGACGCCCGACACGTCCTCGTCGGGCCAGTCGGCCGCGCAGGGAGCCGCCGACGTGGTCAACGCGCTGACGCAGAACAACGCAAACGAGGGCGAGCAGTCGGCCGAGGATGCCCAGGCTGGAGTTTTGGCGTCTATGAACCCGTCCGAAATCGACGACCTGCGCAACATGGTGCACGGCGACCACATCTACTCCCGGCTCGTCCAGTCCATTGCCCCCATGGTGTACGGCCACGAAGTCGTCAAGAAGGGCCTGCTGCTTCAGCTCATGTCTGGCGTGCACAAGTCGACGGCCGAGGGCATGCAGCTCCGAGGCGACATCAACATCTGCATCGTCGGCGACCCCTCGACGTCCAAGTCCCAGTTCCTCAAGTACGTGTGCTCGTTTGCGCCCCGCGCCGTCTACACCAGCGGCAAGGCCTCGTCCGCCGCCGGTCTCACCGCCGCCGTGATCAAGGACGAGGAGACGGGCGAGTTCACCATCGAGGCCGGTGCGCTGATGCTCGCCGACAACGGCATCTGCGCCATTGACGAGTTCGACAAGATGGACATTGCCGACCAGGTCGCCATCCACGAAGCCATGGAACAGCAGACCATTTCCATCGCAAAGGCCGGCATCCAGGCCACGCTCAACGCCCGGACTAGCATTCTGGCCGCTGCCAACCCCGTCGGCGGCCGATACAACCGCAAGACGACGCTCCGCTCCAACATCAACATGTCGGCGCCCATCATGTCTCGCTTCGACCTCTTCTTCGTCGTCCTCGACGAGTGCAACGAGAACGTCGACCGCCACCTCGCCGAGCACATTGTCGGCATCCACCAGCTCCGCGACGAGGCCGTCGAGCCCGAGTTCAGCACCGAGCAGCTGCAGCGGTACATACGCTTCGCCAAGACGTTCCGCCCGGAATTCTCCGAGGAAGCCAAGGAGGTGCTCGTGCAAAAGTACAAGGAGCTGCGCGCCGACGACGCCCAGGGCGGCGTGGGCAAGAACTCGTACCGCATCACGGTGCGCCAGCTGGAGAGCATGATTCGCCTCTCCGAGGCCATTGCAAAGGTCAACTGCACCGAGGACATCAGCTCCGACATGGTGGTGGAGGCGTACAACCTCCTCCGCCAGAGCATCATCTCGGTCGAGCACGACGACATTGAAATGGACGGCGACGACGAGGACGATACCCAAGAGGACAGCGAAACCCTCCTCCGCGCCGCCGACGCCGCGGCCGCCGGCGTCGCCCCGGAAGACGACACCCGAATGACCGAGGAGCCTCGCGCCGACGGGTCCGCGGCCCCCGAGAGGAGGAAGCAGACCATCACGTACGACAACTACATCAAAATGGTCAACATGTTCGTGCAGCGCGTCAACGACGACGAGAGCGGCTCCGGCGAGGGCGCAAACGGCGAGGCCCTCGTCAACTGGTACCTCGAGCAGAAGGAGGCCGAGCTCGCGTCCGAGGACGACTACCACCGCGAAAAGGCCCTGGCCAACATGGTGCTCAGGAAGATGGTCAAGGTAAGATATCTCTGGTGGACAGGTTACAGTGTACAGTGTATTCGTGTGTGAAGGCTAACCCGTCCTCAGGAACACATCCTCATGGCCCTCAGCGCCGACGGCGGCGACGACGACGCGGGCGCGGGCGCGGGCAGCTCGGCGGCGTCTGCGAGCGTCGTCTACGTGCTGCATCCCAACTGCGCCGTGGAAGAGTACTAGCCCTAGTATTACGAAGGAGAAGAAAAGAAGAACAAGCCATCTTAATGCCCGATGTTTTTTTGAAACGAACAATGGTAATGAAACAAAGTCATGAGCCAGTTGATGGTTTGGGGGAGGGGGACCAACCAGGCAAAGGGATGAATGAAGGTGGCGTTTTAGGAGTCTGGGAATATCAAACATGTCGGTCGGTTCTGTTGATTACGCGAATAGATGTGGTCGGCCATGTAGGAGTTACGAGGAGGGGGGGGCGGGGGGGGGCATCATGCTGAATGGATAAAAGAATTATTGTCGGTCAAAGTCGCAGAGGTTCGACACGTCCAACCTTGCGGGTTAAGACTTGTTGATAGTCACAGCACCAGGGCAAAATACATCCAAGCTTGCACATTCACGCTTCAGTCAAGACACACTCCAATGGTTTAGAACGTTTTCGCATGCATTGTACTTCGTACATAAGTAGTATGTTTGCCAGCGCGTGTGGCTCCCTTTCCAGGGCTCACGCCGACGAGTCTGCTCTCATCATCCATCCAGTGTCCAGATCCGCTCTGCGTTGCGTTGCTTCGAGTTCCAAAATAAGTAAATAATAAGAAAAAAGACATTCCATTAAAAAGGCGTCTCGTCTCTTCCCTGCTGTCGCTTTCGCCGTCCGGTAGGTAGGTTCCGGAACGTCAACCATCAGTAAAGTAGGCATCGTCTCAAACAATCCCTCCCGCCAATGCCAGCCAAAGGGAAAAACCAGACCGCCCTTCTATGCTTCCGTCCTAGGTCCATTGCCGTTTGGTTTCCGGGCAAAACCACCTCCTCCCGCAAAGAGGGCTTCGCTCGTGGCCATTCGACACGGCCGTTTTCGTTCCTTCCAAGATTGATTGATTAGATCCTCAGGCGTCTCCCATTCCGTCTGGAGGAGAGATTAATCCTGACAATAAGTCGACTTACGCCACCAACTGCAACGAGGAGACGCAGAATAGGTCAGCTGCAACCGAAGGGGTGCCTTCGCAGGTGAGGGGTAAAGAGGTGGGCGATGATGAAAACAGCGGGCAAGGTAGAGAAATGACACATCGTATCGAGACCAAGGCAACCAAGCACCGTGTAGGTGCATGGTTCAGACGAGGGGCTTGTAATGACTCAAGACACTCGAGAGCAGATGAGTCGTGCTCTACGCCGACAGCGACGTAGCTGTCGCCGTGGATCGAGTCCAGCTATCGTTTCCTCGGTTACGATAGCCTCCACGTCCACCTCGGCCAGAAGAGGAACCGTGTTCGCCACGTGAGCTGGAGGCATCCCGCTTGGCTCCTCTGCGCTCGTGTCCAGATCCTCGATGTCGCGGCGAAGCACGCGTGTGCGAGCCTCGTCCGCCGCGAGTCGCAGAGAACGGAACGGTGACGATTCTCGGCTCAGTCATGCCAGGGAACTGGATCCTCATGGCGTTTCCGCCACCAACAACCTCGGCCGGGAAATAGTAAGGTTCCATGATGGCTGGCTGGACCCAGAACCTCTTGGGCAATCCCTTGGGCTGTGCCGGTGCGGGCTGCCACGCTGCCTCGGGTGCGTTGAGGGGAAGTCGAATTTGAGGGAGAGATCCCATCTCCTGCTCCTCGAAACACTCTTCGGCCATGGGCTTGCTGACAAGCGTGATTTGGTCAGACTGAACAGGCTGAAGTCTTGGGGATCGCGGAGCAGGGCTGGACCCAGGGAGCGAAACTGTGGCTGAATCCGGCTGAGTTGCATGGTCCAACGCGCTCTTGCTAGAGGCGTCAACGACTATCGACTTCTGTGGTGGGGACCTGGAGCCGTTGAGAAGGCTGTTGATCCTGTTCTGCCATGTTTCTTGCGTCGCCTCACCGGCATGCATTGGTGTTCGATGAGGGCTAAGAGGAGGGGCCCGGGCATCCTTAAAAGGGGGAGGGTTGGCCCAGGCAAACTGAGGCCGAGACTGGGTGAGTTGTGGAGAAGTGGATGGGGGGAGTTTGACGATCGGCTGAGGCTTGGGGAGAGAAACGTGAGGCCGCATGGCGTTGCCTTCGTATGCGGGGTGTCCCTCCATCGTAGGGGGTGGCGGGGTTGGTGACTTGGTTCGAGGGCCATCCGGAGGGAGAGCACCTTCGTTTCGCACATCCTTCGAGGGGAAGAATCGAGATGGCCGTCCTTGAGAGCTCGCGCTCTTACTTCCCTGAGACATGGCAGTAGAGTTACTTCCGCCGCCAATGATTCCGGTGGCACCAGCTGGCAGGTCGTCCTGAAGGGGCGCAGAGGCATTTGTTCCTCCAACACCAATAATGCCATCTTGAGCGCCAGGAGCAAGGGGTCGGGTAGGTGGGCTTCTGACACCATCTTCGCCAGGGCCTCTCCAAGTTGCAGGTCGATGAGACTGGGTTTCAGTAGTACCGGCAGAGCGTCGAGTGCCGTCTCCAGGAGCGTGGACTGGGCGCCACGTCTCCTTGATGGTAGGCTGAGCATCATCCAAGGTCAAACCTTGCTCGGCAAGTTGGCGTTCTCGGTCAGCCCTCTCAGTCAATCTCGCAGTGGCCAGTTTCTTGTCGCCTTCGGATACCGGTGTCGCCCATTTACTCGCAAGGTCGGAGCCGGCGCCAGAGTATCGAGAACCGCGGGGTCCTATGGGGGCGGGAGCTTGTGGGCGGCCGTGAGACGGCTGTCGTGAGGAACTCGGGGGTCCAATGGGCGCTGGGCCCTTGCCGGTCTGCGGGGCACTTCCGTCGGTCGGGACGCGTACGAGGTCGGTGTTGAAGGTCCCATTGCCGAGTCCTCGGTCATTATTAGGGGAGCCCCAGACATTCCGAGCACCAGGTTGAGTACCTCCGGTCCACGAGCTGAATCGCTCCTGTCGGGAAGCCGAAGCGGCTCCCCAGAGATCGGCGGGCTTGGGTTCCTGACTATGCGATACCCTTCTGGCAGGTGGACCGCCGGGACCAATATGGGGGCTTGTCTTTGTTGGTGAGTCATCCTTGTTGGATGCAACCGACTTGTCATCTTGCATCTGCTCTGCGGTCTGGGTCGAAGGCGCACCCTCCCTCTGCTGAATCTGTGTCGGGTGGGAGACTTCCTGTTTCGGGACACCCTCCGTCTTCTCCTTGTCCGACTTCTTCTCCGGTGCAGGGCCAAGAGCGTCCAGCTTCTTCTGAATACGCTCTCGTCGTTCAGCCTCTTCACGAGCCTCTTCTTCCTGACGACGTTTTCGAGCAAGCTCGTTTCGTTCCCGCATGAGCTTCTTTTGATATTCGACCTCGTCAACCATGGGTTGGACCGGAGGGGGAGGTCCTGCAACGGGCTCCGGAGGAGGACCAGGGTGGGGAGTTGCGAAATCAGCACGAGGGGATGCTCGGGGCATCCACCCCGATTGCCTTGGCATGCCTCCATGAGCAGACACGGACAGATTACCGGGAGAGACAGGGCTGTCAACAGACCCCGCAAATGAGGTCCGACGAGCATTCAGGTGTTCGGGCGGTTGCATAGATCCTTCATGAGCCTTGTTCATGCGAAGGAACGATCCACTCCCGCCACTAACGTTGGAGGAACCTCGTCGCCTGCCAAAAGGTTGCTCTTGCGAAACTCTATTGGTCTGGAACGCACCAGATGGCTCGGCATACTCGGACTGTTGTGGCCGTTGCAGTAATGACGGGTGATGCCGAGGATGCTGCTCCATGCGCATAGAACCACGACGGTCGGATCCGAACTCGTGGCGTCCAGAGGGGTTGTACAATTCCCGATTGCCATGGGCCCCTTCTCTCCAACCAGATCTGCTGAAGTCGTCGGCCGCGATCTCCTTCGGAGGGGGGGTCATGCCCTTGAGATGGGAGTTGAACGCCCCGCGAGCAAGCTGGGCATGCTCAGGCGCACCCGGCGACGCCTTAGCGACGGGAGGTAGAGGAGCCCATGGAGACTTGACGGGAGCTGGCGGCGCAGGAGGCTTGGCCACCAGAGTTGGTTTGTCCTGGGAACCACTCTTCAAGATTAAACCTTTGCCAGATGCCAGGCCGCTAGGTTTCGGGAGGGGAGAGCCAACGGAGACTGGAGGTGCAGGGGACCTGGGCTTCTCGGGAAGTCTGCCCTTGGAGGCAACTGATCCATTATCGGAGAGCGGCGCGGGTTCGGGGTGTTCTTCGTGATGAGGGAGAGTCGTCTTGGTGCCATCTCCCCAGGTAATGGCCTCGGGAGCCCAATCATCGTCGTCGTCATCGATATCAGCCCATTTGTTTTGACCTTGAGCATCTTCCTCGTTGAGGCGACTCGCCATGTGAATACCATATTTCTTCAACTCTTCGTCGGTAAACTTCTTCGGTTCTGGAACGGGGACAGCTAGAAGATTTGGTCAGCAAGTCCCGCAATCGGTGATACGAAATGCACAACGTACGGCGGTTCTTATTCCAGACGACGCTCGCATCAGGTGCAGAGCCAGGCTTCCCATTCACGGCCGACAGCCGTGGGGAGGAATCGCGAGTACCACCGCCCGTTTTGGCTACCAGTCGAGGTCGGGACGCAGAAAGCGTGGCTTGTCCCAGCGGAGGCGTGCTAGACCCGGCAGCTGGTTTGTCCGACACCTTCGCGGTGCCGTTGGGAGCATTCGCTTTAGCGGCCAGAAAGGTTTTGTTGACGGAGACAGCCTTGAAGGTGGCTGGTTTCTTAATGGATGAGCCTGTACGGCCATGACCTTTGTCGCCATCTTTGCTCTTTGAGCCGTCGGCCCTCGAAGCTTCGGTGTCTGAGCCGCCGCTGACAGAAACATCCGCAGAATGGTCGTCGACGCCGGTGATGTGTTTGTTCTCGATCTCTTCGAAGCTCGGGCTAGGGTTTAGGGACGAGCGGTCGAGGTCGACATTATGGGCGTCGGGTGCCTGGGTGACATCGGAAAGATACATTGTTAGCCAGAGAAGCGTTGGTCAAGAAAAGTCGGCCAGCTGCTAGAGAGCTGCAGAGTCTTTGTTTAGACCTCGGCGACCAGGAAATGCACCACGGGCTCCAAGGAGACGCGAAAGAGAGGGGGGAAGGGCGCTCGAGGGAAATCGGGGCACGCGGCGGCAAACGAAAACAAGGCTGAGGCTGAGGCAGGACTCACAAGCTGTGATTCGGTCGTGACATCGGCGGCTTGGTGCACGGCAGCCTCTGTTGCCATCATCCGTCGTAATTATGCGCCGTTTCGTAGGAGAGGGGAGTCAAAAAAACAAAAGCCCTCGTAAACTAGTCACCGGTTTGGTCGCGTGAGGGCGTTTCTGGGTGGCCTTGCGCTAAGAGGCTCCGGAGGCGATCCTCGGAGGACTTGCGGATGGAATCGTTTTGCGCCGCGGGGCGGGGAGAGGAGATTCGGCCTGGGGTACGTCTCGAAGGGCTGGAAGGGGGAGGCGAGGGCGGTCTCGGGCTGTCGTGATGCTCGGCGGCCGGTTCGCGAGGTAAAAAATGAGAATGCGGGATGGAGGGAGGAGAACCGATCGATCGTCGGGCGGGGGAAGAAGGACGAGAGCCGTGTGTTTGGTTTTAGTTTGCGAGGGCGAAAGGATCGAGGTGTGATGTGGCTGTTGTTGTAGCGCTGAGGTACTCTCTAGCTTCCCTGCACTGTGCCTGCCCATCAACGTATTACAGGCCCACAGTGGCCACTGCCTGCCTCATGTGATAGGGGCCCTGCCCGTCAGAGCGTTTGGTATTATGTCAGCAGTCCCTTTCCGCCAAGGACGAAGGACCTGGGCTGGGATTAATTCGGTGTGACTCGATGGCTGTTGAGCGAGCGAGCTGGCCAGACATTCGGTCCTTTCGGTTTCATCGTCGAGTCCGCATATCTTCATCAGTCACGCGCGCTGCACTCGTCTGCATTTTGCATGGCGCCACCGTCCCAAGTTGCCGGCTCCATCCCAGAGCAAGAAGCAATTTGCATGTTCCAGCAAGCACTTCAATTCGAACACGGGCGGCCAACAGCATGAAATAACATGAGCCCAAAGAAATTTCAAATTAGCTGGGTCTCGGTTTGCTCCAACCCTGTTTTCCACTTCATCTGCAGGAAAACACCCGGCTCTTACAATTCCGATGCCTCCCCTCACCTCGCCGAATGACTGCATCGGCAGACTGAGCTCGGAAACTGCGGCTATGCACTAATATCTATCCAAACGGTAACAGAAAGCCCTGATTCGATACATGAAGAATTCCTTAGCAGTCATAACGTTCCGAAGTATCTTCAGATACAGTATTTCACCACGAATTGAAATAGAGGGTTCAGAGCTGGCGTCGTGAAACCATCAAACATCGAAGTCGATGAGCTTCCCCGGCCTGGCTTCGGTACGTACCTCTCCTAGCACGGATGGAGAGCTTAAGAGCCTAACAGAACAACACCACTTCAACCGTTGTCCGTCGTCAGCGCAAAGAGCAAAAATTAGGCCAATAAATTTGGCATCTAATGCCCAATTTCTCGTCAAACTGATTCCCTCTATGCAGTTCAAAGTCCCGTGAAAAAAATAAGGTTCCCCGGTTTGGCCGGCTCTCAATGTCAGGCCATGCACCCGCCCATGCTACTCCGAACCAGCGGCTGTTGATGAAAGAAGCGGTACGCCATGACGACAGGCTGACGAAAAATGGTACATTGGAACGACATGTGGATTGAAAGTGCCCGCACGGATGAATTCGCAACTATGAATTAACGCCATCCACTACCAAATCAGTTCCCGAATGCAAGTCTTGACCCTGCGGCTCTGGCCGAATCGGAGCCTCGTCCTCAGCCGCATCGCACCGTTAGCCATTGCGTTTCAATCGAATCTCAATGCTGTTTCACAAGGCAATCAAACACCACTCCAAAAAGAACTGAGAACCAGAAACCGTGGGAGAAATCCCGCATCACTGTACGTTGTTTAGAGATACATAGGGAAGCCAAGGCGTGCGCGCTCGACCAGACGTCGTTTCAAGACAATATCTACACAGCCGTTTGCCCTCCCTCTTAGACAACCGTCCAATTATCCAGCTTCAACTGTAATTTAGTGGGCGTTGTTCTTGTGGTGGCCTAGAGAGTTGTTTCGGTCAGTCGGGTCGGTGCGGTTTCGGAGCTGGTTCGCAGATACGTACGGAGGTGGAAGTAGTAGTTCTGGGCGTAGCCGATGCTGACGAGGAAAACGATGAGGTGGATGATGGCTGCGCTCGTCCGTCAGTAAAGCAAACCATGGGCCGAAGGGAGGGGTCCGTACGCTTCACCGAGGCGTTCTTGCCAAAGTGCTTCTCCTGGTACTTGCCGAGGATGCCCTTGGCCTTGACCTCGGGGGCGGCACCTCGGGGGAGTTTCTCGTAGAAGCTGACGACGCGCTGCATGCGGATAGCATCAGGGGCGGCGCCAATGGCCTATCGTTGATTCAATCCGGTCAGTTTTCCAATCTCTGATTCCCAAGCTCCGAGCGGCGCCAATTCCGTCGTCGGTCGACCGGCATCGCAAAAAAGTCTCGCATCGACGACATGATCCTCCAAAAACGTCCAGAAAGCCATCGTAATTCATCGCGGGAGGTGATTGCGTACCTTGGGGGAGGCGACCTGTTTTTTTGCACATCGTTAGCAACGGAAGCAATCGGAGGACCGGGGGCCCGCGCGGGCATAACCGAGCAACAGGAACAGCTCAAACTCACCTTGGGGGGAATGAGCGTCGAGAGCGCTCGGCGGGTAACGAAGCTCATGATGGGCGGAAGGGGGAATTGCGATTTCGAAATGCTTCAATTGTCGCGTTCGGTCCGTCGAGGGTCTGCGTGACGCTCAATTGCAAATGGAGGGCGGGTTTTCTTGCTTCGTTAGTTCGCGAGGTTGAGCGCTCCTGGCCGAAAAGCACTCGTCTGGGCCTGTTCGGGAAAACGTCGCTCCGCACCGACCAATCAGCGCAGGTCCGTTCAAGCTTGCTCAACCGCTTCCCATTATCGCCGCAACCCACCACGCAATTGTCGTCGACGTCGAACAACGCCCAGTCTCCCAATTGAGAGCCCGTCACCCTCGCAATGGCCTCACTCCGATCCCAGAGCGCGGCTCGCATGCTGCGAAGCGCTGCCTCGTCCCGCGTCGCCCTTGCCGCCGCTCCTCGTCGCTTCCAGAGCTCCGTCACCTCGGCACCCGGCACCGTCCCTGCTGCTCCCAGCACCACCAACGAGCCCGATTACAACATCAAGGCGGACAAGGCCACCTCGTATGCGAGCCTCGTTGCAATTGACAGGCACATGGCCAAGTGCTAATTGATTCATAGCACCTACACCCCCGTCCCCAAGAGCATCCAGAATGGCAGTGAGGAGATTCTCTCTGCTGCGACCATCTCCGGTGCTCCTCTCGAACTCCAGGCCCGAACCGTCCGGTCAGTTTGATCCGCTACGACCTCAATGCCGACGTACATGAATTGACGCAAGATACAGCATCTACCAGGAAACCAAGCCCGCCACCCAATCCGGTGACTGGCGTGGTAAGCGATGGCGTATGGACTGGGACATCCTCCCCAAGGGACACCGATGGGAGAACCCTCTGATGGGCTGGCAGTCCTCGGGCGACTTCATGCAGGGCACCCACGTCAACTTCCAGAGCAAGGAGGACGCCATTCACTTTGCCGAGAAGCAGGGCTACGAGTACTTCGTCCAGGAGCCCCAGTCGAGGAAGATCTCCCCCAAGGCCTACGCCAACAACTTCCTTTACTCTCCCAAGAAGCTCAAGATGGTCAGGACGAAATAGACAAAGGATGTCTCTCGATTGGGGACAGGATAGCATGTTGTAAATAACCTCTTTTTTGTCAAGCCGCAATGGTATTAGGATTCTCGAAAACAGAACGTCCCAGATCCCTACGATGAGACCAGATTCGGCCAAAAGGATGAATATAAAAGTGTGGACGTCGACAGATTGCTCCGAGCAGCCAACATGACTCTGTGAGTTGTTCGCCTCTTGGTTTCAATTCCGCTGAGTGACACGTCTAGTATGAGGTTGTACACATGTTTGTCGTACATCTAGATCCTTCCCTTCCTAAAACGCCATCGGAGAATGCCTTTTCATCTCCGGGTATCCTGTCCTTCTTGGGACCCTTGAACGCCAAACATGAAAGATCAAAACAAGCAACGCTAACAAGATGGTGAATGGCCAAACGCCTGTCATAATACCGATGCCATCGGGTTTTAAGTCGTAATCATGGGCTCGTGATCGTTGTCTGATTGAGCAGACTGTGAGGGTGAGGGTGAGTCTGAGTCTTCAGAGTTGAGACCAATGTCGATGTGGTCGGGGATCGGCTTGCCCTTGTCTCGTGCGGCATGTTCAGCCCACACGCGCATCCGAACGAGCTGGCGAATGGCAGCTTCTCGTCTTTGGGATTGCCTCTCGAGAATGGCTCGGTTCACATCGTCAGCCACCTCCCGACGCAGATCGGGGTGCAGTAACGCAGCAAGCCGTGGCTCCAGGGAGTCGGCAGGAAATAGCAGAAGAGCCATCGTCCTCTCCAGGTCCTCCAAGAACTTGGGGTTGGTTGGTGCCCTTGGGCCCAACTGTTCCGTCGCAAACTTCAAAGCAGGAGCGATATCTCCCCCGGTAGTATTGCACGAGCGAATGAGCTCCACGAGCTGAAGCCGCAGGAGGGCAAAATGGAGAGATTTGTCCTCGTCCAGGATCTATGCAGCATGTTAGAAGCTGGTGAGGGATAGAGCGGCGGAGATGAAGGGGGTGAACAAAAGAATAATCATAGTAAAGTGGTTGTTCCTCATCAAAGGCCCGAAGGCTCTATGAGTGGTGCATGTAAAACTCGTGTTCTAATCATATTGGGGGTTGTGGTGTGGAAGATGAAAAGGAGAGCATACCTCAGGGTCAAGATCATTCAAGGCCTCGATGGCGGTCTGGATGTTCCCGCCGTGTATGGAGTTCTGAATCTCCTGTCGGGCCTGCACAGACGTCGCCTCCTGCTGTGGTTGAAGGTTGGCTTCCTTCGAAAAGTTCGCGGCGGCGTTGGGATAACCCTCCATCGTCAGGTAATCCAGGATCAGGGCATTGATGTCACTGTTGATATGTTTAGTGTTTGTGGCATGACGCATGAAAGCAACAGAGCAAAAAGTGAGATGTGGATCAGAAAAAAAGAAGATAGATATCGTGTTTTCCGCAGTATATGCTAGGAGAGATTCCCATTGATATAGCATTCATCAGGTCACAGTAGTGTTGGGAAAGGTCGGAAAGTGGAGTAATCAATAGCTTACCTCTTCGGACAGTAGATTTCCCCTACACGCCGATTAAAGGCATGTTTGACAGGAGTCGCGGTGGAAGCAGACGATGTCTAGACGGGGGGTTAGCGACTGGAAGAAGGGGCTGTGCGTGTGTGATCTGATGGCACGACGTACCATTATGGATGGTGAGGGCGCTGGGAAGGGCGGAGGAGAAGTAGGTAGAGGAAAGGACGAAGCCGTGGCTGGGTAAGCAGGCTGTACCTAGGCGATTCAGCGCATCTGTATCTTTGCGAAGAGAGCCAGCCTCTTGTCGATGATGGCACGAGGTCGAATCAAGAAGAGTGCAGGAGTCTGGAGGAAGGATTGAAAGAGAGGAATGTGAAGGAGAAAAGTGATTGGGGAGGTAAAAGAGCCGCGCCAGGTTTTCATGGTCCCGGCGGAGAGCTGTTTTGACTGGGGAGCTAGCGAGCCAATCACGTGGCTAGGAGGTTAATCCGGACTGAAGCTGCATGCCCTGGGGAGAGTGTTGCCTGAGGACGCAACCCTGGAAGATGCAGCGGGGGTCCACTTAAGTTTCGGCGGGGTAACGATGGAATGCCGCCAGCATCAAAAGAGCACAGGAGAATTCGAGCTGAATGCTTGCAAGACCGTGGTATAAAGCCGCCAGTCCCTATCGTTATGTGAATGGTCCGTTTAGCATATTGAATGAAATATGGCCGTCTTCGAATTCAGTTCCGGGGAGAAATGCGACCCAATGCCCATTTACAACCCCCGCCAAGCAACGGGATGGGACGCAGGCAGCTACACCAAGTCTCAAGAGAAGTCACCCACCTACCATTGTTCTTCTTTGAGAGCTATCTTAACTACCTCATTGAAAGAGAATCGGCTACATTTCAGCTTCATCCTGATCTGCGTCTTCCATCTTTTTCATGCCGGGCTGCCACTACCAGAGCTTATTAGATGCTGTGGTTCCAGCCCACGCCACAAACAATCACGCCGCCTGCTCACGAATCAGGGTAACTTCTGAGCTTGCTGTCATCGGTCTATCAGCTGTCGTCTGCCAACCCCGGCACAGTGCTTATCTCTCGACAATGGGAGAATAGAGTCAAGTTCCGCGGCGTCTAGCTCCGTCCGGGTACCTTGAATACCTACCCTGGGTTGTCTTAGCCTTTGCTGCCCTGTACCTTTGCGGTTCCTCCGCCCACCGGGTGCCGCCGCCTTGCGACTTCAGCTGCGGAGGTTTTGAGACACAACCGCCATCCTTCGTCACGCATCCTTCTCCTGTCCTTTTCCCTTTCCCTCTCGACTTGACTCCCTCCTCGGGGCATTCTACGTCAACCTCAATCTCCTCCGGTCGTCTCCCACTCCTTTGCCTTCTCCCTCTCGCCATCTCTCGGCTCTTCCCGGTGGAGACTCGGTTCAACCCCAAACGGCAGCCCACTTCTCACAAGCCGTTGATTGAGCTGCCTGTCCCATTGCACACAAGTTACTCCTTGCAGCGTGATCTCGGTAACAGGGACAAGGGCTATTCTGACAACCTGGCCGCAATAATGCAGTGGGCGATTCACTGCTAACCAAAGTGCCCCCAACTTCTCGCTCCCCGCCTCGTTCAGTGCTCACTGCTCCACCTCGGGATAAATCTTCAACGCCTCACCAAGAAGCCGCCTCTGCTGCCCATCATGGCCGGCCTTGAAAGCCATGTCACGGTCCAGAAGCGAGCCTACTACTCGCCCCCGTGGGCAGATGTCAGCATCATTGGCGTCGCCGGCAGCTCGGGCTCGGGCAAGTCGACCCTGGCCCAAGCCATCGTCAAGAAGCTCAATCTTCCATGGGTCGTCATTCTATCCATGGTGCGATTTTCCACCTCCCAGTGGCCAACTCGATGCTCACTGTTCGTTCGTATAGGACTCGTTCTACAAGTCTTTGACGCCGGAGCAGTCCAAGCTGGCCTTTGCCAACGAGTATGACTTTGACTCGCCAGATGTACGTGGTCCGATGCGAGTTGGCAACAAGCGCTGACTCTCCCCTCCGTAGGCCATCGACTTTGATGTCTTGGTCGCGAGACTACGAGATCTCAAGGCAGGGTACGTACATCAAGCTCGGCCTTGGTCTCGACATGAGCATAGAGCACTAATGTGCCGTAGAAAGCGTGCTGAGATCCCCGTATACTCCTTCTCCAAGCACCAGCGCCTGGAGCAAACCACGTCCATCTACTCGCCTCATGTGCTCGTGTTGGAAGGCATTTTTGCTCTTTACGATCCACGGGTCCTCGAGTTGCTCGACATCGGGGTATGTGGAACACGTCTAGAGCCCTTTTTGCATATGCATGTCGTGCTCACAGTCCATGTCAGATATACTGTGAGGCGGATGGAGACACATGTTTGTCACGACGAAGTGAGTACCCGTCCTCGTAGCCAGCCAATCACAGGCGCCTCCTGCATCATGCTAAGATGTGTTGAACCTCAGTTGTTCGCGATGTGCGGGAGCGGGGTCGTGACATTGAGGGCGTAATCAAACAGTGGTTCGGGTTTGTCAAGCCCAATTTCGAAAAGGTGAGCTTTACGGTGGGACAAAGGCGGGTTGAGGAACGGTGTTAATACCCTTATCCAGTTCGTTGAGCCTCAACGAAAGGTGGCCGACCTCATTGTTCCCAGAGGAATCGAGAACCGCGTGGCCCTCGGTAAGCTCCCATGGCCACGAGTCTGTTGGAGAGACGAACTAACCCGGATGCAGAGATGATGGTCCAGTTCATTGAGAAGAAGCTCTTTGAGAAGTCACGACATCACCGCGAGGCCCTATCTCGATTGGAAGCCGCCTGTAAGGAGTCGCCGCTTTCGGATCGGGTGGTGGTGCTCCACGACACACCTCAACTCACGTTTATGAAGACGATCCTCCAGGACATTGACACGTCGGCAGAGGACTTCATCTTCTACTTTGACCGATTGGCCAGCCTCATCTTAGAGCAGTGAGCCCTCTCTTGTCCCAGTACTACGGACGAGAAGCGGACTAACATCGACATAGGGCCCTTAACAATGTCCAGTTCAAGGAGGTAACCATTGAAACTCCGCAGGGATACAAGTACCGCGGATTGGAGCCCAAGGGCGAGGTCTGCGCGGTGATTGTGCTTCGGGGCGGCTCGGCGTTTGAGCCGGCACTGCGCAAGACCATTCCCGACTGTCGGACCGGCCGGCTACTGATCCAGTCCGATTTCTCGACGGGAGAGCCGGAACTTCACTATCTGCGGCTTCCAGACGACATCGACAAACAAGAGAGCGTGCTCTTGCTGGACACGCAGATGGCCAGCGGAGGAGCGGCTCTCATGGCGGTGCAGGTTCTCGTGGACCACGGAGTTACTCAAGACCGCATCGTGTTGGCGACGTACTCGGCAGGCAAGGTTGGACTACACCGACTGACTTCTGTCTTCCCCGAGATCACCGTGGTGGTTTGCAGCATGTTGGATACGCAGGACGAGCGATGGGTCGAGCGAAGATATTTCCGGTGCTAGATGATGAGCACTACATGCGCTCAGGCTCTGCTATGGATTTGTTTCAGTTCGTTGGTGTGAGAGGAGATGGCAAACTTGGCTCGTTGGGTTATCAAGCGCCTCTACGAATACACGACGCACCTCAGTTCGGTTTGTCCGAGGCAGGTAGTTAGCATACATGCATAAATAACGAACGAAGGCGAACGCTAAGCGAATAGTCCTACTGAAGCGCGTGTGCCCGAAAATCGGGGTCTTGAAGGTCTGGTGAGTTTGAGGCAGACGAAAACAGATCCGATCTGTCCGAAGACGCCGTCATGGCAGGATGCAGGGTATATGATGTTAAAGTGCACTTTTCTCATGCAGCAAGGATGTGTTCACCGGTGAGCGGCCGAACGCCAGGCTGGGCACTACTGCCTTTATTATGGCGCATCTCTAATCCATCGCAGGTGAAGGCGAGTTCATTGGATCCGACCGTTCCGGAAACGTCTCGGTGATGATGATTTGGGACTAGAAATCGCCGAGATGGAAAGGCGAATTGGGAATTATGGGCATCCTCATCCATTCGTCATCGTCATCAATGGCAGGGCATTAACTGACCAAGAAATGCAACCTCCACCGCAAGGGGTGCAGCTCGCTGAATGCTCGGTGGGGTCGCCGATGCTCGGTGGGAGCTCTCCCTGTAACAGTCTGCAATGACGTAGTCTAGTGCAGGCGCTGCGTTCATTGCTCGCGCAATGTGTGTTGTCAGTCCTGCAAGGGAAGGTGCTGCTCGGATGGTTCCTGCGCCTCACCTTACCCATCCATTTATTCCGGCAGGAACAACCCACCAGCTTGTAAACCCATCGGCCAAGCTTCCCTCTGCAAAGCTCTTTTCTCTCTTATTCACTTTCACCTCTCTCTCTTCGCCCTGACCTATCTTCAACCTCGCCATCTTGCCGAAACATCCCCCGCCACTTCCGCGTGCGACATGGTGAACTGGCGCTAGCTCGAAGTATCCCCCTTCAGCTCGCTCCTCCCGCCTGCTTCGTAACCCTTCGTTCGCACTAACCGAAGCTCAATCGCGCGACCCCAGAGCCAGAATCATGCCTGCCACGCCTCTGACCGCGATGCGCCTCTACCGGACCGGTCACTCCAAGGCCTTCGCCAGCTCACGACACGCCGTATCTTTCATCTCCCGGCAGTATACACCTGTTCAGGCGCGGACTTTCGTCAAGCTGCCCGCGACTCGCACCACGACCGCGAGCCTAGCCCTTCGTCGACTTCCCTCCAACTACTTCGTGCGAGCCCTCTCGGGAAAACCCCTCCCTCAGCGCAAGTCCCGAGTCCTCAACTTCTGCTATCGCGCCGCCGCATGGATTGGCACTACTTTGACCGTCTTTGGCGCTGGAGTCTTTGCCTTCTTCATATATGACGCGAGTACCTACAACGACCACCCCACCCATAACGATATTGACGTCTCCGGCCTCGCCCTCCAACCGCGTCGAGGCGGCAAAAAGAACTTGCCTATCGCTGAAGTCTACATTGACGACGATGACTGCGTGGAGAAGCGTCAACTCAAAGACAAGCCCCGTCTTGTCATTCTGGGAGGTGGATGGGGAGGTGTTGCCCTTCTAAAGGAGCTGAATCCCAACGACTACCATGTCACTGTCATCTCCCCTGCCAATTACTTCCTCTTCACTCCCATGCTGCCTTCCGCCACAGTCGGAACCCTCGAGATGCGGTCTCTGGTTGAGCCAATCCGCCGTATCCTAAGTCGAGTTCGGGGTCATTTTATCCGTGCCCGTGCCGAGGACGTTGACTTCTCTAACAAGCTAGTCGAGGTTTCTCAGCTGGATGCGCTCGGCAAGGAGGTCAGGTTCTACGTTCCTTATGATAAGCTGGTGATTGCCACGGGGTCTACGACAAACCCCCATGGTGTAAAGGGCCTTGAGAACGCTCACTTCCTCAAGGATATCAACGATGCTCGCATGATTCGCAACAAGATCATCCAAAACCTCGAGCTTGCATGTTTGCCGACGACCCCGGATGAAGAGCGGAAGCGTCTCCTCTCGTTTGTTATCAGTGGTGGAGGTCCGACCGGCGTCGAGTTCGCCGCTGAACTCGTTGATCTTCTAAATGAAGATCTCACAAGACACTTCCCTCGGCTCCTGCGCAATGAGATATCAGTGCATCTGATTCAAAGCCGCAGCCATATCCTCAACACCTACGACGAAACCGTCTCCAAGTACGCCGAGGACCGCTTCGCTCGCGACCAGGTTAACGTTCTTACCAATTCTCGAGTCAAGGAGGTCCTGCCAGACAAGATCATCTTCAGCCAAAAGATGGAAGATGGCAACGTTGTAACCAAAGAACTTCCCCTGGGATTTTGTTTGTGGTCCACGGGGGTCTCTCAGACCAAGTTCGCCAAGGTTCTTTCCGAGCAGTTGGGAAACACGCAGAATAACCGCCACGCTCTGGAAACAGACACACATCTCCGCTTGAATGGAACTCCCTTGGGCGACGTCTACGCCATCGGCGATTGCGCCACGGTCCAGAACAATGTCGCTGACCACATCATCACCTTCCTCCGCTCCGTGGCTTGGAAGCGAGGCAAAGACCCTGAAACTGTCCAGCTGCACTTCAGTGACTGGCGCGATGTTGCCGAGGACGTCAAGAAACGTTTCCCTCAGGCCGTAGGCCATCTCAAGCGCCTCGACAAGCTCTTCATGGAATTCGACAAAGATCAGTCTGGCACCTTGGACTTTGGCGAATTAAGCGAGCTCCTTCGCCAGATCGATAGCAAGCTGACCTCGTTACCGGCCACGGCTCAACGCGCCCACCAGCAGGGCCAGTACCTTGCGCGGAAGTTCAACAAGATTGCTCGCATCTCTGAGGGCCTCCGCATCAACGACATCCACGATGGAGACGTTGATTCCGCAGTCTACAAGGCGTTTGAGTATCGCCACCTTGGGAGCCTTGCATATATCGGTAACTCGGCCGTCTTCGACCTCGGCGACGGTTACAACTTTGCCGGTGGTCTCTGGGCCGTTTACGCATGGCGGTCTGTCTATTTCGCTCAGAGCGTGAGCCTTCGAACGCGAAGCCTGATGGCCATGGACTGGGCCAAGCGTGGCCTATTTGGTCGAGGTATGTTCAGCCTCCCTCTTCGACGTCTTATGCTAACTCTGGGTAGATTTAATGAGCTTTTAAGGGGACAATAAAAAGGTACAAGAAGCTGAAATGTTTGATTCGTTTCGGGGGCGTTGGTCATTGGAAGCAGGGCTACGACTGGACGAACCCAGCACTGCAGATTTTACATATTCATCATGAAGTTCTTTTGTCCTTGACCCTCAAGTCCTACAGGAATGGACTCTGTGAGGTTGTATCAGATCTATCTGTATTGTTTCTGCCTTTGTCTTCATGTACATAACTCCGAGAAGTGAGAAACTGGAAGGGTAAATGGCATTGTACATGCATGACCGCGTAAATAAACATAGTATAGCAAGATAAGAGAAGCCGTAAAACATTTTTTAGGTCCGCTAAACTCCAACGACGTTGCCTTTGTCTACCCGCCAGCCTATATCGTGAAATCCTTGTACGTCCACTTCTCCGTGTACTTGCCGCGAACCTGCCTCTTGAAGGGAAGATGCCGACGGGTCTCGACCTTGCCGCGTATGAGCATACTGCGGTACCGGTCCTTGAGCAGGTTGCCCTCGGGCTTGAGCAGGCGCAGCGACTCCTGCAGCTCGTCGGGGAGGACGAGCTCGAGGTCGTTCTCGGGGAGCTTGTACTTGCCGAGGCGCTTGCGACGAAGCTTGCGCTCCTTGAGCTCGGCGACGGCCTCGTCGTCCTCAGACTCGACGGCCAGGATGAGCTGGCGGTTGCGCTCGTCCTCCTCGACCTCGTCGGCGATCTCGTTGATGCGGTGCTCCTGGCGGCGCTGGGCCTTGATGGCGGCCTTTTGCTTCGCGAGGCGCTCTTCCTCCTTGCGGCGCTTGATGCGGTTGCGCTGGGCCTGCGTCTTGCGCTCCGGCCGCTTGGCGGTTGGCTTGTCGTCCTCGGCGTCTGTCTGGAACCCTTCCCACTCGGAATCCTCTTCCCATTCGGACAGGTTCGCGCGGGCTTCGGCGGCCTCGGCCTCGGCGGCGGATCGAGCCACGGCCTCCTGCTTTTCCTGCTCCTTCTTCTCGTCCTCCAGGCGTTGGCGCTCCGTCTCGAGAGCCTTCTCGCTCTCCTCGGCCAGACGTTCCTCGTAGTCGGTAAACGCGGGGTTGTAGCTGTAGCCGCCGGCGGGCTTCTGCACGGCGGGCACGTGCTTGCCGTTCTCGAGGAGGGAGATTGGTTTCTGCTTCATGGACTTGGGGAGTTTGGCGATCTGCTTCTCGGTGATGAAGTCGTCGACATCGACCTCCTTTGGCTTGGGGGTCACGGCCCATGGGTCGTAGGAGGCGTCGTTGACCTCGACGGTGGCGCTGTGCTGGCCGTCGGCGACGCGTTTTAGGCGGGCGAGCTCCTTGTGCGAGACCCAGTCGGTCCGTTGGCGCTTCGCGGGGATGACGCCGTTGGTGGTCTTTTCGCCAGGGCGCTTGCGCATGGAGACGGCAGGAACTGCGGAGCGTTGGGCGATGATTTCGTCGGCCTTGAGGATCTTGGCGCCCTTGGACCGTTTTGCAAAGGATTTGTTGCCCTTGACATCGAGAACGAAGAGGTCTTTGGAGGCCTTTTCCCTGACGACACCACTGTTCACAATTGATCTGTCAGCGTTGTTCCTTCAATTCGCCGGTGCAATATGAGACGTTACCCTCGAATGATTTCCTCATTTAGCTGCTGGAGGCCCTGTTGCACATCGGTGACATCGACGTTCTTGCGCCATGCCTTCTTGCCCTTTCGCGATGGCTGTTTGAATTGTTGAGGGGCTTCGCCGCCCTCTGCGGTTCTGGACTGGAGGACTGGCATGTTGACACTGGACCGATCTGCTGGTGAAGCCGAGATATCGTGTCGAATCCCAGGGAGTTGCTGGTGATCAATCTCAGACCGAAGATTGACTTGGATGTGGTGGGGGGAGTCTTGAATTTTTTAAGTGGATCGCTCTAGGAGATGCCCAATCACGAAAGAAAACGGCCTTTCCGCTAGGTCTGATAAGCAGCATCCGTAACAAACGGATTAAATGTTTCTTATCAGCACGTGCCGCGGAAAACACTGAACGTCGGTGTCGTAATTTACAAGCCAACCCCCAAGCGCAATCTGGCCAGACTAAGCCTAAAGAAGACCGAGATTTTTGCGTACCTTCCTTATGACAACGAGTCCCACCGGAGCAAAGTACAAGTCCCTCTGCTCTGGGAATATAACGACAACCTCCTTTCCGATCCTTGGAACATTGGACGCTCAACTCAACGACCCAAAAATCATCACAACTCAGTCGCCTCTGCCGGATTCATTTCCTCGTCTGGCCTACGCCCCCGACGCCGCTTCTCCGAACCATCCTATCCCGAGTTCCCTTCGACGTGTCCCGCCTGCGGTGACAGACAGCTGTCCCATCCCGCAACTCGTCCCCTCCCGTTCCGAATAATTCGACGCAACCGCGACCATGGCACAAGCCGGCGGATCTTACAATAACCCCTTGAAGAAGTTCAAGTGCGTGTCTTTTCCCGCAAATCGACGCCATTCCTTCGTGGTCGCTAACAACGATGGGTAGGCTGGTGTTTCTGGGAGAACAAAGTGGTACGTCAACGTCGAGCTAACCGACGACCGAGTTCGGCCCTCGAGCTTCGACTAACAACAACCCCTTCCAGTGGGAAAGACGTCCTTGATTACGCGGTTCATGTACGACTCCTTCGACAACATGTACCAAGCGACCATCGGCATCGATTTCCTGTCCAAGGTGAGCACCTCTTGGATGGCGCGGTTGGGGCAAACGACGAGATCCGACTGACGCTCGATCCATTTAGACCATGTACCTGGAGGACCGAACCGTACGACTGCAGCTGTGGGATACCGCCGGCCAAGAACGATTCCGAAGCTTGATTCCCTCTTACATCCGCGACTCCAGCGTTGCTGTTGTCGTTTACGACATCTCCAGTATGTTTCCCCTGATTTGACCCCACCACCTCTCGCGCCCCTCCCCCTTCGACAACAGGCAGCCATATAATCAGTTTGCTGATACGATATGTCTCTTGCAGATGCCAAATCATTCCAAAATACCAAGAAGTGGATCGACGACGTCCGGGCCGAGCGAGGCAATGATGTTATTATTGTGTTGGTCGGCAACAAGACCGATCTGAACGACAAGCGAGAGGTCACCACGCAGCAGGGCGAGGAGGAGGCCAAGAAGAACAACCTAATGTTTGTCGAGACCAGCGCGAAGCTAGGCCATAACGTCAAGAACTTGTTCAAGAGGATAGCACAGGCTCTGCCTGGCATGGAGGGTACCGACGCCGCGGCGCAAGCCTCGAGCCAAAGTAGGTCATTTGGCACCGCCGTGATTGCCTCTGTACTAATTAGAATGACAGTGATCGATGTCAAGACGAACACGGCCCAGCCCTCACAAGAGGGGTGCGCATGTTGAATAACCCTCCGCACAACCAAGTTCGGGATTGGAGTATAGGAGTATCCGGGAGGACAGGTCAAGCAGCGCCGCGAACGAGGCTGTTTTTGCGCTTCGATGCACAGGGAACAGGATATCAAGCATGGCGTGTAGATCTGAAGGGCGGGAGCTTGTATAATACAACCAGGACTACGAGCCTACGATCGTTATATAAGAACACTATTAATGTCGTCTTGTATGTCTGTTTCTCGAGATGCGCCGAAATAGCATCGCCGTATTTTCCGGAAGGGATTGCTTGGTACTCCGACAGCAGGGAACAGGGTTATAAACATGACAATTATTTCTTCACCTCGGTCTCGAGTCCTGATTATACTAGTAGGTATCTTGGATTGATCTGTGGCTTTGTACTTCTAAAGAATATGTCCAATGTCTGATGTCGACATCCATCACCGTCTATCTACCTAAAAATATCGTCGCGTGGGCTTATCCTCGAGGACATGTAACTCTTTGTTTGTTTTGGGGCTTTTTCACTTTTTCTTCCCTGTTCCTTTCTTCGCTTGCTCGCCCCTCATCTCTCAGGCGGCGTTTTGCACCTGCACCTCGCCGTTGGCCAAGCCAAAGTAGGCAGCCACGGGCTTCTGCGCCTGGAGCTGCTTGCCCAGGGCGACGGCCTCGTTCCCGTTGAAGCCGTGGAAGAGGCCGATCTCGACGATGCCCGGCAGCTTGACCAGCTCGGCGGCCAGGGCGCCGATCTCCCACACGCCGTCCTCGCCGGCGCCGGCGACGTCGGCGGAGAGGTCCTTGGGCAGGAGCAGGGGCGGGAAGGGCGCGTCGACGAGCCACATGCCGTTGTCCGTCACGCACTCGCCGGCTTTGCTGGGCAGGCCGGAGCGGACGGCGGGCGCGGGGGAGCCCATCTCGCGGAGGCGGATGAGCACGTCGGGGGCGGCCATGGGAAGGACTTCAAGGGGGATGGTCTTCCAGGTAGTGCAGAGGCGGGGGGATTGCTTGCGGTAGTCTGGTTATTGGGGTAGGTGTGTCAGCGCTTTGGTTCTTTTATTATCTTCATTTCTTGTTGGTGGGTTTTTTTTTTTTCCTTTTTTTTTTCTTCTCGGTGAGCGGGTAGGAGGTGTCATGATGTGATATCATGATATGATGCTCGTGTGAAATTCCAGTTACTCACCAGCAACAGCGACGAATTTCTTCGCAGCAATGGCAACGAGCTTCTCTTGGAACAGACAAGCGCCGCCGCCTTTGATGAGGTTCAAGTCCTCGTCGACCTCGTCGGCGCCGTCAAAAGCAACGTCCAGCGCGACCGGCTTGCCATCCACCACGGGACGCTCGTCCAGGTTAGCCAGCGTCAACCCGGCGGCGCGGATGAGACCCTTGGACTGGCTGCCGGTGGGAATAAAAGTCATGCCGCCGTAAAACTCGGGGCCTTTGCTGACGATGGCATCGACCACATAGACGACGGTGCTTCCGGAGCCAATGCCGACGTACTTGTACTCGGGAAGGAGGTGGTCGTTGACGGCCTGGTAGGCGGCCGACTTCTTGGCCGACTCGACGAGGGAAGCGGGAGGAGTCATTGTTCTTGTGCCTGGGAGAACTTTGGGGGTCGGGGGAAAGGCAGATGCCAGGGAGGAAAACGAGCGAAGCTTCAGCACCCCACGACGACAAGTCTGGTGGTGAGGAGGGGTGACTGTGGCGGGGAGACGTCGACTAACAACGGCGCAAGTGTAGGGTAGAGGAGCGACGAGTCGTGTGATAGAATGGAAGCGAGTGGCACTAGTAAAGAGGGAAAAGTGCTGGAACTGATTCGGCAATATCGCCGAGAGGACCGGTCTGGACAGTTGGACGATTGGCACAGCTGGAGGCGTGTCAGCGAGCAGAGAACAGTCAGACTGATGAAAGAAGCTGTAGAATGAACTCGAGCGAAATGACGCAGTTTTGGTGGAGAGGGATGACAGCCACTTCATGTAGAATTTTTTTTTTCCCTCCTGCCAACAACCTGGTGGCTGTTCGGCAGTAAACTACATATGAGTGAAATAATAGAGGCCAGTGGCTATAGTTTCCCTAGCTGGGTTTCTGGAACTTGTTGGGCGACGAAACAAGGACCGGAATTTGCAAAGCGACCACGCGGTGGAGGGACGATGCACGATAGGTCGATCCGATTCTGTACTCGACGGATAGGGAACTGATGACGGAAACATGTGATTAAAGGGAGGAAATATGCACGGCATCCGAATGGAAGCATGCATGTCTCACGAGGCCAAAAAAAAGTGAGCAGCTGAGTCCGGGGAGTTTACGGTTTCCGTTTCTGTCCAAGCTAAAAAATGCACTTCCGAGACAAGTTGGGGGGGGGGGGGAGAAGCAACCAAACAAACGACCCCGGTCTCTCAAAAAAGAACACGGAAAAAGCCCAAAATGCACTTCGTAGAGGAACCCGAAAATAGCGAAAAATGGCTGAAGGATTGGCTCCTGTTTGGCTGTTCCAACCTCCTCAGGCCGGAAGCCCTCGCAGCTGCGGCAGGAGGCCGGCGGGGAACCCGGGAATAAAAGGGCACGCCCAGGACCCATGTCCTCGCTGCATTGCAATTTACCTCGATCGACATTGACTCTTTGCCGCGAATCGCGACTAGCAAATTGTGAGAGCTTTTCGAGCTGAGACACTCGCCTCTACTGACAACCGTCGCCGATTCAAGTGCCCGGATTTCAAGTTCAAGGTCCCTGCCGAACGAGGTCCTGAGCTTAAGTACCATCTTGAGCCTGAACTCGCCGGTGGCTCCTAAAGTTGTGACTTCCGCCGAGAGATGGGCTCGACGAGGCCAATGCATGCAGATCCGTTCTCTCAAGGTGTTTCCTCTCGAGGTTATCGTATTCATGGCCACGTCGCCGGTTCAGTATGGAGCGAATATGTACTCCAATGGAAGTTCCCCAACCGGCTGGCTTATAGACATGTTGGAGGAAGGGGATAGGTAAGGATAGGAGGGTTTCTAAAGAACAAAAAGTATACCTCGCTTCAAAATACCTAGCCTGAATGAGACGCGCCCAGAAGAGACATGTTTTCCCACTGACCCTTTTGATTTTCCATAGCCCTGGAGGGCTTATTCATGCTTCATGTAGAGTGACGTGAGGGGCTTGATCCCTTCTTCACACAGCCGCGCTAAGCCATCTTCGTCACTGACCAGCAACGGTATCCAAGCCACGTGACACGTTGCCTCGCTCGTTGGGCTCGCGCCACTTTTCCTCGGGAGCAACGGATGTCCTGACATTGCGAAATTGGATGGAAGAGGCGGAAATCATTGAGAGGGAGTCGGAAATGTGGGGGCTTCCTTTCACCAAAGTTGATCAATTCGACAGAGACCCTGTCAGAACCTGGCTGCATCATTTCCGTCATCACCGCGCGCGTTGGTTTCCTCTCTCCTCTCGCAACTACCTCTTTTTCGCTCCTTTAATTTTTGCCGGGGATATTTTATCTGTCTTGCGCTGCTTCCATCGGAACGCCTCCGTCGCGACTGTTTGCGACCATCGCGTGACCGCCCTTTTTGTGCGACGAAACGAGGGTGGGAAGGATACCTAATATTAATTTCAAGTCACCCGCTCTCCGAATAGCTCGTTGGCTTCCCGTCGGTTCGCCATGTCGAGGTTCAGCAGACTGTACCTCCGGGTACCAAGGGTCAAGGTAAGCTGACAACAACAAACCCGACGAGATGTGTGCAGTTCGACAACAACATCTCCACGACACGGCATGGAGGTTGCTAACGCGCATCCTCAGAGCTTATTTGGCTTCATCAGCCTCCAGACCGGAACCGAAGTCATCTCCCTCGCCCTGATCCTCAATAAGGTCACCGGCGTGTATGGACTCCTCGCCATCCTGACCGGCTACCAGCTCTCGATGCTGCAGCTCACCACCTACGTCTACTCCATCGGCATCCTCGTCCTCCTGGTTTCCCTCATCCCCCACATCCGACGACAGAGCCCCTTCGAATGCCTGGCCTTGGCTTGGGTCTACATCATCGACACCGCCATCAACATGGCCTACACCGCGGCTTTCGGCCTGGACTGGTATTTCGCGAGCCAAAGCAGCGACTCCCTGCAGACGCAGGCGACGAATCTACCTAGTCTGGTTGCCGAGGGCGTTCAGGGTCTCCGTCGCGAGACGGCCATCCACGGCAAGGTCGTGCCACAAGAAACCGCCACCAGCATGCTGCTGATCACCGCCTCCATGCTCATCCGGGTCTACTTCAGCTTTGTCATCATGGCTTACGCCAAGCAGGTCCTGCAGAAGTACATGCAGCTGATGATCCTGGAGGGCCCTGGAGTCGACGAGCAGGACGGCCCCTTCGCGGAGGACCTGCCCGACGGAGAAGGTCGCAAGGGCCGCCTTGGGCGTTTGATGGTGTCGTGGGGCCGAGGCTATTGGCTGGATCAGCGGGATCCCGATGAGTGGGCGAGGACCATGGATCCCACCAAGCCAGGTGCCCTGGGAACGCTCTCTGGAGAGGTGTAATGCAAGGGAACGACGACGTGTAGCCTCCGGTTCTTGATGCGGCGACGGACGGGGATATAGTCTTGGCCAGGGGTTCGAAAGAAATGGCCCCCGAAGGCGTCATGGCCGCTACATGGCGCCTCATGCATGACAACGCACTCACGTCCATGGCTACCCCGCCAGCACTGGGGGATGGATTGTGCGTAATGATGGGTAATGGGATCTTGGTCACTGACGAGTGGCGCATACCCTGTTTTTTCTTTTCACGACAATCAACGACAGCAAAGCGGACGCGGGAGTGTTTGATGCGGCAAAGGGGCATTTTCAGGGCACATCGGCCGGAGTCCTTTGTTTGGAGTCAGCGCCACCAACCGGACACCAGTCCGCGCCGGGAGACGGAACACCACACGAAGGCAACACTCGGCCGGCGGCCCCGGGGCAAATGCGGCGTGTGCGGCGAAAATGCGGCAAATGTACTAAACCCGCTGACGGCACCTCTGCGGCCTGCGGCTTGCGGCTTCTGCATGCACGTGGCCAGCGGTGAAAGTGGGAAATGGGCATTGCGTGATGCGGCGTGTGTGACTTAATAAGCGGGCAGAGGGGTGTTGGAGGGATCATTGACTATTTCGGGAGGCACAGAGAGATCCATTGCGAGAGGCGTCTGGATTTCGATGTTTTTTTTTTTGGTGTTTTTTACTTTTGCATTCTGCTCGGCACAGCTGCCAGTTGGATTAATGGGAATGGGAGAAGGAGGGTAATGAGACGTGGTAATAGGAAACCGTAGCATATTGTACCTAACATGTCAGTACATATAGTAGCCTTATTCACAACAAGAACCGCCTTGTATTACATGCGGTTGACATCCATCACGGGTGAATTGCCCGACGCCGAGACATTTCCTCTTCAAGGCATTTTCTCGGGATTGAGCTTTGATCGCCCGGATTCCGGAGATGCTAGCGGCAGCGGCTGTTGATGGTGGAATTGAGATTTACGGCACTGATGCATGGACAGTGCTCTGAGGGAGATTCGATTGAGAATTAGAACAGCCAATGGCAAGCAGTCCTTTAATCAATCAGTCATCCGGTTTGAGGTTGAAGTCCGTTGTCGGTTGAGGGGTGGATGGCGTAATTCTCACTGTCCAAGGAGTGAGCATTTTCTCCCAGCCCAGACGATGAGCCGAGCTGTTCTCCCGGTCCAGCTGTCTGACATGACAAATCGAGCATCTGCAACGGATGATGCAAGCCCTGCAGCGACACAAGGCCAATTAATTACTGTACCTATGCCCATTCTGCCTCGTCAATGGCCGCCTGCGTCTTCTTGTCTTTGTCGTGTCTGCATCTGTCGATGGTGCCATCGTTTCAATGGCCCGGCGGCCGAGCGGTAGTCGGAGCAGCAACGCCCTTGGTCCCCCCAGTGTGCGGGAGGGCGGGGGGTGGAAAGAAAAAAAGAGGCATTTCCTCGCGGCCGTCTGCGTGCGGACTGTCCAAGCCCTTTCTCGCGGGCCGTCGGTGGCCAAACAAGTGGTGCGGCCAGCAGGAAGTCGGGGTGGAGAAAGGTGGCCTTTCCGTTGGACTTCCCACCAAAGTTGCCCTGCGTTTTTTGGGCCCTACCGGCACATTGAGGACGGCGTCGATTGGCTCGAGTCGTCCGGGTCCAATGGGGCGTCGCCAATCCCAGGCAAATCCGAGCGACCCCATTTGTCATCGGTGGTCGCGGAGACGTGCGCCGAGGGTTGGGTTTTGCTGGGTTTCCACGGAGCAGTTGCGGTGTCGTTTCGCGGTGCTGCCCTCCAAAGAGGCGCAGAGAGAGCCCAGAGGAGCCCCGGGCGATTCAATGTGGGGTGGGTCCCGTAGCACCGTCCGGGGCATGTAATGTCCCGCTAATCGATCACGCAATCGTTGGCAAAGATTCATCAAGCGTCAGGATTTTGGTGGTTTTGCTGTGTTGTTGCTTCAATTTGGTGCTGGCGCGGGGGAAAAAACTCGGTGCAATTGGTGACTCGTGGGAGTCCATCTGGAGGGTCCATTCCTCGACTGAGGTACGGATACAGTACCTTACCCCGTGGCGACTAGAGGGGGAAGGGGCGTGTAGACGGGACCAGTCCATGCCGGGCAAGGCAAGAACTGCCCTGGGTCGTCCCTTCCCTTCGAAGCGATCCATAGAGAAGATTACCTTTAGAAACCAAACACCGAGAGCCCCGGAAAGGAAAGGGAAGGAAGAAAAAAAAAATCATTCTAAAGCAACACCCCCCCGACGAAGAGTCCGCGTGAGCTTTGAGTCTCTAGCCTTCTTGCTTTGGGACCAGTTTCTCCTCATCAACGTCCTTCCTCGCCCTCCCTTCCCTTCTCCCTACTCCTCCCCTTCTTTATCCCCCCTCTCCCTCCCCTCGTCTGTGCCCACGAGACATCCAAACAGGTTGCTGTGCGGGAGAACCACGACCGGGCCACACACCATGGACGCCGCTTCCCAGCACCAGATTCAGACGCCCGAAGAGGCTGGTGAGTTCCTTTCTGCCCTGTTCCCGACCTTGTCTGCTTCGATTGAGCGCATTGGGCTTCTTGGAGCTGTGGAGGGTGCTCTGTGAGCTTGAGGGATGGGGTGGGTGGTGATGCGCTGGGCCACGGGCTTGGAACATCGTCCTCTCGTCTGCATCGTCAAAAAGTCTTCGACCTTGAAAGTGGCGGGAATGGCGACATCACCACCGCCAATTCCGAGATCAACGCTTGCAAGCGAGGGCTCCGGCCGTTGAGAGACCCAGAGTCAACAATCGAAAAGGGAAAAAAAAAGTTGCAGATTGGCTAACAGGTCCTTTCCTCACCCCGCAGTCGCAAGAATCGCCTACCTCTCGAGCGATGTCATCGTGTCCGTCCAGCCTGCCGTCGGCACCGACTCCGAATTCTCGACACACCTGAAGCGATATTCCGGTCGCAAAGACCACGGACTCGTCGCGCAGAGCGCCGATTCAGTCCCGGAAGTAAGCCAAACCTGCCGACTCAGAATGAACCCCTCCCCCTCACTTCAATTGGTCTCCGGATGGTCCCTGAAAATGCTACAATTTCACTGGTTGGCGTTGGGTGCCTGCATCGGCTCGTCGGCCCCTCCAACATCCCTGCTCCGTGAAGCTGGAGACGTGCGAGGGCATGACGCATAGACCTGAACCAACAGAGTCTTGTTCATGATGCGATAGCATCACAGCAAAATTGAGGATGGGAGGCCGAAGAAAAAATCGAGGCACTAACCGCTCGTTTCTAGATCGTCCCAGTCCGACACAATGCCGACCCTCTGCTTTCCGTCTACACCCCCATCCGCTCCGGAAAGCTCGTCTCCGTCACCACCACGTCCAACATCCTCCTCCCCGCCGTCTCCCACCTCTACAAGTTGGCCAACCACCCCGTAGTCCTCCACGTCTCTCTTCAGCCCCGGACATTCGCCGACTACTCCGTCATCACCGCCATTCGCAACTCAGGATGGACCTTTGTTCAGTCAGAGACCCTGCAAGAGGCCCAGGATATGGCTCTTACCGCCCATGCCCTGGCCATCCGCACCGGCAAGGGTGTCGTCCATTTCTTCGCCCCCTCCACCTCTGCCAATGACAAGCCAATTGCTGTCGAGGACGCAGCAGTTGTTCGCGACGTTATCGACATCGACAGCGTACGACGATTCCAGGCCGGCTCGGTCTCCGGCTCGGGCATCTACGCCGATGACGGTCATATCGCCGTCTCTTCCGATCACGATGTTGCCGTGAACGGTGCTTCCGGCAAGGTCGGTGCCCTGAACGGCACCAGCGTCAATGCCTCCAAGGCCCCTTCAGCTGGTACTTCGGTCAAGTCGAGCCAGGATAGCGAGGTCACCACTCCCACCGCCGCGAGCTCATCGGTTGCTACTACCGTCGAGATTGCTCCTCCTCAGGTCACGTCCGAGGATATTTACAAGTGCGCTTCCCGCATTTGGGGTCAGATCAAGGCGGCTCTTGGCCGATCGTACAGCGCTTTTGAGTACTCCGGGGCTCCCAATGCTGAGAGCTGCCTGTTCATCTTCGGCTCTGATGCTGGCACTTTCGCTGAGGCTATCGATAATGCTCGACCTGACGAGGTGTTTGCTAACACCGCTATCCTCACCCCTCGCCTCTACCGACCTTGGATTGGTTCCAGACTCGTCGAGGCCATCCCCAGCTCTGTCAAGAGAATTGCTGTACTCGAGCAGATTCAGCGCAAGACTACGAAGTGGGGTCCTCTCCTGATTGACGTTCTGACCTCGCTTAAGAGCGGTCCTGGTGGCATTCAGACCATTGTTGGCCACCAGTTGGGATACATTGCCCCCGAGACCGTCACTCAGGCTCTTCGTGGAGTTCTCCAGAACCTCACTGCCGAGAAGCCCATCCAAAACCTCGAGGTCGGTAAGAAGAGCGCCTACAAGGAGCCTACTGGCTACGATCTTGCCACACCGCAACTTGAGACCGCCTACAACAAAATTCTCGATCAGCTCTTCGGTAAGCGCGTGTATGTCGCCAATGCCATCAAGTCAGCGACCACCGGTCTTTCCGCTACTGTCGCTGCCAGCCCCGAGTTCGGATTCGGTTCTCTTTTGGCTCGCAAGGAGCGGCGGAACCAGTTCGTCGCCGAGGTCAAGGCGGCTGCCACGAGTGGCGAATTCATCACGGATGCTCCCAAGAGCTGGCTGGCTCGATGGGCTATGAATGCTGAGGATGCTGCCAAGTCGACTGAGATTGCTGATGATGTTATTGCTCGCCTCGAGACTGACGGCTCTTCGGCCGCCGCCAAGCTCCTTACTGCCAAGGGCCTCTTCCGCAAGGAGTCTCTCTGGCTCACTGGTTCCGACGCTTGGGCTTACGATCTTGGTAACTCCGGTGTTCACCATGTCCTGTCTTCCGGCGAGAATGTCAACATGCTCATCATCGACTCGACTCCCTTCTCCGAGCGAGCTGCTGCCGAGGCTAACCGACGGAAGAAGGACATTGGTCTGTACGCCATGAACTTTGGCAATGTTTACGTTGCTTCCACTGCCGTCTACAGCTCCTACACCCAGGTGCTGCAGGCTCTTCTCGAGGCCGACAAGTTTGACGGTCCCTCAGTTGTCCTCGCCTACCTCCCCTACTTTGGCGAGAGCGATTCTCCCTTGACTGTTCTTCAGGAGACCAAGAAGGCTGTGGATGCCGGCTACTGGCCCCTGTACCGCTGGAACCCCGAGAACGAGAACAAGGGCCTGCCTAACTTCTCACTCGACTCGGAGCTGGTTAAACTGGAGCTTAAGAAGTTCTTGGCCCGCGACAACCAGCTCACCCAGCTCATGAACAAGGAGCCCAAGTTCGCCGCTGCCATTGCCCAGGACTTTGGATCTGAGGTTCGGGCTCAGCAGAAGCGCAAGGCTAAGGATGCCTATAATCAGCTTCTCGAAGGTCTTCTGGGCGCTCCCCTTACCATCCTCTTCGCCTCTGATAACGGAAACGCTGGCACCGTCGCTAAGCGTCTTGCGAACCGTGGTCGTGCCCGTGGACTGAAGACGGCCGTCCTCGCCATGGAGGACTACCCTCTCGAGGATCTTCCTTCCGAGGAGAACATTGTCTTCATTTCATCCACTGCTGGCCAGGGTGAGTTCCCTCAGAACGGTCTGCCTTTCTGGGATGCCATCAAGGACAACACCGATCTTGATCTGGCTACCGTGAACTATTCCGTCTTTGGTCTGGGCGATAGCCACTACTGGCCCCGTAAGGAGGACAGGATCTACTACAACAAGCCCGCCAAGGATCTTGACCGTGTCTTGACCAACCTAGGTGGTAAGCACTTGTGCGACGTTGGCCTTGGTGACGACCAGGACCCCGATGGATACCAGACTGGCTACACCGAGTGGGAACCTAAGCTCTGGAAGGCTCTTGGCGTCGACAATGTCGATGGCCTCCCTGAGGAGCCCGCTCCCATCACCAACGAGGACATCAAGCTGGCCTCCAACTTCCTTCGCGGTACCATCTTGGAGGACCTCAAGGACACGTCGACTGGCGCCATCTCTGCTTCCAACCAGCAGCTCACCAAGTTTCACGGTACCTACATGCAGGATGACCGAGATGTTCGAGACGAGCGCAAGGCCCAGGGTCTTGAGCCCGCCTACTCCTTCATGATCCGATGTCGTCTGCCCGGCGGTGTTTCGACCCCCAAGCAGTGGATTCAGATGGACGACATTGCCAACGAGCTGGGCAACCAGACCATGAAACTCACCACTCGCCAGACCTTCCAGTTTCACGGCGTCATCAAGAGCAAGCTCAAGCCCGCCATGCAGGCCATCAACCGTTCCCTCATGGATACCCTTGCCGCTTGCGGTGACGTGAACCGCAACGTCATGTGCAGCTCTCTCCCTACCGAGTCCGTCTTCCAGAAGCAGGTTCACTCCTACTCGACGAAGATCAGCGAGCACCTTCTTCCCTCCACCTCGGCCTACCACGAGATTTGGTTGACCGATGAGGACGACAAGAAGGTCCAAGTTGCTGGTGATGCTGTTCAGGACTTTGAGCCTCTGTACGGCCCCACCTATCTTCCCCGAAAGTTCAAGATCACCATCGCTATCCCTCCTCACAACGACACTGATGTGTACGCCCACGACATCGGCCTGATTGCCATCAAGGCCGAAGACGGTAGTCTGGCTGGCTTCAACGTCCTTGCTGGTGGTGGTATGGGTACTACTCACAACAACAAGAAGACGTACCCCCAGACTGGCCGCATGTTCGGTTTCTGCAAGACTGAGGATGTTCACATTGTGTGCGAGAAAATCATGCTCGTCCAGCGTGACAACGGTGACCGCAAGAACCGAAAGCACGCCCGCCTCAAGTATACGATTGACGACATGACGGTCGAGGTTTTCAAGGCCAATGTCGAAGAGCTTTGGGGTAAGAAGTTCGAGAAGGAGCGTCCTTTCCAGTTCAAGAGCAACGTCGACACCTTCGGCTGGGTGAAGGATGAGACTGGCCTCAACCACTTCACCCTCTTCATCGAGAACGGTCGTATCGAGGACACTGCCGACTTCCAGATGAAGACTGGCCTGCGTGAGGTCGCCAAGGCCCACAAGGGCGAGTTCCGTCTCACTGGCAACCAGCATCTGATTCTCAGCAACGTTGCGGACGAGGACCTCGACGCTATGAAGGAGCTGCTCAAGAAGTACAAGCTGGACAACATCCAGTTCTCTGGCCTCCGTCTCAGCTCATCTGCCTGCGTCGCCTTCCCCACATGCGGTCTTGCCATGGCCGAGTCGGAGCGATACCTCCCCGTGCTCATCGGCAAGCTCGAGGGCTGCCTCGAGGAGGTTGGTCTGCGCCAGGACTCCATCGTCATGCGCATGACTGGCTGCCCCAACGGCTGTGCTCGTCCTTGGCTCGCCGAAGTGGCGTTTGTCGGCAAGGCCTTTGGCGCCTACAACATGTACCTCGGCGGCGGCTACCACGGCCAGCGTCTCAACAAGCTGTACCGCCAGAGCATCAAGGAGGACGAGATCCTCTCCATCATGAAGCCGCTCCTCAAGCGATACGCCTTGGAGCGAGAGGAGGGCGAGCGCTTCGGCGACTTTTGCATCCGCGTTGGTGTCATTACTGCCACCACTGACGGACGCAACTTCCACGACAACGTAAGTTCCCTCTGATCTCGTTGTCACCTTGTACGCGTAGTGTGCTGACTTGTTGCAGATTCCCGAGGACGACGAGGATGAGGAATAAACGATGACTTTTGGACGAGGTTTGGGCGGCCAGAATAAAAAATGATGAAGGGAAAAGTGGGCGTCTTGTTACGAAGTTGGCATGTTTTTTTTTTTTGGCATTTGCTCTGTTTCTTACTTGGCCAGGCGCACTGGTTGGCAATTTATTCCCCATGTAGGAATATCTTTGGCAGGATATCTAGTTTTTGGATATACGACGTATCTATCCGTACCGCACATAGATTTACTTGCGTTTACTGGTTCTGCTTGGTGATTGCGTCCCTAGAGTCACAAATTATTCGACGAGCAAGATTAGTTGAAAAGGGGTATAACATCCTCATACTGTAATCTTCTGTATAACAAACAAACCAAACACTCCAAAACCCCAAACCCTCCTCTCCAACAAATCCAGATACAGACGTGCCAATTTTCATCTCATGCAAGACATTAATAAACAGCGTTTTTCCGAATGTCAAAATTCCGTACACCGTGAGACATGAATGCAAGTTGCCAACCCCTTAACCCCTTTGCTGGCGGAACCAAAAAGCTGGAACCGGTAAGATCATGTATCGTACATGAGCCAAGCGTAGCCCCCTTTAAACGCCGTGAAAAAAAACCGAAAGATTATCGTAACAATAGAGACAAGAGCCTTGCGACGCCAGGCCTAGCTCTTGAGCTGGGAGCCGACGCTGCTCATCTTGTCGCTCACGCGGTCGCTGACACTTCCCCACCACCTAGGCGCCTTGAGAGCGAAGCGCACACGTCCCTCAACAATCATGTTGATGAGGTTGAGGATGGCGAAGGTCGTAGAGCCGATGGCGCGGAAGACGGCCAGCGAGGCGACACTCCAGAGGATGAAGCGCAGGTAAAAGTTGTCGCCGATTCCTTTGCTGCTGTAAATCTCCGACACGGCCATGCCGAGGATGCCGTTGGCAATCATCCACGACAGCACCATGTAGGTACGGACGCTCTTGTAGTAGTCTTCCTGCATCTGCGCCTCGCTGACGGGCTTCTCGGCAACCTCGAGGCGGTCACGGAGGTTGCGCAACGCCTCGTCGTAGCCGCTGTCGATGTCAAGCTGTTCGCTGGGCATTTCCAGCTCGACCGTCTCGCCCTTACCCACGGCACCACCCAGATCCGTCTTCATAATGTTGTCACCCTTGGTACCCCAGGTCACGTCGTGCGTGTTGCAGAATGCGTAGACCTGTAGGGTGCAAATGTAACTGGGCAGTAGGACAAAGTACTGAGCCGACGAGGTGACCATGTGCCAGGGATCGAGATACATGATGGACATGATGAAGTACATGCCAACAGTCGACAGGATAGAGACAATGAGGTTGGTGAAGACGTTGTTACCGACTTTTATATCATCGTCATCGCCTGCTGTGAGTTGTCGAACAATGATGTAAATGGTTGCAAAGGATGTGTAGATCATGATAACCGCGTAGACAATCATGCTAATCAAGTACAGCTTTTTCGCACCTTGGGGTCGATTGCCGAGTGATAAGATGAACTGTGTTGCTATCAGAAGCACACAGGCATAACGCAAGATGTGGAAGATGACGGTGCCGATGTTGTGACCGAATGGATCAATCTTCTTGTCCGTGAGACCGCCGGCGACGAAATAGAAGGTGAGGTAGAAGTTGGCTAGAGAGAAGTAGGTGAACATGAGCTGGATGAACTGGTAAACGAATTCGATGTGCAGCAAGACTTTGCGAGCCACCGTGTGATCCGTTGCCCAGACTTGCTTGTAGTGAACCAGGGAGTAGACGGCGGCGAAGAAAGCTCCGTTGAGCCATCTTCGTCGTTGCGAGATGAATTCGGGGACCGTGTCTGGTAAGTACTAATTAGCAATTTATCCAAGAGCGTCAATGAGAGGGTCAACTCACCCGGTACATCAGTCTCGCCGGTACATCCCTTGACGTACTTCAAGACCCATCTTTCGCCTCGTTTGGCGACCAGCTCCCAGCAGAGAATGCGGTCCTCGGCGAGATACATGTTTGCTGTGAAGACATCGGCGTGTTGTCCGTGCAGAGTCTCTCCTTTGAAGTACTGGCTCAGGGGCCCATGTCCAGTTTCATCGTTTTGGAGGGCGTGGAATCGATACGCACTCAAAGCACCGGGGAGCACAGTAATGTAGCCAAACACGGACTCGAGGGGTTTGTCGAGAATGTTGGACATCTTGTACTCGAAGTTTTGAGACGCGACAAGGGGGTTGAGCAGATTGGCGCCCAAGCGGCCCTTCATTGCCTTGATCTCGCCACAAGCTCCCGCAACATTGGAGTCGGTATCAAAGGCCTTCCAAAGGTGGTAGAGTGAGTTGTGACCTGGTCGAGTGCCAACATCCAGCAGGATGCAGACGTTGGGGTTGAGGGCCTTTCCAAAAGCATTGAAGAACCATCGGTGTGAGTTGAGCTTCCGCTGGTTCTTCTCCTTCAGACAGAAAATCAGCTGGCACGGAACGATGCCCTTTTCAGCACCCTTGAACTTGAGATCCGAGTCGAGAGAGACCTGAGTCGTGTATTCGTAAACGTGGGCCTGGACGGCGCGGTTGTTGACAAAGTTCTTGGCAATACCGTCCTGATAGACTCCCATGGCAGCGAGGGCATCGAGCGTCCGGGGGTGAATCTTTTCACGGCCATCAGACACGATGCAGACGACAATCTTCTCCCAGCCCGAATCGCCCCAAGTGCGGGATCGGGTGCGAGAGCAAAAGTGGGAAATGTTCTTCATGACGGCGTGCATGGTGCGAGTGAATCCTATTTCGTCCTCGTTGTACATGGTGATGCAGATGAAGAGCTCCGTCTCGCGCATGGTCTTACCGATACACTGGCGGAGCTTGTATCCTCTGTCCACGAAGTCGTCGGGATCACAGGTGACAGCTGTATATCTCATGTGGGTGAACTCGACCTCGTTTCGTCGAGGCAAGAAGCTGTAGAGAATTGTTGGAATTTTACACTCCAAGACCAGCTCACCGTTGATGAGCTGAACCTCCTTCCTTGACATCTGAGGTGCGCGAACACCTCGTCGCTGCTGAGCACCGTCGGGAGCTGGTCCATAGTGTTCCACCTTGTCATAGTCGCTCATGTCCTCGTGGAGTGTGTCCTGAGATTCCGAGGACAGGTATGAGGCACGATCCATAGGGTGAGGTCGAGCATCGCTCAAGTCAGATTCGGGACCAAAGACATCATCGTCATCCAGACTGCTGAGAGGAATAGAGACGGTGGCATCGTCGGCAAAAGCTTGCGAGTTGCGAGGATTGGTCGAAAAGAGCGGCGCGGGCGGAAGTGGTCGACGGGGACTTCCGCCGTATCTAGAAGCCGGAGTTCCTGGTCGAGGGCTACCATTGAGGTCCGAGGGCTCGTAGGTGCTCGCGGGAGGCGGCATGGCGAATTCCGATCTCGAAAAGTCTGACAGTCGCGATGAAGGAGTCCATGGTCGTGTGGGAGAGCCTTCTCTGGGTATGTAAGGGATGTAAGAAGCATCGGGGGGTCCCATTGGGGGGGCATCGTCGACAATAGAAGTCGTTATCGGGGCCGCAGAAAAGCTATTCTGATAGTTGAGGTTTCTCCTAGGAGTGCGAAGACTGTCGGAAACACCTTGTGAGCTTACACTTTCGATTGGCGACAATGGCCGCCCATGTGGTACAGAGGGGCAGTTCAAGCCACGCCTTCGAAAGACGTTGCGGCGTCGTTCGCTGCCGCCATCAGGAATCTCCGGGAGATCTCGAGCCATGTCTGGCACGGGGAGCTTGCTCTCCGGATCCCGTCTTTGACGATGCAACTTTGCAAAGAGAACGTTTGAGAGGCGCTTGCTGGGTGATTTGGATGGCGAACTGGTGCCTGGGAGGCCCAAGTCTGGTACGGGAGGCTGTGAAACCGTTGATTTCTCCCCCCTCTTCTCTTTCAAGTTCTCGGCGTGCTCAGGATGTTGAGACGGGTCGCCTTGGCCTGAAACTGGCTTTGGTGACGGAGAGGTTGCAAAAGAAGGTGGCGGGATCAAGACAGACGGCTCGAGGAGGGGAGTGCATGTTTTGGGAAGCGACGGGGACGGGGATGGAGATTCTACATACGGTGAGGTGTCATAAGGCTCTTCGTTGGACGTCAACAATCGAGCGGCTGCGGCATTCTGGCCGGTGGGCGTGTGCTGGAGATCCTCTTCGTCGTACGAAAGTAGGCTATAGTCCGGCGGACGTGAGGGCATGTGTTGCCCGTCCATGTCGGATGACTCGGCGGTTGGAATGTTTGCGCGGGTAGATGCAAGCGACGGGAGATGAGCTGGTTGGAGAGTCGGAATGAGCGTCGAAGGACGGTTTGCGACAGGTGGCGCGCTGAGGACGCGAGGTTGAGTGCGCGACGAGAGTACCTAGGCAACGGGATGAAGAAGTCGAGATGGACTCGAGTATGAGCTCTCGATGGTTGGTCGAAGGTGATATAGCAGCGCAGGCAATCGAGCTGTGGTTGGCACCTTCCTGGCTGTCGGTGGGGGGTGGGACCTGGGCGGGAAGCTCGGGGAACCCAAACAAAGAGATTACGTAGGACCGTTGTCGGGGCAACTGCGGTCCTGGAAGGAGCCTGTCTCACAGCCCTTGGGGACCCTCGCATTAGTTGCTCCCAGGACAGGGGCGAGAGGAGCCATAAAAGGTCCCACGACGTTGGGTAGGCGACTGTAAGTGGTCCAATCCCTTAATTGCCATGTTCGTTGAAGATTTGGAGGGGAATTCGGGAGGACCTTGGGATTTCCCGTGTGCTCGGTGAGCTCCAAGCTCCAGCAGTGGCAGCGCAGCGTCTTGGGCCGTTGCGCAGAGTAGCTCCAGCTTTCGGATGGTTGAGGTGGCGTGGTGGTCCGCTGGATGGCTGCATTTCTCGGCCGCCTGGCCAGCTATTCTGTCGTAGATACACAGCATCACTCAAGCAACAATACTGCACATGCTTGTCACTGCTCCCCCCCCCCCCCCCCCCCCCCCCC